>CM021102.1:149915811-150515811 GCA_007115665.2 Sequoiadendron giganteum
TTTATTAAAAAACTCAAATTCACTTTCTTCATTATTTATTTTTTATTCAAAAAGTTTGGTAACTTATATTTTTATTATAATTTATTAAAAAAATCAAGTTCACTTTCTTTTCTTGATTATTTATTTTTTTAAATTATTTGTTCTTATTTAAAAAGTGGCAAAGTAAAAATAACTTTATATATTTTATTTTTTACTTAGTATTTTATTATATATATATATATACAAATAAAAATATTTTTTGAAAATATAAAAATTTCTATAATAGAACTTAACAGAACTTAAGAATATAAATCTAAAAAACAAAAAGAATATTTTATATTTAGAAAGATGAATGAGATAGAATAATTTTTATTTTTTTTTAATATAAGAATTATTTTTTCTTAAAGAATTTTTTTTTAAATATATAAAAATTAGCTTCTTTTTAAAGAATATCATTAGCTTTTTTCTTAAAGAATAAAAATATTTATTTGAAAATATAAAAAAAATTATAATACAACTTAAGAATATAAATCTAAAAAACAAAAAGAATATTAAAAATTTAATAAAATGAATGATAGATATATAAAAATTAGCTTTTTTCTTAAAGAATAATTTTATTTTTTTTAAAATATAAAATTTTCTATAATAGAACTTAAGAATATAAATCTAAAAAACAAAAAGAATATTTTATATTTAGAAAGATGAATGAGATAGAATAAGATATGTAGAGTTAAATTAACCATCATTAGTTAAATCATAAGATTTTAGAAAGTTTTATTTTATAAAATAAATAATTTTATTTTTATTTTGGATGATGTCACCGTACAGGTTGATGTCATCTTTTAGTTTATTTTTGATAACTTAAAAAGCTAATGATGTCATCCTTAGGAGGCCCATTTTTTATGTAAATTTCCCCTAATGCTGTATATGTGCACCAATGAAAAAAGCAATCTTTAAATACCATTCTTCTAAAAATCATTAGAGCATGTACTTCAAATTTATATGTAGAATCTTTAGGTAGGTCGCTTGCCATTGTTTCATAAATTAGATTTCTTTTATTGTGAATAGATTGAAGAAGTAGCTACATGGAGGTTGGTTTTGTTTCACCTCATTTAAAAAATTCTTGTTGTGGTACGGTTTCCAGCTACTTTTGTCTACTCCTATATTTGATTTCAGAATTGAAAATAAGTAGAATTCAGTATTTTAGTCTAGCTACTCTTTTCTATTGCTATATGGTTTCAGAATTGGAAGCAAGATAGGATCCATTTCGGATACGATTTGAAAGTGCATTCAATTCCTAGAATTCTTGATGTTCTATGATTGTCGTTGTAGAAAATGATTAATAATTTCTTCTGTCAATTCAAGAAAATTGCTCCTGTACAGTGTATCTAAGTTAAGTACCATGTTGAGTATAGGTTTTTATTTTGAAACATAGATTCCATTTGAGATAAATACAACTTAGCTCTAATACCATTTGAATATTAAGGCCAGGGCTCTCTCTAAATTTTTTTGGTCATTTATGATGGTCTGACTATTTGTTTTCATTTTCATTAAGATCAATCTCCTTCAAATTTAATGAATAATGTTATGATATTTTTTTAATAAAATGTACATTAATCCTAGTGCAAGAACCAGACCCATCTGACAAGCGGTCATCACTGTAATATATCCCAATGTGATTGTACAAAAATGTGGACCAACTTTTGTACAATGTACGAAAATGAATCTGCCACATACATAACAACTGGAGTGTCATACAAGAAATGACAAACCATAATAATACTCAATAACCTGACTGACCATCCCTATAAACAAGCTAGATAAATTAACGATAAATAAGTAGCCAAACTGAAAACACACATACAAAACTGGAGTTTGATACAAGAGATGATAATCCACTACATTACTTGATAACCTGATTAACTATATTTATCCTCAGTCATGGCTAAGGAAATTGGGTATCTAGATTATCTTGGTTACAGTATAACCAACCAACCTAATACTGCTCAAATCATTGCAGGGAAAATCACACAAAATAGAAAAGCAATATATGTCAACTATTTTCGCCAATGTAATATATTGCAGACATAGTCATATCAGATTATCCTTTTGAGCACGGTTGACAGGATTAATTTGACACTGTACAACCTCCAAATGCATACTCATAGATCTCATTTTAACCTCCACATCATCACAGTGGCCTCTCCACTCTTGTGGGAAAGTAGCAATAAGTTCAACGTTAGAATGCAAATATTAATCATCCACTAAGGTTAAACTTAAAGTATCCAAAACATAAGTAAAGAATCATATTAAAGTGAGAATCAAAATAAGTTTCTCTTTCACAGATTCAATCTAAACGAATAAACATTCCATCTGTGTTCTCATGTCATCTCTGACATGATTGTGAATATCAGTGGCAAAAATTTCTGAGACAAAAGTTGTAGTCTAGAGGATAAGTATACAAGCTTTTTTATGTGAAAACCAAAAGCAAGTTTGTCTTTCACAGATTCCATTTGTAGGAATAAACATTCCATAGGTGCCCTCATTCCATCTGTGCCAAGATTGTGAATGTTACTACCAGGACTTTCTCAGACAGTGAGCTTGTGCTCCAGAGCATAAGTAAACAAACATTTTTATGTGCTAATCAAAGTAAGTTTCTCCTTCATCGATTCCACTTGAGGGGATAAACATTCCATAGCTGCCCTCATTTCATCCATGCCAGTCAATATGACCAGCAAGATTTTCTCAGACAGGGAACCTCAGCTTCAGAGCATGAGTAAGTAAATAGGCATTTTTATTTTACAATCAAAGTATAGAGCATAAGATTATATAAAGTGACCAAGAGGCACAGTAATGTCACCCATATGAAGATGAATTCTTGGACGACTCTTCCACTCTACTACTTTGTCCTATATTGGACAAGTTCGACTACAGATGAGCTTGTCAGCTACAGCCTGACAGATTTGACTTTGGTTGAACTAGTAAGAAAAGTTTGGCAAATTCCTCACTAATACCTGTTCCTACAACTTGCAGAGGTCAATATCTGCATCTAGACTCAAAATGAGGTGCCTTTTTTATATTGTATAACTTTTTGAGAGGAATCCAAATATATGCATAAATATAACACTTTAGATAACTCCCTTATGTTGTTTTTCACCCTGCAACACTGCATTTTCATGCTATCAACAATCCAATTGTATCTGAATGTTTATCCGATTTTTCAGATCAAATGGTATACATGGTAGTCTAAATACGAATGAAACATGTCAAATACTTTTGAATGATAATTTACAGCAAATTGCAGCCACAATTAGAAGTGCTTAAAAGTGTAGAAGGAGGTCATAATTCCACCTTAAATTATATGAAATATTTATCTCCGAAGTACTGTGATTATTTCACCATTATTTCAAATAAATGCAGCCTGATCTTATGAGGAAGTATCTCTCTACAGTAATTTGATTTTGTAAGAATGATGAAGAGGATGTAGCTGTCTAATTACTTTGTCTAGATATTTCATCAAGTATTACAATAGACCACTTCAGCAACCAGGTAAGTTTGTATAACCCAAATTTATAACAGTTCGTGAGTTCCTCCAACTTCACAAAGTCTATGCTACAAACCACCAAGCGGAAAATAATAAATCATCACTGTTGAATATCTGCAACAAACTGCTTCAACAACCAAGTTTGTATCAGCCCAAATTTATAGCAATTAAATTTACAATAAATTCCTCCAACTTCACAAACTCTATATTACAAACCACCAGAACACGAATTAAGTAATATCTGTTTGGATTTTTTACCTCCAAAACTACATGTAAATGGTATACTGATTAATTTTAAATTTCTTGAATTAACAAGTTAGTAAACATTTCTTTTAAAATCTTTTATAAAATTCTTACCTTTTCTATTGATCCGATGTTACTTTCAAATTTATATCATTTTATATAAATTACATTCAAATAACCATTGCACTTCCTCCAAGTGCTTCAAATAACTATTGCACCTCCTCCAAGTGCTTCAAATAACTATTGCACCTCCTCCAAGTGCTAGTTCTATGTTTAAAGATAGAAGCACATAAGGATATGACAGGACAATAAAACATAAAACAGTCTCTTAGCAAGGCATAGTGTCTATGCCAAAATAACTAGCAAAGGGTACGCCGATTTTGATATAAACATTGCCACGTTTCAAAGTCTCAACGAAAACATAGTCTACCGAAAATAGCGATCGAACACCAAAGATGGAACATGTTTTAAGATGGAGAGGAGCAGTGTTGATGAATTTGTCAAGCAATGCTTGTCTGCCTTGATCGAAGCTTGGGCTACGCCAGTGGAAGACTATCCTCACATGCTCTACTCCTCTGGGCAACGCATCCCATGTATTTACATCAACAACCTTCTCAAACTCCTCCTCCGGCACACCATTCAACACCACCACAACAGGAGCGCGATGGAGTTCTCTCAGCAGGGAAAAAGCGCCTACAAAAACAGGGCCCACAGTTTCGCTTATGGTCTTGAAATTGCGAACAAAAACAAGAGTTTGGATTGTGGGCATGGCCTTCACCAATTCCATATACTCTTTCATGCAACCTCTTGCATCAAAGCTCACATGTGCCGTAGTGATTTTGGGTAGCCTTGATCCTATAATTCTCAGCTTTGCTTTACCCATCCTACGCTTCTGCTCTGTGAGGTCATGCCATCCCAAAAAGAAAAAGTCGGCACACTCTAATTCCAGTGGGGAGGTCAGCGTTGCATACGTGTCCAGCTCCTCAATGCGCAATACGAAATGCAATTTGGCATGCTTGAGGCGGGGGCAGGCCTGCAGAAAGGCTGTGTGGACATGTGGCCGGTTGCAAAATGGGGATTGGCGCCAATAAAATTCCAGCCTGGGGCAGTACCTCCCCACAATGTCTAACGTCACCAAGGCCTTGTGCTCTCCTCTCACATACTCCCGCTCGGAGTCCACTGTCAGGTGTGTCAGCTTCTGCTGGGATGAAAGAAACTTGTGGAGGAAGTAACCATGCGCAAGGATGTCCAGCACGCGCGGTGTGCCCGCATAGAGGTCGATTTCCGGGTGGGTGGAAAAGGAAAAGTATCCCAAAATGGCCTCCACTGTTTCCTCATCGTATTTGTGGTGGCGGTGAACGTCATAGCAGAAACGGAGGCTCACGAGGCGGCTGCAGGAGAAGTGATTAATGAGGTGGTTGCAGATGGATGGCGTCACGCTTTCGAAACAGGACATGTCCACCCTACGACGCTGCTCGTATAAATATTTGGCCTGGGATGCCACACCCCTGCAACATGATATCAAGCTTGCAACATCTTTCAACGATAGCTTTTCCCCTATTTCAATGATTATCTCATTCGGGAGCTCTGGCAACTTCATACAAGTACGGCTTGACCTTCTCCTTCGTTCTCTCAATTCGCTCATCCTGAACAAAACCTGAACAAAATCATTCAGACCCGTATTATGCAATTTATGAAATTTAGAACGTCTGCAGAGCAAGTCTTAATTCAGGGCTTTCCCTATTTATTAGAACAATGTTTTTGGAATATATAGCAATAAATAGAATATATCTAATCCATGGCAAACGAGAGAGTGCTTACCTGAAGCGTACTTGAAATTTGACTGAGTCCAACACTTGTTACTTGCCTCGATGATCACAAACATTAGCACTTTATTTTCAAGCATGAGAATTTCACAGGCTTCACATTCGCTGCCTGCATAAAAACAGCACAATCCATTCAATTAGAGCTTCCGCTTATCAAGTTACAAATGGAATTCGTTAATTTAATCTATCTTACATACAAAGCAGGAGTGGAATTCCAGAAAATGCAAACCTTACAAACAAGAATGCAGGTTTCAGAGATTGAACAGCAGGGGATTTCAATTTCAATAACAATGTATCCTGAAACTCCATATTTAAGGGCGGAGGACCTATAACCGAGTTATATCCACATAGTTTTTCCCCAATCTTAAAATAGAAACGCATGTAAAGCCTTTTAAAAACTGCCGAGTACATGCAATCCTGGTCTTCTTCGAGTTCTAACTCGCACATAACTCTCTCTATATATAAATAAGTACAGGTATTAATCTTATGTCCCCATGCGGCTGTTTAACTTCATTTTCTGCAACCGCAGTGTTTCCATGCATAAATTTTATTGTTGGGAAAGGATAAGTTGGAATTTTTTCCTATTTTAATGGAACAGCTCCACAAATAACTCTTAAATAAGTTGAGCAGTTACTGCTAGTCAAAATAAACTAAGCAGCGGCATGGGAACATGAGGTAATAAATTTCTCAAATTTTGATAAACTATGACTTATTAAATATAGGAAGGAAACTCTTTTGGCTCAATTTTTGGTAAACTCTCACTTAGTAAATATAGGAAGGAAATTCTTTTGATGGTAATAGGATTGTATTTAGAGATTTTTGTGTTGGATAATTTTTTATTTTTTTTATATCATATTATTATAATTTGATTGTAGAAATATTATTGTATAAATAAAAACAATAAAATAAAATAGATATATATTTTTAGTTTTTAAATAAATAAATAATAATAATTTTTTATATTAATAAAAAATGATTATTCTAATAATAATAAAGTAAAGAATAAAAAATTTAAATAGATCATTGAGTGTGATCCGAAACATTGATGAAAAACTAGCACACAATCAAATCGAGAAGCAAGCAGATTTAAAAAAATAAAAACTATTTAAATAAATAATAAAACAAAACAATTTTCTAAATAAATAATACAAATAAAATTATTAAATAATTTTAAAGTAAAATAATATAACTTTTTTGTGAATAAAATAATCTTTAAATAAATAAAATTATTTAATATATTTATAATAATATTTTTCTTTTATAAATTATGATATATCTAGAAAATTTAAATTGAACATATAAATATACAAAAATATAATGAATAAAATATACCAAAAATATATTTGTGTGGTTCTATTTGTTTTTATATAAATGGGCATAAAAATATATTTGTGTGGTTCCATTTTCTTGTGTTAAATTAATTTGAAAAATATTTATAAAGATAAAAAAAGGAAGTTATGAAGTGTGAATTCTTATAATCATCCAATTCATTCCATAAAAAAATATTACTTTCTTAAAACTCTCATGAAATTGTTATCCTTGTTTAAGAAATAGATCCACACCACAAGAAATAAATCCTCAAACTCTCTAAATTATAACTATCATCTTCTTAAAATAATATTTTTCTTTTATAAATATAATTAGAGAAATGTCTTCGCTCACCTCTACTCCTGCGAAAGTTGCTCAACCTGAGGATTTTGGTGGCAACCACGTGTCCTCACCTGGCTTTAGAAATGGTGGTAGATCTGCACTTTCCTTGGCTCTTGGTAATGTTGAGTTGGACAAGGGTTTCAGAAATAAGCGTGAGTCCTTGTCGTGTGTGGTTGCAGGGAGTGGGGAGGCCTCCCAAATGTGCAAAATTCCTTCTGGTGGCTCGCCCTCACCTTTGTTGGGTTCTTTGGGTTCGCTGAATTTAGATTGCTCGACGCCTTGTTCCTCTACAACCTCCCATGTGACTGGTGTGGGTGTTGGAGGAACTTTCTCCAGTGGCGCTAATGGTTGCAGGGAACCTTCTGATCCATGCCTTGACACAAGCACTGCTAGGGTCTTGCAACATAATTCCTCTCCCTCACGAATGTATGGAAACCCTAGACTGAAATTTAAGGAGGCGCTTAGTCTGGATTGTCGCATGGGTGTTGGAAGGGCACTGCCTGGGTCATTGTCTACTTCAGGTGTTCCAAACCCTGATACCTCTTCAACCCACCCCTACACTTTACAAAGCCCGTCTTTCACAATTTGTCATTTAGAGCCAGTTCCTAAAATCTGTATGGATGAGGTCGCAAGTGACAAAGAGGAGTATCTTCAAGATCATGCATTAATTTACAAATTTTTGAAGGTCTGGTCGAAACTGTGTGAACTGCACACTTGGATAAGCAAGAATTCGAAGGAGTATATGGAGGCAAAAATTAGTATTTACCCCTGTGTTAGGGGTTTTTCATCTTAGAATTTGAATCACTGGAGGATAAAGAACTAATTCTTAATACAGGTCCTTGGATCTTTCATGGGGATTTTTTATGCATCAAGCCATGGTTCCCTTCTTTCGACCCTCAAACAGAGACGTTTTCTTTAGCATACCTTTGGGTAAGATTGCCTTACCTTCCTCTACAATTTTGGGAGATTGGGTGTTTGGTATCCATCGCGAATGGACTTGGCAATTACCACAACATTTCAAATGAAACCATCAACTACGAAAACTCTACTTGTGCTTGGATATGTGTGGAATTGGATTTATCCAAAGGCCTTCCTGCAAAATTCTCTTTAAAGGTTGGAAATAGATGTTGAAGATAACTTGTAGACTATGAAAAGATTTCCTTCAGATGTAGGAAATGCTTCTCAACTTCCCATGTTACATCTCTGTGCAATAAGAAGCAAGGGTTTGAGTGGAGCAAAGATGTTTTGAATCAGCCTACCTGGTGGATTGGTGTCAAATCCAACCACTATCCCATTGCACCCAATGCAAAGGGTGATTCTTCTGCCACAATGATCTTGTGGGTGGGAAGATTGCTTCTGGCCCACCTCCCACAATAGATTCGCAAGGTACAGATGTTGAGTACTTGACTGGTGTTGGTTCTACTATTGCTCCCATTAAGACTTCAGACTCAACATCATTGAAGAAAGTTGGTTCATAATCCCCAACAAATGCCTCCAATGGAGTTTTTGCTAAGAAAGGAAATTGCATTGAGTTGAACCCTTCTCCTAAGACCGAGCAGGAATGGATAGAGGTTAAAAAGAAAAAAATGTCTTCTTCAAATCTCAAATATCCTATGATACTAAGATCTCCAAAATTCAGAGAGTAAATTTGGATGATTGTGTTTTGAAATTCATCATTTGGGAGGGGTTCTAGTTTTGTTTTTATGGAAAGTCATGTTTGATGTTAGGAGAATAGGTTTGGACAACACATTTGTGTTGTGTTGTGTTGCACCCCTAGTGGCAAGGGCATGCATTTATTTTTTTGGTTTTTACATTTTGGGGGTTGTCCCCTTGACATCACTTACCTATAAAAAATATATATTTTTTCTCTTTTATAAATTATGATATATCTAAAATATTTAAATAGAACATATAAATATACAAAATTATAATGAATAAAATATAAAAAATATATTTTTCTAGTTCCATTTATTTTTATATACATGGGCATAAAAATATATTTGTGTGGTTCCATTTTCTTGTGTTAAATTAATTTTAAAAATATTTATAAAGATAAAAAAGGAAGTTATGAAGTGTGAATTCTTATAATCATTAAATTCATTCCATAAAAAAATATTACTTTCTTAAAACTCTCATGAAATTTTTATCCTTGTTTAATCCACACCACAAGAAATAAATCCCCAAACTCTCTAAATTATAACTATCATCTTCTTAATTCATGCTACAAAGTAAACATATATAGAAATATTAATAACCATGATATTTTATTATTGTTACTTTATATTTGGAATTCTCCATGATATATGACAAAAATTAAGAACTCCCCACCATATCTTCACTCATACTATCTATTCATATGAGAGGAAGGGAAAATTATCTCATCCCTCCCTCTAGCAGTCATGGTTGCTATTTTAAAATTATATATGCAAGGAGGGGCGAAATTACATAGGCCCCTCATCCCTTGAAACATTTATTATATTTTTATCATGGTTGTAAGAAAAGGAGTGCATTCAATATCATCCTTGCACATATCACAACCACACACATAGATATTAAAATTGACATTAGAAAATAATTTTATCTTTATTGTTTGACGAACTTCCTAATGGTTTGATGTAGTCTACAAATATTACCACTCAAGTCATAGAAGTGATTTGATTTTCAACCAAAACACACCTCCATTTGATGTGCCACTCTTGATATATCATCATAAAACAAATATTTTCTTGCATCCATTGATAATAATTGTTAATATGTTCTAACACTAAGTCCAAAAGAGAAGAACCCACAGACTGAGAGCAATAGGAAATTGAAGTTTGATCTTAAGTACATATTTTTCAATCTAGGGCACCTAGTGCTCATGTCTAGTCATTTCAAGCCCAAATTTATATGGCATGTTCTTTTGTATCCGCCCTCTACTATTTTGAGCTTTGTTTCTATTTATCAATTGTGTGTTGTCCATAAATTATCTTAATTTGAAGTACTTTCATAGTTAACCTAGGAACATCTTTGTATTATGAAATTAATAAATTAATCAACATAAGAAAATGCTACCTAAAAAAGGAAGGGATTAAAACCTTGATCCACCATTTTGGCTCTTCCATTGAGGTTAGTAGACAAAATGGTGGATCAAGGTTTTAATCCTTTGAGATCACTTTTAATCATTTTCCCTTGTGATGTTGGAAAGAGTGTGGTTTAGGACCTAGATCCATTTTCTAACATCACAGTTAGAATGTATAGGAATTTTGTTAGGGATAACTTGGATTTTTTTTATATCATTGGAGTTGAATGGATAGAAACAAGAACTTGGAGACTGACACTCTTGTTTTTCTAGCATTGTGGTATAATTTGAATGGAGATCTTCCTTTATTGCAATAGAGTAATGAAGTCTTAGTAATGTTGACCATACGAGATAATTGTTGCATAAACGGTTGTTGTTGCACCAAAAGATCAACCTGGTAATTCCCAATACAATTGCTAGAGTTAATGAATCCACGAGAGGGGATTAAGCCATGTTATGAACCTATGTGGTGTGCTACACAACACAAGGAGACCAAGGGCACACACCTTGAAACAATCCTCCCTAGCACAAGCAAGGGGTTCGAACCTATGATCCAAGCTCTGATACCAATTGTTGCACATATGATTGGTTTTGCACCAAAAGATCAACCTATTAATGCCTAATACAACTGCCAAAGTTAATGAATCCATGAGAGGCGGTTAAGCCATGTCACGAACCCATGTGATGTGTTGCATAACACAAGGAGACCAAGGGCGCACACCTTGCAACAATAACATATGTAGTTGGTAGGTATTTGAGGGCAAGTGCAAAAATATGGGGGGCCAAAATGAGGGCTTAAGTGGCCACTTTTTTTTCTTCTGAAATTAGGAAATACTGACCTTGGACGTGAAATTGAGGATAGTTACACTCAAAATTTTGAGATGCAACAAAAACAAGGATCCTAGTTCTTTGAGTCTACTTTCTAAACTACTAATTTTTTTTTAAATGGTTGAGATTAAGGGGTTCAAAAGAGGGGGCCACAAAAACTGGTGCTATTTTTGTCAAAAAAAACATAACATAGCAATTTTTGTGGCTCCCTCAAAAGGTTAATTTTTTTTTAGTATTTTTAAAATCGCTTCGGTGAGAAATTAGCTAAGAGTATTTAGTTTATGCTTGATTTTCTGATAATTTTTTAATGAATATTCAATTTTTAACTCATTTTCAAAGTGGACACTTCTTGAAAAATAGAATTTTGGTTGTGCTACCCTTATAAATTTTGAAAACTAATTGAAAATCATTTTTTTTAATATGCGTAGAATGGAGTCTAGTTTCTAAAAATGTAATTTATTTTAAATTTCAATGAATGGTTAATTTATAATGAAAAAACACCAAACACTAGTTTGTGCCAAAAAAAAGACACACAAACAAAAGAAATTATAGATCAAAGGCTTAACATTGTCAAAATATGAAAAAATTACATCGTTAGATAGCTAAGACAGAGCCCAACATTACCTAGGCTTTCAATTTGTTCGACGTTGAAACATGTGCAAATCTAATGCTTAACACGAACGTGATTATGTGAAATATTATAGAATTTGGAAAAACAAGTCTTTGGACTATTGCAAGAGTTTCTGGATTAAATTGTGTCATTTTTTTTGCATCAACATTTTGAATCACACTCTGTGATTCATCACCGAGATAGAAGAGAGAATAGGAATAAAATAAAAGTTACAAACCAGGAAGGATTAAAAAGGAGAGAGGATGTAATGCCCCACCATGCAAACCCCATAGGACAACTACAACAAATACAAAATAATTCTAAAAAGCTAATTTACATTCTGATTTTCTCTAAGATAATGTAAAACCAATCTTTTAAAATTCAGTTTAAAGTAAAAAGAAGATTTAATTCATTAATTAACTAAGTTCGGAATACTTAATTTAACAACAACTATTCTGATAATTCAAAGTACAGTTTGACTGAAATCAAAATCTACAGTATCTTTTAAAATACAATTTATTTTCTCTGATTCTAAATACATATTAACTCAAAAAGACATTTTCAAATAGAATTTAACAAATAGCATTTTCCTCATTATATATAAAATTCTTCCAAAATAAAACTCATTTCTACTTTTCATTATTTGCTCACATTTCCTATCTATACACTATATATATATATGTATATGTATATATATGTATATGTATGTATGTATATGTATATATATGTATATGTATATATATGTATATACATATATACACATATGTATATATACTAGAATAAATATATATCAATTCATCTAATGTTGTTGCAAATCAATCTCAACAACAAATTGAATTAATGCACATAATATATAGACACATACATATATACATATATATGCATACATACATATATTTACATACATACATATATATATATTAAAAATCCAAAACATTATATTTTTTTTAAAACTACAGAATTTTAAGACATTCATTAATATATCTAAATATTTATACATACATATATATATATATATATATATATATATATATATGTATATATAAATCGAACATAACCAAATAAATATCAAAATTTGCATAGGCTTCAAAGGTCGTGGATGGTTTGAAGGGGAGTGTCAGTCTGTCTTCATAGCTGACCACCCACCCCCAAGCATGGGGGTGGCGTTGCCTTTGGAAACACTCCCTCCTTGCATGGGGGGAGCGGTGGGGGATAACTCTCCACCCCCACACATATAAACAACGATTCAATAAAATAGATATAGGTCCATCAAAATATAAGCATTCCCCATTTCGTCGTACAACGTCCGAACAAAATGACAGGGGTTTAAAATAAAATTCAAACAGTAATATTTATATATATTATCCATCAAATTCTCCATGAAAATAATTACAGTAATAACAGAGAAGATGCAAAAATTTCCAAAATGAATAAATTGGGGAAACAAAATACAAGGAACAAGAGGGTTCTCAGATAGGAGAGATTTTTAGAGGTTTAAAGCTGAGTAGATTCCAAAGACAGAAGGAATTTATATTTCAATAAGAATTCAAAAATAATATACAAAGAGGAAGGAGAAACCTACAGACAAGAAGAAATAATTACAGAGGATGGTATTTTCCCAAACACACACACAAAAAACCTAATTTATTTTATTTTATTTTTTACACTAAATTTACAAAGATCAAAATATGAAATTTGAATTGTACTCGAAGTCCTATGCAAAGCTCGTTTCGAGGAAAAATCGTGTGATTCCAACTAGCTACAATCTTCGAAATCCAGAGATTCAAACCCCAACAACAACAGATTCGACAACAAAACCCAGTGCAATCCAAAATCAAGTCTTCTCAGATCAAATCGACGAAAAACCACACAAATTATCTAATCCTTAGAAAAAAATTCAACATTTTTTTTTGAGTTGCAGACAATTTTTCATTTTTCATTTCCTCTCTCTTGCTTTTTCAAAAAAGCAATATTTGGAAATATACTTTTTCCAAAACAGCCAAGTCAAAATTTTGCCATAAATTCCTTGACCAGTTTCCCATACAAATTCCACTTAACACACCATTTTTGCCATTTTTCAATTTCGGAAGAAGAATCTTCCATAATTAATTTACACCAAATAATCCTTTTTAAATATTTTAAATTCCATTTTAATAAAATTTCCTTTTGAAAACTAAACACTTAAATCATAATAAATTTAAACAACATTTCACTTAATTATAATTTAAGTTTAAAATTTATATTATTAAATCACCTTTTGCTAATAAAATCAAATATGATAATAATTTCCTCAACTTTTATTTTTAAAATAATTCATAACAATTAATCTATTTATTTAGTGATTTAAATTAAAGGATAGCTTCACATTTTACAATAACAATAAAAGTACTAATGTACATACTAATTTTCCAAAGTATTAATATCATAAGTGCAACATTGAACATTTAATTAATTTAATATTTTGTACCATAGAATAACATTTAACTTAAAATCATAAAGCACTAGACAAAGCCATATACGCAACTTATAAAACTCAGAAAATAAAATGACTTAATTTAAAACCATACACACAAACGAAGTACGGACATGACACGAACAACCACTGGACCAACCACTGACATAGATGAGGGTACTTTCTTACCAACTCCCTAACCACATCAAACCATTGGGTATGTAGGATGCACTCAGACCCGACAATGTGGGTGGAGTTGGCACCTAGTACCTGCATTCCTACATAACACAAAACGTCGAACAACATGTACATATGAATATAACACATAGTCAAACACACTGTGAAGGAGAGTTACGGTGAGGCAAGGCACTCACAGATGAGCGATGCCACCCCGTCTCCTTCACCCTAATCAATTATAGTAAAAAAAATCTAAGCATCACATCATCAATATAACTCATAAAGTAACACCATCATAACATGAGTATCCCACACATAAGTCCAACTATGATAAGAAAATAAGCATAACTATCTTCCATGCCCAACACATGAAGGAAAATATGTCTAACAGAGTATCAAATATGCATAAGAACATAACTAGAAATCACACTGAAGAAAAAAAACACACAGTCAAAGCAGTATCAGAGTATCAGAACATGAGAGGCACTACATCCTCCCCCCGTAAAACTAGGCTTACTTCAGGAAGCTATAAAAAAAATAAGGAAAAGATGCTCGGATGTGGGAGGCATCCTCCCATGTCGCTGAAGTCTCATCATTTAGGTCCCATTGGAACTGCACCTGATCAATCTCTCTACCCCTAAGCGTGAGTCTCCTGTGTTGTTGAACGACCATGGACTCCAATGCGAGCTGCCTATCCTCGACTTGAAGAGCATTCCAATCCAGTACATGAGATAAATCAGAAAAATAAGGCCTAAAAACATAAACATGGAACACATCATGAATGTGTACAAGGTTGGGTGGCAAGGCCAAATGGTAAGCAACGGGTTGAATCCTCTCTAGAACCTCAAACGGACCCACAAAATGAGGTGCCAACTTGGAGCCTTTTCCGTAACGAATAGGGCTCTTTCATGGATGCACACGAAGAAACACACGATCAGCCACTAAAAACTGACGATCAACCCTATGAGAATCAACATACTTCTTATGTCGATCCTGAGCCGCTACCAAGTTCTCTTTGATGCGAACAATGTGCTACTCCATTTACTATAGCATCTCTAGCCCAAGAAGAATCATGTCCTCCAAATGGTCCCAACTCAGAGGTGTTCGACACAAGCGACCATACAAAGCCTGGAATGGTGGCATCTCGATTGAACTGAGGTAATCATTATTGTAGGAAAAATCAACCAAATGTATATAGTCTTCCCATCGAGACTGTTGATCCATAACATATATGTAGAGCATGTCCTTGAGAACCTAATTGACCCTTTCGATCTGACCATCTATTTCCAGATGGTAAGAAGAACTTAAGTTCAATTGTGTTCCTAAGGCACACTACAATGATGTCCACAACATAGAAGTGAACATTGGATGTCAGTTAGAAATTATTCTTCATGGAATCTCGTGCAGCCTCACAATATCATGCATGAAAATTTTAGCCACATATGATGTAGTATAGGAAGACTGAATGGGAGAGAAATGTGCCACCTTGGTCAAATTTTCAACGGTGACCATGATAGCATCATGCCAACGTGTAGTCATCAGCAAGCCAACAATGAAGTCTATGGATATAATATCCCCTTTTCATTCTAGAATGAGATTGGGTTGCAGAAGACCTACTAGATGATGGTGCTTTGCCTTCACCCTCTAACACTCCAGGCATCTCGCCACAAGATCTGCTATATCCCTCTTCATCCCTACCCAAAAGTACAATAGACGAAGATCTGCATACATATTTTTAACTCCTAGATGAGTCGAATAAGGAGCCCGGTGTGCTTCAAACATGATTAGGGTATGAAGACCCTCTGAGGAAGGAACATATATGCGACCCGAACATCACAAAATTCCATCGGACTCAAAAGTATAACCTGTAAACCTCCCCTCAAGAACTCTACCCGACTCCATCTCTGACTTCACCTCTTGGAACCAGCTAGGTATGTGCAGGATCATGATGGGCCAAAAAGTGGCGATATGTAAGTGATATGATGGCCCATGTGGCTGATGACCTTTTTTTACCCAAAATTGATGAAACAAAAAGGGTTTTTAAATGAGATTCTCAGCTTTCCACCAATATAAATTATGCTTTACTTTGAATTAATAAATAATTATTATTCATTTTCTATTTGAATTATGACTAGAGTCCTAATTGATAGGCCGATTGAAAAACATCTATAGATTTCAAATGGTATCATATTTGTTGAATCCAAAACATGTGTCACATTCCATGCTTCGCATATTATGGGATTAAAAAAATAATAATTGAATTTCATGAATTTTTGACCAAGTTAAGGTGGTTAGACATACAATTTTTTATATTTTTTTAAAGTTGTAATAAAAAATTCATAATTAATTATCTACTTGGAAAAAATTACAAAAAAATATGCATCACATCAGGACATGAATCCTCTACTTATATATAAAATATTATAAAACAATATTATAATTTTATTGTGGTTAGGGTGGTCAGATAGACACGTACTTCTTATTTTTTCCCTGAAATTTAAGTACTACTGCATTGAAATTTCAAATTTTCACCAAATAGATTTTTTATTTTTTTAAATAAACCTAGTAGTTTAGAAACTACATTCAATTTGCTACAAATTCTATTCTTACATATTTTTGAAATAATATAGATAACTTATTCAATTTTTTATGTCAAGTTGCCTAACTTTGATTTTATGAATTTTCATTACCACTTAAGGGCCTGTTTTTTCCATGATGATCCTGCACATACCCAGTTGTCCGAAGGAAGTGTTGCAAGAATCTGACCTTTTAGATCAACCTCAAGAGTCATAGAGGATAACTCATGACGACGACGACTTAGAGCATCTGCCACTACATTCTCCTTGCCCTAAATATATTTCACTTCAAAATCGTACTCGTAGAGGAATTCCATCCATCTTCTCTAGCTAGCATTAAGATTCGGCTGCATGAAAATGTATTGCAAACTGCGATGGTCATTGTGTAGCTCGAACCTATGGCACAACAAGAAATGTCTCCACCTTACCAAGCATGAACAACTACGGCCAACTCCAAATCATGAGTAGGGTAATTTAGCTCATGGTCCTTGAGCTTACGTGACTCATATGCTATCACCCTACAATTCTACATCAAAACAACCCCTAACCCTTCCAAGGACACAAATCTGTGCAAACCACAAAGTCCTGAGTCAGATCAGGAACAACAAGAATAGGTGCACTATTTATCTTCTCTTTAAGAGTTTGAAAATCCAACTGAAACTTTTCAGACCAATCATATTTCTTTCCTTTCCTCTATAGAGAGGTGATGGGATGTTCAACCCTAGAGAAACCCTATACAAACTGTCGATAATAGCCCACCAATCTCATAAAGCTATGAATTTCTAGAACATTTTTGGGATTAGGCCAATCTATAATAGCTTGGATATTTGAGGGATCCATGAAGATGCCTTCTCCCGAAATCACATGCCCCAAGTATTTCACTTTAGACTTATAAAATTCACACGTTTCCAAGTTTGCAAACAATTGGTTTTCTCTCAAGCACTGCAACACCAGCTTCAAGTGTTCCTCATGCTCCTCCAAGGATCTAGAGTAGATAAGTATGTCATCAAGAAACACAAGCACAAATCAGTCCAGATAGGTCTGGAAAACACCATTCGTTAAGCTCATGAAAATTGGGGGTGCATTAGTTAACCTGAATGGCATGACAGTAAATTCATAATGTCCATATCGGGTACAAAATTTAGTTTTGTGAATATCCTCCTTAGCAATCCGCAACTAATGGTATCCTAACTTGAGGTCAATTTTAGAGAACACCTTTGCTCCCTTGATTTGGTCAAACAAATCATCAATCCTCGGCAAGGGGTAGCGATTCTTCACTGTCACCTTGTTAAACTGCCTGTAATCAATACATAGACGGAGTGAACCATCCTTCTTTTTCATGAAAATGACCAGAGCTCCCCAAGGGGAAACACTAGGAAAGACACACCCCTTTTCAAGCAATTATTCCAACTGCAAACAAAGTTCTTGGAGTTCTTGAGTTTTCATCCTATAAGGAGCCTTAGAGATAGGCTCAACTCCTAGAATGAGATCAATTCAGAAGTTAATGTCACGCTTAGGTGGCATCCTAGGTATCTCACTTAGAAACACATCAGAAAACTCCTTCGAGAGAGGATAATCATCCAAAGTTATTTCTTGACTCTCCTCCATATCTAGGTTACTAACGGAAACAATGAACAACTAACACACTTGACAAAAACACTTCTTCAACTGCATTGTAGAGATAATCCTCAAGGAGATAGGCTTTTGAATGCCAACAATTTCAACCTCACCTCCAAAATCATCCCGATAATGAATAGACTTTCGACGATAGTCAATTATTGCCTGGTGTGCACTCAGCCAATCCATCCCCAATATGACATCATAAGAACCCAGGGGAAGAATATGAAGATCCACCGAAGTCACAACTAAACCAAACTCCAACTTACATCCTAGAACAAGAGACTCCACTGACACTTTTGCCCCAGAAGCTAATTCAACACGCCACTTAATGCCTTGCTTTGCCACAGCCAGATTACAATGCTTAACAAATGAAGGGGAAATAAAGGAATCTAATGCACCACAATCAAAAAGTATAGAAATAGGAGTGCCCTACAACAAACCTGATACCTCCACTACAGTGCCATGGTGATCGGCCTAATGATTATCCACTACAACGAAAACCCAATGAGACCTACCAACATCTCCAATGGTTGACTCAGATGTTGTTGGCCTCTGACTAAACCTTGCAGTGCTCCTAGTAGACACTGTCTGGCAATATGTCCCTGCTGCCCACAATTGAAAAACCTAGTACCATGGCCAAAACCTCTAACACCAAAGGAAACATTAGACTGTTGATAGCTACCACGGCTAGGTGCAGGCTGTGAGGACTATGATGGATGCTCAACCCAGTTATGCTACAATCTCTGCTAATGACGGTTTTTCCTAGACTAAAATATATTGCTCTGATGAGACTAAGAGGGCTTATTCTTCGACTAAGACTATTGTTGTCCACCCTTAGCGGGTGTAGAATGAGCCCTAGAAGGACCTGTAGCCTGAGACTGCCCACCATGGGAACCACCACCTATAGAAGGAGTACTACCGATCTGAACTCCAACATGACCTCCTAAAGCCAAGGTCAAATTCTACTCCACAATCCAAGCTTTCTCGACAACAACCTCCATCGTCTTCGACTCGAAGACTCAGACACCTCCACTAATCCTAGTATTTAGACCTCTAAAAAAATGTTGTACTAGCATAGCCTCATCATTAGCAATTTTGATGTACTACTTAAGGTCAAAGAAGCGGTGCTCATACTGCTCTACAGACATTGCCATCTATCTCAAATCATGGAATTCATCTACCCGACACTGCCTCCAGTGATCAAATAAGAAACAGGCCCTGAACCATTCTAAGAACAATTCACATGCCATTGAACCGATGTCAAGGTGTAATTTATGTTCTTCTAGTCACCACCATGTGGATTCAAATCCTCTAAGGTGCATGATGGCACACCTTTCCCTAGTATTATTGTCGTAGGGATGCATAGAAAAGCATTGATCTAGATCAATGAACCAAGTTTCAGCTTCCAAACCTCCGCTAGAGCCATCATAAATAGGAGGATGTGCCCTAAGGAGATCTCTCATATGACCAACGACCACTGCATCCTGATTTGTCAGTATCTCATTCCTCCTCGACGATTGCTCTCTCTCTCTAATTATCTATTGCTCATTCTGCCTAGGATCCAAACAACCAAGAGCATCTTCCAACAACTAAGGCAACTGCTCCCTGAATTTTCCGCTCTAGATTAGGGCCTCCACCCGGAGGGTTGTTCTAGGACCCTTGATTTTCCTCCTGCTCCAATTCATGGGAGCTTTGAGGTGGAGAATTATGATGGCCAGCTTCGTGACCACCACGGTCATGACCGCAACCACGTCCACATCCCTGACCCCTAGGCATGATTCTGCGCAACAAGAAAGTGATTACATAATTTCAAAGTTACGTAACAAGATTAACATAATGGGCTTACTTAACCTACAATACCCAGTGTTGTTAACCCAGCTCTAATACCAAGTTGTAACACCCCGCCATGCAAACCCCATAGGACAACTACAAAAAATACATAATAATTCTAAAAAGCTGATTTACATTTTGATTTTCCCTAAGATAATAGAAAACTAATCTTTTAAAATTCAGTTTAAAGTAAAAAGCAGATTTAATTCATTAATTAACTAAGTTCAAAATACTTAATTTAATAAAAACTATTATGATAATTCAAAGTACAGTTTGACTGAAATCAGAATCTATGGTATCTTTTAAAATACAATTTCTTTTCTCTGATTCTAAATATAGATTAACTCAAAAAGACATTTTCAAACAGAATTTAACAAATAGCATTTTTCCTCATTATATATAAAGTTCTTCCAGAATAAAATTCATTTCTACTTTTCATTATTTGCTCATATTTCCTATCTATACACTATATGCACACATATATATATTTTTAAATATATATACATATATATATTTTTAAATATATATACATATATACACATATGTATATATATTGGAATAAATATATATATCAATTCATCTAATGTTGCTACAAATCAAACTCAATAACAAACTGAATTAATGCATAGAATATATATACACATACATATATACATATTTATGCATATATATATTTACACATATATATACATATACATATATATATATATATAGATATACACACACATATATATACATATATATATACATAGATATACACACACATATATATACATATATATATATACACATATATATATACATATATATACATATATATATTAAAATTTCTTAAAACATTCATTAATATATCTAAATATTAATACATATATATAAATCGAACATAAAAAAATAAAGATCAAAATTCACATAGGCTTCAAAGGTTGTGAATGGTTTGAAGGGGGGCGTCGGTCTATCTTCACAGCCGGCCACCCACCCCCAAGCATGCAGGTGGTGCTGCCTTTGGCAGCGCTCCCTCCTTGTATGGGGGGAGTGGTGGGGGATAACTCCCCACCCCCACACATATAAACAATGATTCAATAACATAGATATAGGCCCAACAAAATATAAACATTCCCCATTTAGTTGTACGATGTCCGAACAAAATGATAGGGGTTTAAAATAAAATTCAAATAGTAATATTTATATATTATGCATCAAATTCTCCATGAAAATAATTACAGTAATAACAGAGAAGATGAAAAAAAATCCATAATGAATAAATTGAGGAAACAAAATACAAGGAACAAGAGGTTTCTCAAATGGGAGATATTTTCAGAGGTTTAAAGCTAAGTAGATTCCAAAGATAGAAGGAATCAAGATTTCAACAAGAATTCCAAAATAATATACAAAGAGGAAGGAGAAATCTACAGACAAGAAGAAATAATTACAGAGGATTGGATTTTCCCAAACACCTACAAAAAACCTAATTTATTTTCTTCTTTTTTAAAAACTAAATTTACAAAGATCAAAATATGAAATTTGAATTACCTAGAGTGCTACGCAAAGCTCATTTCAAGGACAAATTGTGTGATTCCAGCCAACTCCAATCTTTGAAAACCAGAGATTCGAACCCCAACAACAACAAATTTGACAACAAAACCCAGTGCAATCCAAAATCAATTCTTCTCAGATCAAATCAACGAAAAACCACACAAATTATCTAATCCTCAAAAATAAATTCAACAATTTTTTTTTGAGTTGCAGACATTTTTTCATTTTTCATTTCCTCTCTTTTGCTTTTTCGAAAAAGCAATATTTGGAAATATAACTTTTTCCAAAAAATCCAAATTAAAATTTTTCCATAAATTTTGTAACCGGTTTCCCATGCAAATTCCACTTAACACACCATTTCTTCCATTTTCCAATTTCGGAAGAAGAATCTTCCATAATTAATTTACACCAAATATGCCTTTTTAAATATTTTAAATTCCATTTTAATAAAATTTCCTTTTGAAAACTAAACAATTAAATCATAATAAATTTAAACAATATTTCACTTAATTATAATTTAAGTTTAAAATTTATATTATTAAATCACCATTTTGCTAATAAAATCAAATATGATAATAATTTCCTCAACTTTCATTTTTAAAATAATCCATAACAATTAATCTATTTATTTAATGATTTAAATTAAAGGATAGCTTCACATTTTACAATAAAAATAAAAGTGTTAATGTACATACTAATTTTCTAAAGTATTAATATCATAAGCAAAATTGAACATTTAATTCATTTAATATTTTGCACCATAGAATAGCATTTAACTTAAAATCGTAGAGCACTAGACAAAGCCATATACGCAACTTATAAAACTCAGGAAATAAAATGACTTAATTTAAAACCATACCCACACGAACGAAGTACGAACATGACACAAACAACCACAGGACCAACCACTGACATAGACGGGGTTACTTTATTACCAACTCCCTAACCACATCAAACCATTGTGTATGTGGGATGCGCTCATACCCGATAATGTGGGTGGAGTCGGCACCTGGTATTTGCATTCCTGCATAACACAAAATGCCAAACAACATGTACATATGCATATAATTCATAGTCAAACACATTGTGAAGGAGAGTTATGGTGAAGTAGGGCGCTCACGGATGAGCGATGCCACCCCGTCTCCTTCACCCGAATCAAATATAATAAACAAAATCTAAGCATCACATCATCAATATAACTCACAAAGTAACATCATCATAATATGAGTATCCCACACATAAGTCCAACTATCATAAGCAAATAAGCATAACCATCTGCCACACCCAACACATGGCAGAAAAGATGTCTAACAAAGTATCAAATATACATAAGAACATAACTAGAAATCACATTGAAGCAAACACACAAACCAAAGCAGTATCAAAGTATTAGAACATGAGAGGCACCATAGAGGAGGGAAGGTGGCACAAGATTCAAGGTGAAAGGAAGGACAACTAGACCTAATAGTTGTAAAACAAGGTAGGGAAAATAAGAAAGAAACCAATTAATAGAAAATACTAAATAAATGAAAGTGTTCTTAAGAAATTGTCCTAGCTACCCATACCGATCTCTACCTTCACTCTTCTTCTCCTAGCCAAAAATTTGGTGTTCTTAAAACCCTTACCTTGAGAGCCTACCAGATTTACGATGAGGAAAACTTAAAGCAAGAGCTGACTCACCTTCATCAAGTCTTGAAGTTAAATGGTTACTCAAACAAGAAAATCTCTAAGGCTTTCAACCAAGCTAAATCGAGTTCCCTTTCTTTGTCCAAACCCTATCCTTACACCCCCCACCTCTATGTCTCTCTTCCTTTTGTTAACGATATTTCCCAAAAAATCTCTAAGATCCTTCTCAAAAAAGGCCTTTGTTGTGCTTCTAAACCCTTCTCAACCTTGATAAATTGCATCCCTTCTCTCAAAGACCCCAAGGACATCTTTCTTGACTTTGGTTTCTATAAGATTGTGTGTTCGTGTGGCACTCCTTACATTGGTGAAACTGGTCACTCCTTTTGTACTAGAATCAAAGAGCATAGGGCTAACATTAAACACAAGCACATATCCAAATCAGCCTTTGTTGACCACTCGTCTTCCACTAAGCATCACATTTGTCTTGAAAATACCCAAATCTTGTCCAAAGAAGATAATTTCTTTAAGAGGAAGCTTAAATAACCCATCGAAATCTACCATCATCCTCATAACCTCAATCGTGATGAGGGATGGAGTCTCAGTTTATCTTGGCACTCGTTGCTTTCCAACTTGAGCACCCAACACGACCCTTCTCTCCTCTAGTCTATGTCTCCCCTCCCCAACCCTTGTTGGCTCCCTGGTCATGGTTGGCAATCCCCCTTCCCTCACCTTCCCTCTTTGCTCGCTTGGTTCCCTCCTTTCTTTTCCTCTTCCTTGTTCCTTTCCCTCCCCTCCCCTTCTCGCCTCCCCCCTTTCTTCCCTCCCCCATCTTTGAGTTATTTCTTGTCCATGTTCTCAGGCTCCATTCTCATTTGGTTTTGAGGTCCTTGCCCCTCTTTCCATCTTTTGTTTTCCCTTCTCCTTCTCTGTCTTTTCTTGTGTTATTGTTTTCCTTCTCTTTATTTTCCTTATATTTTAATTTTCTTTTCTTCTTTTGATTTTGGTGAGTGGTTCTCCTTTGTGTTTATTTAATAATTTATTTGTTTACATCATTAATTCTCTCTTGGTTTCTTCCTTTGGATTCTCTTTTATTCTTTTCCTTTGTCATCTTTCTTATTCTTTCTTGCTTCCGTTTTTATTTTTCTTTTCCTCTTTGATCTTATTCTTTGTTTCTTATTTTATTTTTATATGCTTATTTATTTATTTGTGTTTAGTGTTTCAACCTACAAACATTTAAATTTGTTTATTCAAATATATTTTTATGTTTATTTGTTTATATTTTATATATTTTTTGGTTTTTATGTTTCTTGTTTTTATTAATATGCTTGTTTATATTTCTATTATTATATAATCATATTTGCTTATATATTTTTATTTTTTTTAATTATTTTTATATATTATTGGTTGTTTATATATTATTTATTTGTTTATATATTTCCTTGTTTTGTTTTAAAATTTTGGTGTTTTTTTATGTAATTATTTTGTATTTACATTTATGTAGATATATTTTATGTGGCCAACAAGGCTATATGTTTATTTGTTTATATATTTATATATTTACTGATTTCTATGTTTCATGTTTATATTAACATACTTGTTTATATCTATATATATATATATATATATTTGTTTGTTTATATATATATATTTGTTTGTTTATATATATATATATATATAGTTCTTTGTTTTTTTTTAAATAACTTTGGTGTTTGTTTATACATTTATTTTTGTATTTTCATTTATGTTGTTATATTTTATAGTTAGTGGTTTACATTTTTTTTATAATTTGTCTTTTGTTTCTTCTTCTTATTTCCCTTTGTATGCTATTCAAGGCTATTTTATCGTCCTTCTAAGCTTTTTTGTGTTGGTTGTTTCATTCTTTTCTTGTCTTTATATCTGGTTTATTAACTTTTATTTATTTAGTATTTTCTATTACTTGGTTTCCTTCTTATTTTACCTACCTTATTTTATAACTATTAGGTCTAGTTGTCCTTCCTTTCACCTTGACTATTGTGCCACCCTCCCTCCTCTCTCCTTTTCAATCCTTCTTGGTCTGCAACTTTCATTTTATCCCTATGTTCTTAAAAATTTGTCCTAGCTACCCATACCGATCTCTACCTTCACTCTTCTTCTCATCACCATCCTAACAAAAAAAATGGTGTTCTTAAAAACCTTACCTAGAGAGCCTATCATATTTGTGATGAGGAAAACTTAAAGCAAGATTTGACTCACCTTCATCAAGTCTTTAAGTTAAATGGTTACTCAAACAAGAAAATCTCTAGGACTTTCAACCAAGCTAAATTGATTTCCCTTTCTTTGTCCAAGCCTCATCCTTCCACTCCCCCCCTCTGTGTCTATCTTCCTTTTTTTAATGGTATTTCCCAAAGAATCTCTAAGATCCTTCTCAGAAAAGGCCTTCATTGTACTTCTAAACCCTTCTTAACCTTGAGAAATTGCATCCCTTCTCTAAAATACCCGAAGGACATCGTTCTTGACTCTGTTGTCTATAATTTTGTGTGTTTGTGTGGCACTCCTTACATCAGTGAAATTGGTTGATCCTTTTGCCCAAGAATCAAAGAGCATAGTGTTGACATTAGACACAAGCGCATCTCCAAATCAGCCCTTGCCGACCACTTGTCTCCCATTAAGCATCACATTTGTCTTGAAAATACCCAAATCTTGTCCAAGGAAGATAATTTATTTAAGAGGAAGCTTAAAGAAGCCATCAAAATCTACCATCATCCTCATAACCTCAATCATGATGAGGGATGGAGTCTCAGTTTATCTTGGCACCCGTTGCTTTTGAACTTGAGCACCCAAGATGGTCCTCTCCTCTAGTCAGTGTCTCCCCTCCCCGACCCCTTTTGGCTCCCTGGTCATGGTTGGCAATCCCCCTTCCCTCACCTTCCCTCTTTCCTTGCTCGGTTCCCTCCTTTCTTTTCCTCTTCCTTGTTCATTTATTTGTTTTTATATTTTTATTATTTTATTATGTATATATATATATATATTAATATTTATGTTTTATATATTATTATATATGTTTATATATATATTAATATTTATGTTTTATAGATTATTATTTATATATATATATATATATAGTTCTTTATTTTTTTACTTGTTTTTTATATATATATATATATTTGTTTTATTATGTTTATATTATTTATTTGTTTATATGTTTATATTATTCATTTCTTATATATATATATATATATATATATATATATATATATATATATATATATATATATATATATATATATATATATATATATATATATATATATATGTTTATATATATTCATATATATATATATTTATATATTATTTATTTGTTTTGTTTATATATATAGTTCTTTGTTTTGCTTAAAATAACTTTGGTGTTTGTTTATACATTTATTTTTGTATTTTCATTTATGTTGTTATATTTTATAGTTAGTGGTTTATATATTTTTTATAATTTGTCTTTTGTTTCTTCTTCTTATTTTCTTTTGTATGCTATTCAAGGCTATTTTTTTGTCCTTCTAAGATTTTTTGTGTTGGTTTTTTTGTTCTTTTCTTGTCTTTATAGTTGGTTTATTAACTTTTATTTATTTATTCTTTTCTATTAATTGGTTTCTTTCTTATTTTTCCTACCTTGTTTTACAACTATTCTAGGTCTAGTTGTCCTTCCTTTCACCTTGACTCTTGTGACACCCTCCCTCCTCTCTCCTTCTTAATCCTTCTTGGTCTATATCTTTCATTTTATTCCTATGCTCTCATTTATCCTAATGATGAATCACAGAGTGTGATTCGAAATGTTGATGCAAGAAAAAAAAAATTGAAACAATCTAATCCATAAACTCTTGCAATAATCCATATGGATTGTGGAAATCTATTATCACTAAGTTTTTGGACGTTGGGAAGGCACTCCAAGCCTTTGGGTTGGTATTCCAAAGAAAATACTAAGCCCAAGGTTTGGGGATTCCCAAAGCAAGAAATAATGTGCTTGCATTATAATCTGCTTGCATTATTTCTTAGTTTTGACATGGTTTTTTTGTTTGTTCCCAGGACATGTCTAGCAAGACATAACGCAAGCATGTTATAATGCACTCACGTTATGTCTTGCTTTGTGCTAAATGCTACTCTATTGTATTTATGTATATATATTTGTATGTATGTGTACATGACATGTATGTATGTATGTATGCATGTGTGTATGTATGTATATATTCATGTATGTATGTATTCATATATGTATCAGTGTATGTATGTATGTATGTATGCATGTATGTCTACTTATATGTATGCATGTATGTATTATTGTATGTACATATGTATGTATTCTTGTATGTATGTAAGCATGTATGCATGTCTGCTTATATGTCTGTATCTATGTATGTGTCTTTGGAGGGAGGAAGAATCTTGAGAGAGAGATATTTTTCCAGGTAGGTTGGGAGAGAGGGAGGGAGGGAGAGACCTGAGAGAGATAGGGAGAGACTAGAGAGAGAAAGAGGTGGGGGGGTGGAAGGGAGAGACCTAAAAGAGGGAGTGGGAGAGAAGGGGTTGGAGTGAGAGGGACTTAACTAGGTAGGGTGGAAGGGATAGAGGGAGAGAGAGAGGGGGGTGGGAGAGAGAGGGGGGCAGGAGGGAGACAAATGAGAGAGGAGAGATAGGGAGTGGGAGAGAGAGGGGGTGGGGGAGAGAGAGGGAGTGATGGAGAGAGAGAGATGGATTGATTGAGTGAGGTACATAGAAAGAGGGAGAGGATAGATAGAGATGATTAGAGAGGGTGGGAAAGACGGAGGGAGAGAGAGGTGAGATGGATAGATAGAGAGAGAGGGATAGTGCTTGAGGGTTTATGGTTGAGGTTCCAATGTATAGGGTAGAGGGTTTAATGTATAGGGTAGAGGGTTTAATGTATAGGGTAGAGGGTTTAAGCATTTAAGGGTTGATGGTTTAAGGGTTTAAGAGTTGAGGTATGAGGTTTAGGGTTTAAGGGTTTAGGTTTGAGGGATTAGGGTTGAGGGTTGAGGGTATAGGGTTGATTATATAGTTTTTAGGGTATATGAATGAGGGATTATGGTTGAGGATCCAATGTATAGGGTAGATGGTTGAGAATTGAGGGTCCAAGGTTTAATGTATATTGTAGAGGGTAGAGGGTCGAGGGCTTAAGGGTTGAGAGATTAGGGTTTAAGGGTTGAGGGTTGAGGGATTAGGGTTTAAGGTTTGAGGGTTGAGGGATTAGGGTTGAGGAATTAAGGGTTGTTATTTGAGGGTTTAGGGATTGAGGGTTGAGGGATTAAGGGTTGAGGGTGTGAGGTTTAAGGGTTGAGGGATTAGGGTTAAGGGATTAAGGGTTAAGGGTTGAGGGTTTAAGGTAGAGAGTTTAAGGGTTGAGGGTATAGGGTTGAGGTATTAGGATTGAGGGTTTAGGGTTTAGGGTAGAGGGTTTAAGGGTAGAGGGTTTACGGTTGAGTGTTTAAGGGTTGAGGGTATAAGGTTGAGGTATTAGGGTAGAGAGGGATGGATGGATGAAGGGAGAGATGGAGGGAGAAGTTAGATAGAGAGGAGAGAAGAGGAGGGAGGGACAAAGATAGATGAGGGTTAAGGATCAAATGTATAGGGTAGAGGGTTGAGAATTGAGGGTATAGGGTCAAGGGTTTAGGGTATTGGGTTGAGGGTAGAGGGTAGAAGGTTAAGGTTTTATGGTTGAGGGAAGAGGCTTTAGTGTATAGTTTTGAGGGTATATGGTTGAAGGATTAGGGTTGAGGGTCCAATGTATATGGTAGAGGGTATAAGGGTTGAGGGATTAAGGGTTGAGAGTTGAAAATTGAGGGTTGAGGGTTTAATGTAGAGGGTAGAGGGTAGAGGGTTGAGGGTTGAGGGTTGAGGGTTGAGGGTTTAAGGGTTGAGGGATTAAGGGTTGAGGTTGATGGATTAGGTTGGAGAGTTTACTTTGGTTTAATGGTTTAAGGGCTTAGGAATTAGGGTTGAAGGTAGAGGGTATTGGATTGAGGGTAGAGGGTAGAGGGTTTAAGGGTATAGGGTTTAAGGGTTGAGGGTTTAAGGTTGAGGGTAAAGAGTTGAAGATATAGGATTGTGGGATTAGGGTTGAGGGTCCAATGTATAGGGTAGAGGGTATAGGGGTTGAGGGTTTAGGGTTGAGGGATTAAGGGTTTAGGTTTTAGGATTTAAGGGTTGAGGGTTTAGAGATTAGGGTTGAGGGAATAAGGGTTTAGGGATTACAGGTTGAGGGTTTAAGGTTTTAAGGGTTGAGGGTTTAAGGGTTTAAGGTTTGAGGGCTTAGGTTTGAAGGATTAGGTTTGAGGGTTAAGGGTTGAGAATATAAGGGTTTAAGAGTTGAGTGTATAGGGTTGAGGTATTAGGGTAGATATTTTAAAGGCTTGGGGAGGGAGAGAGATGTGAGATAGATATATATATATATATAGAGAGAGAGAGAGATAGGGGTTGAGGACCTGCAAGCTTGAGGGTTAGGGTCGAAGTTCCAATTTATAGGGTAGAGGGTTTAATAATTTAAAGGTTGAGGATTCAAGGGTTGAGGGTTTAAGAGTTGAGGGATGAGGTTTAGGGTTTAAGGGTTGAGGGATTAGGGCTGAGGGTATAGGTTTGAGTATATAGGTTTTAGGGTATATGGTTGAGGATCCAATGTATAGGGTAGATGGTTGAGAATTGAGGGTTCAAGGTTTAATGTATAGTGTAGAGGGTAGAGGATTGAGGGTTTAAGGGCTTAAGGATTTAGGGATTAGGGTTTAAGGGTTGAGGGTTGAGGGATTAGGGTTTAAGGGTTGAGGGTTGAGGGATTACAATTGAGGGATTGAGGGTTGATGGTATGGGGTTGAGAGATTATGGTAGAGAGCGAGGGAGAGATGGAGGGAGAAGTGAGATAGATACGAGAGAAGAGGAGGGAAGGACAAAGAGAGATGAGGTTTGAGGATCTGATGTATAGGGTAGAGGGTTGAGAATTGAGGGTATAGGGTTGATGACCTATAAGGTTGAGGGTTTAAGGGTTGAGGGTTGTGGGTTGTGGGTTGTGGTTAGAGGGTATTGGGTTCAATATGGAGGGTAGAGGGTTTAAGGGTTTAGGTTTTAAGGGTTGAGGATAGAGAGTTTAAGGGTTTAAGGGTAGAGGGTATAGGGTAGAGGGTAGAGGGTATTAGGTTAAGGGTAGAGGGTTTAAGGGTTGATCTGGTTTAAGGTTGAGGGTAAAGGGTTGAGAGGGAGGGAAATATGGAGGGATGAGTGAGATAGTGAGAAGGGTTTAGGGTAGAGAGAGAGAGGGTGGGAGGGAGATACCTGAGAGAGAGGGAGAGGGGGTGGGAGGGCGAGACTTGAGAGAGATGGAGAGAGAGAGTGGGAGAGAGATAGAGGGAGTGATTGAGAGAGTGGGAGAGAGATATAGGGAGTGGGAGAGAGAGAGAGGGAGTGGGAGAGAGAGGGAGTGGGAGAGAGATAGAGAGAGGGGGTAGGAGGGAGAGACTTGAGAGAGAGAGAGGGGGAGGGGATGGGAGGGAGAGACCTGAGGGAGAGGGAGAGAGAAATAGATAGTGGGAGAGAGATAGAGGGAGTGTGAGAGAGAGTTCAGAGAGAGGGGGGAGAGAGATTAGGGTTTATGGTTTAAGGGTAGGCGTATCAAGGACTTTTGTAGAATATGGTTGAGGGATTAGGTTTTAAGGCATAGTGTCTAGGGTTGAGGGTTTAGGGATAAGTGAGAGACCTAGATGGCTATAGATGGCTAAGGGGGATGGATGGTTCAAGATATAGAGAGAGAATAGAAAACTATAGAAAATTAACTTTTTCATAATGCGAGCATGTTGTGAATAAAATGTGATGTAGTTGTTTGTTTAGCAAGACATAATGTGCTCATGTTATAATGCGATCACATTTTTTCTTACTCTAAAAATGGTAAAAAAAACAATATACCCATGATCTTCGGGCCCACATTCTGTATATTATTTTGGTTATGCATGTGTTTCAACAAAAAGAACCTTTTTGATGCTTTTTTGAAGTGTGCATGCAAGTTTTTCACATTCTACCACCTTTTTATGATCTTTCCACCACCTTTGCATGAAATAATAGAGTTTTCACATCAAATTTGATATATATCAATTCAAGTCTCAATTCCATTCAAGATTCATATACAATTGAACATTGAAAAGGAAACAAGCTTTTGAAAAACTCAAATTGTTGAGGAGTTTGATGCAAGAAGCAAAGACTACATAATTGGGTAGAATTCCTCCATTCGAATCCCCATTTTTTTGGTATGTGAAGTCTTTACACATTCTCTTTCTATTTTCCTTCATTCTATTTTGGCTTTCTTTGATTTTTGTATTTTGCATATTTCATGTTCATAATTGTTTGTTTTACATTATAATTTTAGCTTGTCAATGCACATTTTAAACTACACAATTCTTTACACTTGCCAATTACATTTTTAAACATCTCTTTGAGGCATTTTGTTAAACAATTGACCTACCTTGTGTATGCTTCCGCATTTTGTATACACATATATATGAGTAGTCATAAGTATGTAAAATAATATATCATTTCTCAATCCTTTTCTATGGATGTGCATACCTCTTTCCAAAGCTTTCATTTTGGTATATGCATGGTGGATGTTGGAAAATATAGTTGAATTTGGTTTTACACCTAGAAATTGCATATGCTTGAAATTTTCTAAAGCCTTTTCAACAAATTCATACATGTCTACCAAAGAATTTTATCAAATAGCACAGACAAGGCAATCAACTGTTTGAAGGAATTCCTCAAAGAAATGTGGTCTCATGGTGATGTGCATTTTTTCAAACAACTGATTGCCTTGTCTATGCTACCAAATTTTCCCTACATGTCTCTACAAAATTGGAATATACTCCTCCCACATTAATAGATCTTTGAATCTATTTTGGTTTTCATCTCTATTTCTAAGCTTACCTCATCAATAAACTTACCTCATCACTAATATTATGATATATTTTTAATGTTTCCTTGATTACTCTACCTACAAGGGATTGTAACCCTTCTCTCCACTATTTCAAGACTCTTTATTCAAGGCTAAGTTAGAAACATGGGGAAAGGTGTAGCTAATTCAATAGGGCCAACTAGGTGATGTAAGTATGAATTTAATTTCCCTTCTTAATTTTTAAGTTATTCCTTTTTGTTCTCATCCTTTTTCATTCATGTGACCTTTGATAACCCTACCTATGAGGCATTTTCTTAAACAACCCCCTAGCTTGTCAAACCTACCACATTGACAAGCTAGTGAGCTCACTAGCTTGTTTTAATGTTTCCTTGATTACTCTACCTACAAGGGATTGTAACCCTTCTCTCCACTATTTCAAGACTCTTTATTCAAGGCTAAGTTATCAACATGGGGAAAGGTGCAGCTAAGTCAATAGGGCCAACTAGGTGATGTAAGTATGAATTTAATTTCCCTACTTAGTTTTTAAGTTATTCCTTTTTGTTCTCATCCTTTTTCATTCATGTGACCTTTGATAACCCTACCTATGAGACATTTTCTTAAACAACCCCCTAGCTTGTCAAACCTACCGCATTGACAAGCTAGTGAGCTCACTAGCTTGTCAAAGGTCACATGAATTTTTGGATGGAATTACTTAATGAAATGTGGTCTTTTGGCATGCCATGATTGCAAGATAGGCACAAAATGGAAGCATGGACAAGGCATGTGAATTTATTGGCATTAATGTTTCAATAGACATGTATGGAAAATGTGGTACCATAGACAAGCTAATGAGCTTACTAGCTTGTCAATGTGATAGGGTTGACAAGGTAGGGAGCTGCTTGAAAAATTACCTCATAGAAATGGGGTCTCATGGTGATGTATACCTAATTGAAAAGCTAGTGAGCTCACTAGCTTGTCTATGGTACCACATTTTGCATACATGTCTACCAAAACATTATTGTTAAAAAATTCACATGCCTTGTCCATGCTTCCATTTTGAGCCTAATTGCAATCATGGCATGCCACAAGACCACATTTCTTTAAAGCATTCCATCCAAAAATTCATGTGACCTTTCACAAGCCAGTGAGCTCACTAGCTTGTCAATGTAGTAGGGTTGACAAGGTAGGGGATTGTTTGAAAAACAATGCCTCATAGAAATGGGGTCTCATGGTGATGTATACCTAATTAACAAGCTAGTGAGCTCACTATCTTGTCTATGGTACCACATTTTTCATACATGTATACCAAAACATTATTGTCAAACAATTCACATGCCTTGTCCATGTTTCCATTTTGAGCTTATCTTAAAATCATGGCATGCCACAAGACCACATTTCTTTAAGGAATTCCATCCAAAAATTCATGTGACCTTTGACAAGCTAGTGAGCTAACTAGCTTGTCAATGTGGTAGGGTTGATAAGGTAGGGGGATATTTGCAAAAAAAGCCTCATAGAAATGGGGTCTCATGTTGATGGTAGGGTTGACAAGGTAGGGGGTTGTTTGAAAAAATGCCTCATAGAAATGGGGTCTCACTGTGATGTAGTGGGCTATTTGAAAAAAATCCTCATATAAATAGGGTCTCATTGTGATGTACATCACAATGAGACCCCATTTCTATGAGCCATTTTTTCAAACAACCCCTACCTTGTCAACCCTACCGCATTGACAAGCTAGTGAGCTCACTAGCTTGCCTATGGAACCACATTTTGCATACATGTCTACCAAAACATTATTGCCAAACAATTCACATGCCTTGTCCATGCTTTCATTTTTTTCCTATCTTGCAATCATGGCATGCCACATGACCACATTTATTTAAGGCATTCCATACAAAAATTCATGTGACCTTTGTCTATGCTAGAAATACTCTTCTATAGGATGATTGTGAGTATTTTGTATGAAGGGTTGAATGACATATATTTCATTTATTTGTATGGATTCATATTTTAGGAACTAATACTTGTCCTTTATCATGGTATAGGTAAAATTATTTGTCATGCTGAGAAAATGAATAAGGATTAAACCAACACAGGAAGAGTACGAAAATAATAAAGAAAAGAAAAAAGAATGGATGAGGAAACATCGTTAGAAGAAGAAATTGGATACAATGACAAAGACATGCTAATTGAAGAGGAACCTCAACAATCAAAAAGAGAAAATGCATTGGTGGCACAAAGGGAATCAATGTGAAAGCATCATGCTACGATAGATTTGAATACCATAGTTGGAGACACACCTTCTGCCGCAAGTGAATATGAAGGGACACCATCTACCACAAGTGAATATGTAGGGACACCATCTACCGCAAGTGAATATGTAGGGACACCATCCACTGTATCTAAGGTTGAGAGTACATCATCACTTGGATTTGAGGAAGGAGGTATTCCATCATCCCCATCTCAACCTGAAGGTATGTCATCCATTCCATCCTCGATCGAAGGTATGCAATCTAGCCCATCTCATTTAAATATTGATGAAATTTCTAATGCTGAGATGAATGTATCTATGAGAACACTACCTAGAATTTTGCATAGAAAGCCAAAGTTTTTGATTAATATTGATGAGAATATCTTGCAGCCAACGAAAGGTAAGATTTCACAACACACTTGTAGAATATATGTTGATAAGATTTGGATATTGTTCTTTGAAAAGTTAAATGAGACCACAAGATGTCAACTATTTGTTGAAATTGTTGGAAAAAGTGTCTCAATGCTTACTGACATTGAACTCCTAAAAGAGAAATATCGGTGAGACCTTTGGAATGTCTTGCCAACGAGTCGCAGCTATCTTGGAGAGATCATATCACTATGACCTTGGACCTATCTTGTCTATGAGAACCATCAGGGTGGCGTGAACTGTTGGAGTGAGTTTCCAAATTCATTCTGACAACAAAAGTCTTGGTGATGTTGGCATGACCCTATGGTTGTCTTGGCGATATTGATGTGACCAGAACAATTAGAGTGGCATCTCTAACTTGCTCTGATGGAAAATGTCTAGGTGATGAAGATCATCAGGGAGACTCTTGGCGATGGATGCGTCAAAGATTCTTGTGTTGTTGATGTGACCTCTTGATCCCTTACCGATAGTGTTTCTCTCACCGATGGATCTGCTCCTGGTGAACTATTGGTGTGACTCTTGTCAATATGAGTGATCTTGGTGTTCTTTGGGACATCAGGGAGACATGAATTATCAGTGTGACTTCCCAGTTTGTTGGCAATAGCAATGGTCTTGCCGATGGTCCTGAGATCAGGGATACTTCACCAAGGTCTGAGCGATAGACCAGTAGAATTTGGTGCCATGTACGATGACCAGTGGGCAGTCTAATATCGGTGAGACACATTCTATTGTATCACTGATGAGTGATACAGTTGAATTCTATTGACCAAGCGTCTGTCCTATGTGTTCTATATTGGAATAATGAGCAATACAAAGTTCGAACCGATTGGAAGTTGAACTGTTGTGACCATTTTCTTGTGGGAAAAGAATAGACAACTTGAGCAGGGATGAACAGTTTGATCAAGGGTCTGGTTGGAGAGTTCGACAGATGAGTGATTGGAATTTTTGTGAACTTCATTTTATGTTGAACAAAAGAATTGTAACTGTGTAATTCGATACAAGGTTGATAAGGGAAATGTTGCTGCTATAGAATTGTCATCTGAAAAGAAGATTTTGTAACTTGTATGTAATTTGATTACTGTAATACAAGTGATCTTTCTTTGGTGTGGTGGTTTTTTCCTCCCGTAAGGGTTTTCCCACATAAATCTAGTGCCAATTGTGTTATGTGTTTATTTCTCAATTTTTTTATTTCTTTCATGAGTGTATTAATGAACTATAATTGTAAACATTAAAAGACATATCTCTCTTCTCCTCTGAGTCTTGACATTAGATAAATTTGTTCTGCAATTGAATTTTTCCTAACAAGTGGTATTAGAGCCTAGCCAGTTGTGTTATCCTTGTGGGTAAATTTTTTTTTTGTGTCAATTTTTGTTTAGTGGGATTTTGTAGAAGTCTTGAATTTGTCTAATTACAAATTAAGATGGCAACGACAAGTACGTCTGGAAGGATTGAAATTGAGAAATTCAATGGCAGCAATTTTGAGTTGTGGAAACTTAAAATGGAAGACCTGTTGGTGGATCGTGATCTTTGGATTGGTGTGTCTAGAATGAAAATTATAGCCATGAAGAAAGAATATTGGGACCTCGTAGATCGAAAATCAAAAGGGTTGATAAGACTCTATTTGGAAAACTCTGTTCTCCTGAACGTTCATGAAGAGAAGACTGCCTCTTCCTTGTGGAAAAGACTGAGAGGTATTTATCAGAGCAAGTCCTTAGTAAATAAGTTGTTCTTGAGGAAGAAGTTGTAATCTTTGAAGATGGAGGGAGGAACGTTTGTTGCTAATCAATTAAATACCTTTAACATGTTGATTGCTCAGTTAACATCTGTAGGTGTGAAGATTGAAGAATAAGATCGCTGTATGCTCTTGTTATGCTCTTTGCCAGATTCTTGGGATCACTTGGTGATGGTGATTGGGAGCACGACAACCACTTTCAAAATGGAGGATTTGGTTGCTTCTTTGTTATCAAAAGAGATGAGAAGGAAATCTTCTGAAATGACAAAGGAGGCTCTTGTTGTTCGATGCAGATTGAAAGAAAAAGGCAAGAAAAAGGACAAGAAGTCCAAATCGAAATCAGAAGGGAGATCAAAGTCTCCTGGTAAGAATTCCAAGGTGAAGTACTGGAACTATGGGCGGCATGGTCATGTCTAAAAGGATTTCAAACAAGAGAAAAAGAAGTGGAAGAAGAATTATTCTGAAAATGATTCTTCTCAGACTGATGCAGATGCCTTTATTGCAGCCTTGGCAACTCAGGCATCAGATGATGTCTGGTTGATTGATTCTGGAGCATCTTTTCACACGAAATCTCATAGAGACTGGTTTACTAAGTATAAATAATGTGATGGTGGAAAGGTGTATCTAGCAAGCGATTCATCTCTAGAGATAGTTGGTCGTGGAAGATTCAGAATTCAGTTTCCTGATGGTAGAATTAAGGGAATTGATGGTGTAATGCATATACTAGGTTTGGCTCAAAATTTACTTTCTGTAAGCAAGTTGAACGATGTTGGAGTGCAAGTCTTGTTCTTTATCAATGGCTATAAAATGACTAGAGGCTCGATAGTGCTGGCTAGGAGTTCCTGAATTGGTACTCTCTTCAAGTTGGATGCACTGGTTGTCCAATGCAATAGTGTCTCTACAAATTCACAGAAGGTTGTTCGTAAAGAGAAGAATGAAAGTTTTCCTATTGGAGAAAATTCCTTGGAAGTGAAACTTCCAATAGAAAATACTATGCTCTGGCATTAGAGGCTCGGTCACATTGGTGAAAAAGGTTTGAAAGCCTTGAAGAATAAAAACCTGGTTGAGGGGCTTGATGATTGTAATCTCGATTTTGAATTCTGTGAACATTGTATATATGGAAAACGACACCATGTTTCATTCTACTCTAGTCCTCTAGTGTTCTGGATTATATTCATTCTGATGTGTGTGGTCCAGTGGATGTTCCTTCTTTATCGAATTCTAAATATATGTTTCTTTTATTGATGATTATTCGAGAAGGACATTTGTCTATTTTTCTAAAAGTAAATCAAAAGTGTTCAGTCGTTTTAAGAGATTTAAAAACCTTATGGAAAATCATACTGGAAGAAAAATAAAATGTCTAAGGATTGAAAATGGTGGTGATTTTTGTTCTGATGAGTTTGAAAGGTATTTTAAAGACCATGGGATTAAGAGGCATAAGACAACGCCTTACACTCTGTAGCAAAATGGAGTTGCTGAAAGGTTGAACATGGCGTTGATGGAGAAGGCAAGAAGTATGTTGAGAAATTATGGTTTGGAGTAGATGTTCTGGGCTGATGTTGTGGCTACAACATGTTACTTATTGAATTCATCAATCACCTTCTTCAGCACTTGTTGATATAACACCTATGGAAGCTTGGTCTAGTAAGAATCCCTCTCTCAAACATATTCATGTTTTTGGCTATGAAGCATATGTTTATGTGTCGGATGTGAAAAGATCTAAATTGGACAACAAAGTTGAATGCATATTTATTGGGTATGGCCTTGGTGTGAAAGGATACAAGCTTTCGAATCCTATTACTAAGAAGTTATTATACAGCAGAAGTGTAATATTTCGGGAACTGAAACCTTATTTAGTAGATCTGCAGTCAGGGATGGAAGAAGAGGAAAAAGAGAATGATGTTGTTGAGATACTTCTAACTCCAAAAAAAGAGGAATAATTAATTGAAAGTGTACCTAGAACTGAGGAGAGTTTGAACAGCTCTGAGAGTTCTGAACAAGAAGAAGAACCACAACCTCTGCCTTAGCCTTAGCCTATGAGGAGGTCTACACGTGAGAAGAAACAACCAGATAGGTATGGATTCTCTATGTTATATTCTAGTTGTGCCTATGCTTTGATTACTAACACAGATGAGCCTAAGACTGTAAAAGAGGAAACTGAAATATCTGATTCAGATTCCTGGTTGGAAGCCATGAATGATGAAATGGCATCATTAAGGAAAAATGATACTTGGGATCTGGTCCCATTGCCTGAAGGTAGAAAGCCTGTGGGTTGTAAGTGGGTGTTTAAAAACAAAATTGGTCTGGATGGTTGTGTTGAAAAGTATAAAGCGAGGTTGGTTGCAAAAGGTTATTCCTAAGTAGAGGGAATTGATTATGGGGATATTTTTTCTCCTGTAGCAAAGCTGACATCTATCAGATTTCTTTTATCACTTGCTGCAACATATGATTTGGAGATTGACCAGATGGATGTGATGACAACATTTCTTCATGGTGATCTTGAAGAAGAAATTTATATGTCCCAGCCTAAGCACTTTGTGAGAAAAGGTAAATAAAATCTAGTTTGCAAGTTGAAAAAATCTTTGTATGGTTTGAAGAAATCACGTAGGATGTGGTACCAAAAATTTGACACATTTGTTTTGTCTTTGGGATTTGTAAGATCAAAATCAGATCATTGTGTGTACTACAAGATTGAAAATGATTGGATTCTTATTATTGCCCTTTATGTTGATGATTTGTTGTTCATAGTAAATAGTAAGTTAATGATTTCTGATCTAAAATCTCAGTTGTCTGCTAAGTTTGAAATGGAAGATCTTGGTGCAGCTAGGTATATTTTGGGTATGGAAATAACCAAAGATAGAAAGGGAAGAAAGCTTTGGCTTAGCTAGAGTAAGTAAATTAATATTATTCTGGAGAGATTTGGTATGAATGATTGCAAGCAACTAGTTGTTCCAGTTTCGCAAGGGACAAAACTATCTGTTGAAGATTGTCTAAAATCTCCTACTGAGATGGAGGACATGGCTAGAGTGCCTTATGCTAGTGTAGTTGGTAGTTTAATGTATGCAATGGTTTGTACAAGGCTAGACATTGCCTAGGCAGTGGGAGTTCTTAGTCAATTTATGGTGAATCCAAAAAGGACACATTGGGATGTTGTGAATAGAGTGTTTAGATATCTGATAGGCACTTTGGAATATGCTTTGTGTTACCATGGAAATTTGGTTGAATCACAAAGGACTCTCAAAATTTGTGGATATGTGGATTTTGATTGGGTAGGGCACATTGACAATAGAAGGTCCACCAGTTGATATACTTTCATGTTGAATGGTGGTACAATTAGTTGGATGAGCAAGCGACAAGTTGTAGTCGCTTTATCCACTATGGAAGCTGAGTACATGGCAGAAACTCACGCCTATAAAGAAGCTATTTGGTTAAAACCTTTGTGTTCTAACACTAGGTTTGATGCAAGGAAGATTGTAATTTACTGTGATAGTCAGAGTGCTATTTGTCTGGCAAAGAATCATACTTTCCATGCTAGGACAAAACATATTGATGTGCAATTTCACTTTGTACGAGATATGGTAGATGATGCAAAGGTCTCTTTAGAAAAGGTGGATACTCTAGAAAGTGTTGCAGATGCATTGATGAAACCAGTGAGAACAGATAAGTGCGGGTGGTGTACCAGTTCAATGGGCCTTGGTGCCCATAAAACTCAGTAGTTTTGTTGTGCTCTAGAGGTGTCAGTAAGATCTTCATCAAGTGGGAGATTGTTGGAAAAAGTGCCTCAATGCTTACTAACATTGAACTCTTGAAAGAGCAATATCGGTGAGACCTTTGGAATGTCTTTCCAATGAGCAGCTATCTTGGAGAAATCATATCACTGTGACCTTGGACTTGTCTTGGAAATGAGAACCATTAGGGTGACATAAACTATTGGAGTGAGTTTCCAACCTCATTCTGATAGCAGAAGTATTGGTGAAGTCAGTGTGACCCTGTGGTTGTCTTGGTGATATCGGCGTGACCAAAATAGTCGGAGTGACATCTCTAACTTGCTCCGATGGAAAATTTCTGGGCGATGAAGATCAACGGGGAGACTCTTGGTGATGGACGCATTGGGGAGACTTGTGTTGTTGATGTGACCTCCTGATCTCTTGTCGATAGTGTTTCTCTCACCGATGGATCTGCTCTTGGTGAATGATCGGTGTGACTCTTGCCGATATGCATGGTCTTGGTGTTCTTTGGGATATTGGGGAGACATAAACTGTCAGTGTGACTTCCCATTTTTTTGGTGATAGCGATGGTCTTTTCGATGGTCTTGAGATCGAAGAGACTTCACCAAAGTCTGAGCGATAGACCAGTAGAAACTGGTGCTATGTGCAATGACCAGTGGGCAGTCTGATATTGGTGAGACACATTTTTTTGTCTCACCGATGAGTGATATAGTTGAATTATGTTGACCAAGCATCTATCCTACGTGTTCTATCTTGAACTAAAGAGCGATACAGAGTGTGAACCAATTGGCAGTTGAACTGTTGTGACCATTTTCTTGTGGGAAACAAACAAATAGCTTGAGCATGGATGAACAGTTTGGTTGAGGGTCTGGTTGGAGAGTTCAACAGATGAGTGACCAAAATTTTGGTGAAATTCATTGTATGTTGAACAAAATCATTGTAACAGTGTAATTCGATACAAGGTTGATAAGGGAAATGTTGTTGCTATAGAATTGTCATCTGAAAAGAAGAGTCTGTAACTTGTATGTAATTTGATTATTGTAATACAAGTAATCTTTCTTTGGTGTGGTGGGTTTTTCTCCTGTAAGGGTTTTGCCATGTAAATCTGGTGTCAATTGTGTTATGTGTTTATTTCTCAATTTTGTTATTTCTTTCATGAGTGTCTTCATGAACTGTAATTATAAACATTAAAAGACATATCTCTCTTCTCCTCTGAGTCTTGAAATTAGGAAAAAAAAATCTGCAATTTAATTTTTCCTAATAGAAATGATGTGAGGAATAAAGTATAGGTCCATCATGAAGATTCTTGGGTTGAGAACATAGAATGCTTCAAGTGAAAATACTATTGTGAAGAATTTGATGGATTCTTATGAGAGTGTGGTTAAGACCTCACACTTAAAAGATAGTAATGTCACTTGACGTGTCATTACATCGCATTTGGTAAGTAATCAAACAAGGAGATCTCATTTGATTAGAAAGACGAGTCAACAATTGAGAATTAATAAAAAAACTTTATCAAGATCCATTCAAAGGCACCAAAGAATTGAGGACATCGATTCCACTGAATTATGAGCATTCTCAAGGAGACTTTCACAAAAAGATAAACCAGTTATTGAAGCATTGAGATCACTAATTGAAGATTATTGGAAGAATAACACAAGACCATCTCTAAATCAAAGAGATGTGGTAAGAAGGAGAATTGGTAGTCAAAATCATGAGCCACATACAAAGCAGTTTTTGGATACGACTCAAACATAGTTTTTTTCATAAATTTCAAGAGGATTATTCTCAAATTCAAATTTTTCAAAGATATTTTGAAATGCTTAAACCTTTTTATGTCAAGATAAATTACACACATACTACTTGTTGTTGTAGATTACATATTGAATTTTCTAACCATTATGATGTTTATCATTCTATATGTTTAGATTTGCATACTAATAATATTTTGTAGGAGTGTGGCATACATGACCCACCAACATCTTCAAGACACTTCTTATCATAAATTTTATGTGAAAGATAGGATGGCCAAATATTCTATAAGAAACTATGCTTGGATGGTTCATGTCAGTGTTGCAGTTGCTTGCAATGTATGCCAATATGTCAACATATGGAAAACACACATGCAGTTGGAAAGAAACTAGTGGAGTTCGACAAGTATAAAATCGTGGCATACAATACAAAAGATGGTAATCAAGAAAAAGTGTTTGATTTGGTTATTTAGAATCTATGCTAGTGTATACGTTTATGTCTATGTTTCATGATAGTATAGTGTATGAGTATGCAAGACATACCCATAGAGCTTGATGGTTGGACTTGCAATTCAAGTTATGAAAGGACACCTTTCTAGTTGGTAGTGTTAGGTCTCAAAAATGCAGGTTTTAACCATGAGAGATTGCCAAGCTCTCACAACATTTTTGGCCAATGTACAAGGCCAATTAATATAATTGAACTTTCTACTCTTTAGGCTCTGCTAAACCTAGGCGATGGCACCTATGTGAATGATGCAGATTTTGAAATATGTTTCCTGCTTTGAGTAATCTATCCACAATGGCAATTGTAAGTGAATAGATAAAATCACAACAACTGCTCCTACTGCACAAAAGAAAGAATTTAAATATGTTGTTTCTTATGAATTTTATCTTCTGGGTTGTGATAGATCAGTGCCTTCTATCCACATGGGCAATGGAGTCAAAAACAAAAAATGATATGTGTTCCCCTCTCTGGCTTAATTCAAGTTGCTAGGCACTTTGAAAAATGAAATTTTATGACTAGCATAACACTTCACTAAATTTATGACTTGCATAAATTGTGCTGGAATATTTTCTTACCAAGTTCTTCTTTAACTATCCAAAAGAAATCCTAAAATCACTGTGACATTAAAAGAATTTAATTCTAACTTGCAAACACCAGTTAATTAAATCACACAAAATGAAAAAATGTACTTTCATAAACTAGGAATATGCTTGATATATTGATTTAAATGATTAAAAGGCTTCAAGTTGGAGACAACCAAATAAAAAATATAAATTATGACACCACAACAACTGAACACAAAAAGGATATCACCAATTTAAAATATTTTCTCCATTGCTTTACTTCAGGAAAGTCTATACATTATTTTCCCCAATTTTCATTATTTTCTGCAAAAATATAATTGTTCTTAACTCCTTCCTCTGTCTAACTTTCATTTTCAGTCATATATACAATACATTTTTAAGGGTCATGACCCTTCATTTATCCGGTAAAACCATTTGACATTCCTTAGCAAAAATAAAATATTTTTAACTATAATCCACATGTCCTTTTATTTTATTATTTAGCACCTTGCCCACTCTTTACATTTCACTTATCTAGAGCTTACTTTATGTTTACCGCTCTATCGCGGTCTTTACTTTTGCCTCCCGCAGTACTGCGGTGTGACTGTGGCGGTCTCTTTCTTTCTACCTCTCAATGGCTACCACACCACTACAATATGTGCTTTACCTGTCAGCGGTACCGTGGTGACCGGAATTAACTGCTTCATCCACCATCTACCGCGCTACCGCGGTCTCAGTTTTGACTGACGACGGTTCCACTATATTTGAATTTGACCGTTTCCTCCATCGTCCATCGCATCACCACAGTCTCCATTCTGACCAGCCGTGGTATGGCGGTGACTAGCATTGATTGTCGTCCTCGCCGCTTATCGCGGTCTGTATCTTGACCGCTCGCGGTGTAGCGGTAAGCGTTTATTGCTACAGTGACTATCTATCGCGCCACCACGTTTTTCCATTTTGACTGCCAATGGTTGCACGGTGACCTATGTTGATCGCTACCTCATTGCTTACCATGCCACCGCAGTCTGTTTGATGACCCTCTGCGATGCAGCGGTAAGGGTTAGTATGATTTAACCGCTATACCGCGAGCTAGACTATGGAAGGCCATAGTAAAGCGGTGAAGGCTATGACAAGAAATTAATATGAAAGTGGTATAAGGTATAATATATAAGTCAATTTTGGCTTTTTGGATGGCAGTGAAGTGAATTTTTATAAAAATATAATGAAATATTGGGTTCAAGTGGGTAAAACCCCTTAGAAGTTTTTATGAAAATTTTGGTTCTAACAGTGGCTCCTGTTGGGGATGAGTGATTTTCCATTCACTGCAAGAATCTAGAATATCACTGGGAGAGAAGACCAAGCAAAGGATGTGAAAAATGGAAGGAACGAGAGATGGAGGGAATGAGAAGATGAAGGAGATGGAAAATGGAGAATGGAAGTGACCTTACACTACTGTACATGGAAAGAAAATAATGTTTTCAATGAGGGAACTCTGGGATTGTCCATGTACTGGCAAGTCCCAACCCCTTTAAAATTCCTAAACTATTGTGCATGGACAAGAATGTTTAAAGATGTTTGTTAAGAATTGTCCATGCATTGGCAATCCTTAATCCTCTATTACTCCTTAAGAGAAGGAATGTTTCAGGAACTACCCATGTACAGGAAACTCCTGCTCCTCTCCAGATATGTTCTGCAAGAAATAAGAATCCTCACCTCCTTTACCAATTATCTCAAAATGAACCATCCACAAAGCTTCAAACTTGTCATTCTTTCCCTTCTCCTCACACTGAGCATTCCACATCAACACTAGATCATTTTCTTCAAATTTTCTCTCCTTGGCCTTTTTATTAAAAATATATTTCATCTGTGACTACAACTCCACATTTTTCTTCTGAGCCACTCTTCTTATTTCATCAAGTTCTGCAAACTGCTCCATTCTTTCCTCCAATGGTTTAGAAATATCCAAGTCTTTTTGTAGAATAAAATTATAAACTGGCAAAAAAAATTGTAGTGGCATCTTGGCTTGTGTCCCATACACCAATTCAAATGGAGATTTTCCAATTTCCTTTTTCACTATGATCCTATCTGCCGACAGAGCCAATCTTAACTTTGAATCCCATGCCTTTCTATTTGTATCTAACATTCTTCTTATTATCTTCAAAAGACTCTTATTACTTGATTTTTCCTGACCATTTGCTTATGGATGATATGGGGGAGAATAAGAAACATTAATGCCATATGTGTTGCAAAAATCTCTGAACTCATCAGATTTAAAACACATCCCATTATCTATGATCAATCTGACCGGGGTGCCAAATTTGGTTATAATGTTCTCCATCAAAAAGTTCACCACCACCTTGCTTGTTGATTATTTAGTTGGGATAGCCTCCACCTGTTCTGCCTTACATAACCACCCCATCTTTTTCCTTGGTCAAAAGGGGTCCCCCTTTGTTATTTTTGTACTTAGTTGTTTTTGAAACAAAGTTTGGAGTTTATTCTTGCCAAATACTTTGTTTTTTCTTTTGTTTCTCTGTCAGAATCAGAACCGGAACAGAATCGGGTTCTGCAAGTTCTTTTGAGGCTTATTTTTTGGTTCTATCTCGACAGTATTTTCTTTGCCTTTGTTTTTGGTCTTTAGCGGAAGCAGAGCCGGAGTGGGAATTAAAATGGTTGTTATCAAAATTTGCAAAATCGCAATCTATTCTGATCCCGCCTCCATTATTTTTATTTTTGCTTAGTCTCGGTCTTTGTGTTTTATTTTATTAGGTTGGTCTTTTACTTAACTTTTTGTTTTTACTTTTGTTTTGTTTTTGGTTGTCGGATGCCGAGCCAGAATGGGAATGGGATTTGGAAATTTTATAAATTTGAGATTCTGATTCTATTTTAGTTCCACCCCCGCCACTTTTTGTCATTGACTTTTTGAATGAAGTCACACTATTGTGAAGTGTTGGTTCACTCTTAGTTCCGACTCCGCCTTTATTGCGCTTTAATTCATTAATGACAGTTGTCGGTGTAGGTAGAAATTTACATATTGACCTTTATTAAGGGTTAAACCGATTATTATTGTTATTGTTAAAGATCTAAGAGCACGAAAGAGCAGTAGCAGAGTTCATTCGAGTCAAAAGATTGAAAGAGTAGAGGGTTGTTGCGAACGGATCAGTTCAGAAGGTTAGTTGGGTTTGTTTGCGTTTGAGGTAGGTTTCTTATCTTTGTTGTTCTTCGTTTCGTTTGCTGTTGTGTGTTTTGTATATATGTTTGCCCCTGTTTTTGAATCGCGTTGTCATTTCGTTTTAAACGTTCGTGATTCTTGGCATGCTGGTTTGAATGGGTCTTTTATATTGTTAGTAGGCTTGTTTCTTTGTTTATGTTTGTTTTTATTGTCGTTTCTTTCTATTTTTAGGGCACCGTCGCTTTCACGTCTTAATTGTGATTGCGTCATGTTTGTTTTTGGTTTGTAGTAGATTGGATTAGATTAAGGGTTTTTTTATGGAGTTTGTTAAATTAGGAATCTACAGTGAGGTAAATTAGGGATTTTACAGTGAGTTAGGGTAGATTAGATTTATTGTTTAAATTAGGGTTTCATCGTCTGGTAAAATGGCAAGGTTTAAACCCGTGCCCTAGTTTTATCACGTTTGTTAGATTAGGGTTTCGTTGGTCTCTGTAATCACTTTAAATGATTAAAAAAATGATATCCTAAAAGTGCAATTGTTCCCCACGGTCATATGAGTGTAGTGTTTTTAAAGCCCCTTTTCGTGTTAAAGCGACCTAGGTTTTAATCATGAAGTTGTGTTGAAAATGAATAAAGTATTTGATGACATCATGATTAACATAGGCGGAGGTGGGATTGGAATAGATTATGGACCTAAGAGTTTTGTTTTACAAAATTCATCGATTTCGTTCTTATCCCATTTCCGATTCCAAGTTCTAAAAGGTTTCCTTGAAGTATATGATAACATAGGCAGAGGTGGGATCGGAACCGATCTTGAACTTAAGAATTTTGTTTGTGAAAGTTATCGATTCCGTTCTCATCCCATTTCGGGCTCCACATATAATGGGAAAGTTTGTCTTCAAAGTAATGATAACCTAATCGGAGGCGGAGGTGGAATGGAAATAGAATATGGAAAAAATGAAAATTTGAAGAAAACCAAATCCGTTTTTCATTCCGATCCCAGTTCTGATCACCTCCCCGACTCCGACTCTGAGCCCGTTTGTTATTAGGTGAAGTTTCTATATCAGTTTTTGCTCTGAGTCTGCCAGTGTTGTAAAAGAGATTGTTTTGAGCTTTTGTCTGGTTCCAACTCTGATGTATGTATAACAGGTATGTTTTAAAAGCATGTTTTTTGATGATATCTAGAGATCTAATTAGAGGTTTGCTTGCAGGAGAATTGAGAGATGTCAGGAACGTCAGGAGAGGTTGCTCGAAGGAATCAATTGGCTGGAACATCAAATACAACACCAAAAATAAACAAGGTGAAACCAGAACAGTTGCCTTATACATTGAGGTATGATCATAGGAATCCGATGGTGAAAGTGAGCAAGCTGGAATCAGACTGGTCAGATATTATGGATACTAATCTGGGCCAGTATAGTTTTGAAGAATTACATGAAGAGACCTTTGCAGAACGAGCAAACTTGACAGGGAGAACACAAAGGATTGTTGACTTCGGTCTTGCACATATCACTGTGTTTCCTTTATCAGTCCAGTGTCTGGAGTTGATATTGACAGTAGCCAGTACTTACAATCCTGCTACAAGATTATGCATGGATTCACAAAATAATGTGATTATAGATCTTACTCCACAAATGTTCCAAAGTATATTTAATGTTCCTGATCCCAAAAACTTGGTGTAGCTAACTGAAGCAGAGGCATTGGAGAAATATAGCAAGCATAAAGACTCCAATAAGTCTCACTTAAAAAAAATGGTTAAGCATAGAGAAGAAATCTTTAAGCAAACTTGCAGACCAGCCAAAGAGGGCAGATTTTAAGAAGGAGATATCTGACTTGATATTAATTTTGTCCAGAGTGTTTGGGAAGAGGGATGCCTTCCACTTCAAGGAATGGACGTTTCATTTTATTCAAGTAATCTTTCAGGGTGATTACCAGTTTTATTGGTCAATGATTGTTTCTGATGCCATACATGATCAGCTCACAAGGGTTAGAAAGACTAAATCTTTCTTCATGACTTCTTATGTGGTTTATGCTGCAGCCAGATTGGAGATTTTCCTAGGATTAAACAGAGTAGGTATAATAGGAGCCTTGGATGGGCAAAAGAAGGTATGGGAACATTATGATTAGTTATCTCTTCAAGTTGTTGAGACTCATTTTAGAAGAGTCAATGATGCATTTTTATATGTGGTCATCAATCGGTTGAGTGGAGATGCAGGATACAGGTTAAGCCAAGAAGCTATAGCTTTTATTGCTGAATGGGGAAGTTGGTATATCCAATACCCCAAATTTACATACTTCAGGTTGTTTGGTTTTGAAGGCCATCCACATTTACTTCCAAGATGCTGCAGTAACATAATGGTGCTAATGGAATTTGTGTATCAGGCCATTGGAGTTAATGCTAGGTTTGGGATCAAGCACAAGATTGGATGTCATAAATTTCCCATGAAATTGGGTGAATATGGATGTCGACACTTGAAGGGTGCAAAGGTAGTTTGTAATGAGTTGATACAATTGAAATTTGGATTGTATATAGCTCATAAGTATTTTGATCCAAGGAAGAAAATGTATGCCTTATTACCTTCAGTGTTCACTAGACATTTTAATTTGTTAGAGGACTTTTGGTGTGATCGGCGAGATGAATATGACTTGAGGAAGAAGAACTATGAAAGATTATCGGTTGCACTTATGGTAGAGTTGGGTGTTAAAGAAAATATTCCTGACACGTTAGTGGATGATGGAATTGTATTGGATCCCTCATATGAAGCCTTGAACATTGGCACCAATATCTTAGATCCAATAGACTGGAATGAGGAAGAAACAATTGATACTAAGAAAATTGGAAGAGTGGTTTTGGATAGAAGTGTGCAATGGTTGATGATGAAAGCTCAAGCTCCTCAAGGACCAGTCCTTAAGAAGGGTAAAGGATACAAGAGAATTAAAAGAAAGACACCTTCCAAGGAGCCATTAGAATTGTTTCCTCCAGATGTTGAAGAAATAGAAATTGAGGTGGTCGATGAAGAGGAAGAGGCACCAGAGGGAGATGTTCCAATAGGATTTGTTGTTTCTACGCCCACATTGGGTGGGTCATCCACACAAGCCCCACTCACAAGAAAGAAAAGTAAAGAGGTTCAAGAAGGAGTACTCCATGCCATGGCTGAAGCTGATAAAGGAAAAGAAGTGGAAGAAGAATTTGTAGAAGTTGAGATAGATTCAGATGAGACTCTGTCAGAAATGGACTTGCAAGAAAACATGCCTCTAGGGCATACTATTGAGCAGATTCTGACGCAAGAAGAGCAATGGAAACTATTTTAAGAGGCTACAAGAGATTCTGATGCAAGGGCTACGGTGGAGAAGCAAAAGGAAATGGATGCTAAGGTGCAAGCTGATGTTCTACTTCAACAGCAGCAATTAAAAGCAAAACAAATTGAAACAAGGGCAGCAACTGATGAAGTAGAGGAGCAAATGAGGCAACGAGAGCATGAGCTCAAGGTCAAAGCAGAAAATGACAAGTTAGAATTGATACAAAAGATCCATGATCTTGAGGAGGAGAAAGCAAGAAACCGAAGGGAAAAGGAAATCCTAGTTGCTAAATTGAAACTTGTAGAGGAAGCTCGACAGAAAGAGGAAGAAGCTAAAGCTCTAAGAAAGGAGAGAGATGTTGAAGAGCTAATAAAGAAATATCAAGTTGAAGAAGAAAGGGAAAAGGCAGAGAAGCTCAAGGCCTTAGAAATGGAAAGTATAGAAAAGGAAGAATTAGAAAAGATAAGGAAAGAAAAAGAGGCCAAAGAGCTAATTAGGAAGCAAAAGGAAGAAGAAGCAGAAGCTGAAAAACTTAAAGCTTTGGAGGCAAAACGGTTAGAAAGAGAGGCCTTAGAAAAAGAGAAATTAGAAAAGGAAAGGTTAGAGAAGGAAAAAATGGAGAAGGATCAGTTGGAGGAAGAAAGATTGAGAAAAGAAGAAGAAGACAACAAAATGCAAGAACAAAGAGATAGAGAAGAGGCTGAGAATTTGGTGTAGATGCATGTGCTGTAGGAGCAAACAGAGAAAGCAAAGGTTGATTCTCAACCTGAGGTAAATGTTCAGCCACCCTCTACAATTGCCGCTTCCTCTTCCATAATGATGACTACTCCCAGTGCTCCTATATGGTTGAAGTTAGACCTACAGAAGAGAGCTAGAACACCTCCTCAACCTCTTAATTGGGAGGACATGATGAAGGGAATTGAACAGGAAAGGCCTAAGAAGAAGGCTAAAATCTTACATTCTACTAGACTCACAGATAAAGGGGAGATAGTTGCTGAATGTGCCATGCCTATGACTGAAAAGGAGGTAGGGGATATGCAGCTAACGGACTATCAATTGAGTACGGTTAATTTGGGAAGACCCACTAGGAATCAACAAATGAATCTGATTGATGTGGTGGCTTCAACAACTAAATCAAGAATGATTAAGGACAAACAAAAGAAAGATGAGCTTAAGGCTCAATTGGATCAGTTACATTCATTCTTGAAGAGTGTCTCCTCTCCAAGGTCACAACAAGTTGCAGCTATTGAGACTCTTGTTTTGCTAAGCAAAAAGGAGGTTGATGATTTGGTGCAGGTTAGAGGAAAGGTGGAGATGGTAGACAAGTGGATAGATAAATTGAATAAAGAGGTAGGAGAGATTTTAGTGAAAGGGTTTGAAGCCTACAAGGATACTAAAGGGTTGATTAAAGAGATGTATCAATATATTGAGGCATCAAAAAAATAAGAAGAGTATAAGGGGTATGGTGAAAAGTTAGAAAAGATAAATGCATTGCCTCTAACAAGTCTTCTGGAACAGTCTATATTTGAGGAAGACTAAAGACTTTTTAGAGAAGACTTCTCGCATACTTAAGTTTAGGACTGGCTTTTTGAGCAAGCATAAGGATGAGATTCAGGAAGTTGTAAATAATTTAACTAAGCAATTGGAAGAATTAGAAGCAGCTATTGCCATTATTGTAGATATAAATGCATTTACAAAAGAGGGCATGCCTTTTAATCAAATAAAGGAAAAGTGGGATGAAAGATTCCAAGGACTTATGCAAAAGGGAGATGATGGCAGAGAGTTGATGTTAGATCGACTTGTAGAGGTCAAAGAGGAGATAAAAGTTGCAGGTAGAGAATTAAAAAAAGGTGAAAAGTATGAAGGAGTTTGCTACAGCTGAGCTGGATCGGATTAAATTTGAAGATGACTGGATTGATGGGCCAGAGATGGAGACTCTACAGCAAGTGTTCACCAGTTGCGATGAGTTCCTAGAAGATCTAGCTTCGCATGTATGAATCCTTACATGCATAATGTTCTCCTTCTTTGCATGTTGCATGCATACAGCACTAATAGCTTTTTGAGCGCATGACTTTCTTTTCTCTTCTATCTTCTATTTTTAGTTAAGACTGAAAGTCTAATGTAAGAACTCAGGATCAAATTGATCTGAGTTTCCAAGAGGTTCTAAATTCCTAAAAAGGTGGAAAGCCTAAAATAGAAGTGAGGTTCGAACTTTTTGTATATCTATAAATACCAGATGGGTATCATATTGTAAAGGTCGGCTAATTGAGAACTAGATTGGCTTACCTAATGCTAAGAGATAGAATTTTGTCGAGTTTTTGCAAAGATACATTGTACTTAATCTTTTACAGTTAATAGAATTATAGGTTTACTCGAAAGATGGTGTTTGGAATTAAATTGTTTGTTTGATAAGGCTTATAAGTTATGATCTATTTGTATGCAGTGATTGTGCTGAACATAAGAGTTTCTTGAATGATGAAAGTCATTTGAAGGAATCAGATTTAAGGATCATCTTATTAGATTGTCATTGAGTTGAAGTTATTAAAAATTATTTTGATCTATAATTTTGATGATGAATGAATGTGTGTTGTTTTGAAAATCTTTGAAATATTTGTGAAGAGTAATTGCGAAGTTAATTAAGCACCTAAAATGTATGCAGTGGTATAGATTATGCTATAGACTGTATCATCTTATGGTTTTTATGATCTGCTAGGAAACATTCATCATTGAAGGTATATGTCCAGATACTAGATAAATTCGGTTCATACTTACTGGTTTACCCCTTTGTTCTATCTTTTTCTTTTATTTAAAACCCATTGATTTATAGGAACTATTTCGATAAAGAGTTATAGCTTGAATCCTTTGTTACCAGCACAGTCCCCTTGAATATTATAGTTACATGAACCAATTGAGTGACATCATACAGTTGAGAACCTACTACGAGGACCTTGGGAGTTAGGCTACTACATGTTGTCTTTCTTTTTCAAGAGAAATAGAGTAGAAATATTATGTTTTAATGTTGTTTGTGTCATTTTAACCATCAACAGAAATTGGTGCTAGAAGGAGGGCCTAAAGGGATAAGCTGGCTCATGGAATATCTTTTTCACCGGAGGGATACGAGAGGGTTCTCAGATCCTCTACTAATCACGAACTATTTTAAGAACTTCAAACCCCAGTTAGACCAAGACCTCATGCTCGTAGGGTAGAAATACCTACGTTACCACCACCGCTTACTCCACCTGGATTTCCACCAAATCCACCCACATCACCACCAAATAGGCCTTTGTCACCACCAGTTCAGCCTGCATCACCACCACCTACCCAACCAATCCCACCAATGGCTTACTTTGTGAATAATCCCTCCCCGTTAGGGACAATTCCTGGAGGAATCCATGACTTACCAAAGAACCCAGAGAAGTTCTGCCCGAAATACATGCATGGAGAATCAAGAAGTGCAAAGGAACATATACATACATTCAAAGATGCATGCACACAAGCTCAGGTTGCTCATCAATATGTGGTATGTAGATTATTTCCTTACTGTTTAGGAGATATGGCATATAATTGGTATCTAAATCTGCCCCAAGGATCCATTCTGGGTTGGATAGATTTAGAGAATGCTTTTATTAATCAGTTTAGGGTTTATGTAGACCCTGCCATATTATATCACCAATTTGCTACTATTAGAAAGGAGCATCATGAATTGTTGCCCTTGTTCAACACTAGGTTCCATAGAATGTATCGTAGGATACAAGAGCCTTACCTAGTGCCGAAAGCCATGGCTATGCAGGCATATCTGAGAGTTGTTGATCCTTTGATTGGCCTGTTCTTGCAAAGAACTTATCTACCTCCTGAGATTGATTCACTATCTAAGATTTATCACTTGGCTATCAAACTACAACAGCAGATAAATCTGCAACCTAGAGGGTTGGGAGTAGCTCTTTCTCCAATGAATTATCAGATGCCTAATCCACCATTATACAACACTGTCCCAGGGATGTCTTATTCCCATTATGGACCTGTATCTGAGTTGCAAGCTCCACCAACTGTGCCTTTCTTTGGCAATAGCATGCACGATTCCACACATCAACCTCAAATTCAACCACCACAAGGGGGGGGATCAACCCATGTCCATTCCCCAGCCATAGTTCAAAATGTGCAGAATGATCAAACTGTTCAACTTACAAGTGAAGTAGAGACTCTAAAAAAGACTCTCTCTCAGATGTCAAATGACATGGCACAGCTTAGGAAAAATCCTCCCAATAATCAAAACCAGAATTACAACAATCAGGGAGGTTATAACTATCAGGGCAATTACTCTAATCAAAACCAAAATCAAAACACCAATAGGAACTTCCAGAGTCAGAACTCCTCAAACCAAAATTATCAAAATCAAAACAAAGGATACAATCAAAGGTTCAACAACAACAACAATAATAGGCAGTGGAACACTGGACCTAACAATGGAGGAGTTCCCCATAATTATCAAGCAAGTGAAGAAAGATCAAATATTGCTAATGTTGCTAATTTGAATTTTATGAAAAATTGGTGTAGGTTGCATGATACAGCAGCCCATTCTGAGGTCAATTGCCTAGAAATGGAGAAGATAGGGAAAATTGCACAGGCTGATGCCCATCCTCAAGCAGGAAATTCCAATCAAGACAATGGGCCAGTTGGCATTGCCATGACTTATGAAACCATTGAAAAAAAGTATCAATTCCCTATGCAAAGGGATAATGAGCTGGAAGAAGATGTCTATGATGCTCAAGCTTTCCAATCTAAGGGTGGTCACTTTCTGAGGAACCAGAATAAAGGGCCATTCACTACATCTGCACCCCCTAACAACATGGTTCCACCAAATCAGAATGCAGATAACAATCCACCCCCACTAAAGGGACCTTCTGATTCTCAGAATAGAGGTAATCAACCTTCTTTTCCTAAGTACCAATTTAGGAATGATTCAGAGTTTGATTTTGTTGCAGAATTGCAAAGGCAGAAGACATCACTATCTTTCTTTGATATCATGAAGTGGTGCCCAGCTCAAAGGGAGGTGGTATTAAAAGCTTTGCAAGAAACGAATCACTTAAAAGGGAAAGGTAAAGTGACTCCCGCAAAGGAGATGAATGCAGCTATGTATAAAGGTAAGACCAGTACCCCACCTTTCTTGTTAAGTTTGAGAATCTTTGGAAAGAATCTACACAATTGCTTATTAGATTTTGGAGCATCAGGGAACGTCATGCCTTTTTCAATTTGTGAAAAGTTGGGATTGAGTCCTATTCCAACCAATAAAAAGGTGATTCAATTGGATAAAATTGAAGTTAATGTTGTAGGTGAGTTGAAGAACATGCATGTGCAAGCTGGATCAGACCCAAGGATCCAGACCTATATAGATATTCAAGTTGCTGACATCCCAGAAACATATGGGATGCTTTTAAGTTGAGAGCTAATGAAAACCATAGGAGGGTATCTATCTTTGGACTTCTCGCACATGTGGTTACCATGGAAAGGGGTTGCAACCCAGATAAGAATAGAAAGTGAACCTAAGCTCAAACACATGATTACAGAGTATGATACTCCAAATGAAGTAGCATTATTTGAGACTGAGATAGGTGTTTACAAGCAAGAGGAAGTCCTTACTTTCTTTGTAGTTAGTCCTGAGGATACACTATCCTTAGACCACACTGATTCGATGATTCACATCAACCAGCAAGTTCTAATAAGGAAATTGCAACAAGATAGGCTGGTTTTAGGAATAGAAATTGATTTGAGTAATTTATTGTTTCCTAATTGGTGTAGAATACACTATCATAACCATTCAGAGTTGACATGTCAGTCATGCATAGATATTTTAAGGCATGTAGATCTACCCAAACAAGAATCTCAAGAGGTAACTGAGACTCCCATTGATGAGTTTTCCTTCCAAGTTAAGGATGCAACTATTCTTACACAGGTCAGTCTTTCTCTAGAGGAACTTTCTTTACCAGAAGAGCAGACTCAGGTCTTAGGGTTTTCAGATCAAGAACAAGTGGAAGTATCTCAATTTCATACCCCTATTCCAGATGCTTTGCAAATACCAAAAGAGTTAATGGAAGATGAGTTAGATGCTGACTCAGCCCAAGAAATCACTCAGAAGGTAGTTGTTGAACAAATTAAGGACCTAGGAAAATTGTTAACTGAGCTTCTTCTCAACACAAATTCTGACAAACAGCAAAAGTCTGAGCTGCCACATGTCACAAATGACAAAATCCTTGTAGTTTCTAAAAAGAAAGAGCTCCCAGCTAAAGACCAGTTATGGACTCTTAAATTTGATGGTTCTAAGTCTAGAGTGGGAAGTGGAGCAAGAATTGAACTAACTAACCCGAAAGGGAAAACTTATTTTGCTTCTTATAGATTGCGGTTTGGTTGCACTAACAATGTGGCTGAATATGAGGCACTTGTAAGAGGACTTATGTTTTCTCATAAGAAGAAGGTAACTGCTCTTACAGTGATGGGAGATTCTGAGGAAATTGTGAAACAGGTACGTAGCCAATACACTTGCCATAATAAAAGATTGGTTGCTTATAGGAATAGGGTCTGGAATTTAATAGAAGATTTTGATGCCTTTGGGATTACTCTTATTCCAAGGGAAGCAAATCAAATAGCAGATGCTCTTGTTGTTGCAGCAAGTACATTAGAGCCGATGCAAGATTTAGATCTAAAGAGGTTTTCTGTGGAGTTGATTTCAGTCCCTACAATTCCTGACAATGTTAGATACTTCCAGGTGTTTAATGATGATCAACATATTTTGGCCTTTTTGGAGAGTTCTGATGTATTTCAAGGATAGATAATTGATGACTCTGACAGGGATCAAGGAGACTGGAATCCAGAAAGTGACAATCTAGAAGGGATAATGGATTTAAAGAGCAATAACATCCCAAAAGGGATGATAGCATTGGAAAGGATATTTGATTCAGATCCATGAGCTTATCAGATAATGCCTACAAAGAGTGAGGGAGGCAAGTATGAATCCGTTAATTTGACTCACTCAGGGGCAAAAAGGAACATTCTTATAGGGAAGACTTGTCCTTAGGAAATAAAGGATGAGATAATCAAAGTCTTGAAGCAGAATATTGAAGCAATTGCTTGGAGCTATGATGATTTGAAAACTTTTGATACATCTGCCATCACACATACAATTCCTCTTAAGCCAGAAGCCAAGCCGTTTCGCCAAAAGCAATGCCCAGTCAATGCATTAATCAAGCCTCTGATCCAGAGAGAAGTATAGAAGCTTTTGGCTACAAGAATAATTTTTCCAGTAAGACACTCTACCTGGGTGGCTAATCTAGTTCCTGTGAGGATGAAGAATGGGGAAATCAGGTTATGTGTCTCATACATCATCTGAGATCCACCCATCCAAGAAAGACATCATCTGAGATCCCTTGATGAAGTATTGCAAAAAGTTAATGGATCTCAGATGATGTCTTTCTTGGATGGATATTCAGGATACAATCAAGTACTGGTAAGTCATGAGGATAGGATGAAGACTGCTTTCACTACAAAGTGGGGCACATTTGCCTACAGGAGGATGCCATTTGGTCTAATCAATGTTGGTGCTACTTTTCAAAGAGCGATGGATGTAGCTTTTAAAGACCTAATAGGAAAGTGTATAATCATCTATGTTGATGATCTAACCATCTTCTCTAAAAGTAGAGAAGATCATGCTGCTGATTTAGAGAAAGTACTAAAGAAATCTATTTGTTATGGTGTTTCTCTCAACTCAAAGAAATGTGTATTTGGAGTTTTTGAAGGGAAGCTTTTGGGTCACATTATATCAGAGGAGGGAATTTCCATAGATACTGACCAAGTAGAAGCCATTTTGAAGTTGACAAGGCCAGGAAGTAAGAAGGAGATGAGATCTTTCTTTGGAAGGATTAATTTTTTCAAGAAATTTATAACAGGGTTTGCAGAAATTGTTAAACCACTTAACAAAATGATGAAGAACGATGCGAAAATTGAATGGAGTGAAGAGGCTAAATCTACTTTCATGCAGATTAAACAATCTATATCTGAGGCACCTGTTTTAATGAGCCCGGATTATCTAAAACCCTTTTACATTTATTCTTTTGCTTCTGAGCATTCATGTGCAGCAGTTTTGACATAGAGAAGGGAAGAGAATGAGGAGAGGCCTATTGCTTTTATGAGATCTCCATTTAAGAATACAGAAGTAAGATATTCATCAATAGAAAAATAGGCTTTTGCATTGGTGCGAGCAGTGAATAAGTTCAGACACTACATAATCTGAAGTCAAGTGATGGCTATAGTCCCAGATCCAGCTGTAAAGTCCCTCCTAATGCAAAGTGAACTAGGAGAAAGAAGAGGGAAATGGATGGCCATTTTACAAGAATTTGACTTGGAGATTCACCCAATGAAGCTTGTAAGAGGTCAAGGTTTGTCAAAGGCAATGGCTGAAGTGGACAAAAGTATAACTTGCCAACAATACACTGTTCAATCATTCACAAAAGATCCCTGGTATACAGATTTAGTTTTTTTCCTCCTCAATAACAAGTGTCAAGAAGGGATGAATGCTACTCAAAGAAGAGCACTGAGGATGAAAAGCGCTCATTATACGCTTAAAGGAGGATCAATGTACAGGAAGAATTTCCAAGGAATCTACCTGCGTTGTCTGGATTAGCAAGAGGCTAAACATGCCATAAGTGAATTTCATGGAAGACATGGGATAGGACATGGATCTACTGATGCTTTGGCTCATCAGATTTTATGGTCAGGTTACTATTGGCCTTATGTATTTAGGGATGTGCATCAACATTGCAGGACTTGTCATGTATGCCAAACTTCTGCATCTAGAGAAAGGAATCCTGCAATGCCCCTACAACCGGTATATGAGGTAAGGCCATTTTCCCAATGGGCACTTGATTTTGTAGGTGTGATTAATCCAAATTCTTCTGGAGGGCATAAATTCATCTTGACTGTGACGGATTATTGCACACGTTGGACGGAGGCCCTGCCTTGGAAGAATAGCACCACGGAGGTGGTCATTAAGTTTCTGACAAAGAACATCACAACCAAGTTTGGAGTTCCATTTGCTCTGGTATGTGATAACGGCCCTGCTTTTTCCTCTGCTGAATTTATTTCATGGGCCTATGAGCATAAGATTGTGTTAAAATATTCTTCCAATTATTACCCTCAGGGGAATGGAGTGGTTGAGTCCACAAATAATAATTTATTGGAAGTAATAAAAAAGTTGTTAGAAAGTAACCCTAGGGACTGGCATACCCAGCTGAGATTTGCCTTATGGGCAGATCGAACTAGAATCAAAGCAGCCCTAGGGAATTCACCTTTTAAGTTAGTTTATGGCCAAGATCCAATCTTCCCCATTCATTTACAAATACCTGTTCTAAAATTTATGCAGGAGTTTTATAATAAGGATGATAGGATTGAGGTTAGACTGCTTAACTTATTGAACATGGAAGAACAAAGAGATACTGCTTTGCAGCAATTCTCTAAACATCAGGTTGTTTTCAAGCGCTGGTTTGACAAAAGAGCCAAAGTAAAAGCCTTTAGAATATCAGACCTTGTGCTATTATGGGATAAGGCTAGAGAAAGGAAGGGAGATCACCAGAAATTTGATAGACTTTGGTTAGGTCCCTATCAAATAGCTAAAATCTTAGGCGAGAATGCTTTTCATTTGAGTACCTTAACAAGAGAGCCTGTTCCATGTCCAGTTAATGGTCAGTTTCTCAAGCACTATTTTGGTGCATAGAAAGTCTGGTGTTTTGAAAAGGAATGTACTATATTGTATCATATGTAATTAAGTTTTTGTTTTTAGTTTTAATTTTTTAGTTCTTTGTTTTTGTTTTGTTTGTTTTGTTTATTTTGTTTTCTTTCTTTGTTTTGCTTGTTTGTTTTGTTTGTTTTTTTTGTTTTGTCTTGTTTCATTGGGGATTCTTATTTTGCTCATCTCAAGTTAGGGGGTTGTTATTCAAAGTATACTATTGGTACTAGGAGAGAAATTGGTTTAGGTATTCTCATTATAATCATTGAAAAGGATTTCATTCTAAAGCTTATGTTTTATGATCATTCTAGTTTGGGTTGGAAAAGTTATTAAGGATAGAAGATGTAAATGTGAATATCTCATGAATTGTGATCAAAGATCTGTCACCAAATTAGAAAAACATCTGCATGAGTAATTACCTATTTGTTTTAGAATGACTCTATCTTTGTTTCAAGTGAAAAATCAGATTCCAAGACTATCATGAAATCCATTGTAGTACTCAACCCACATTTTAGATTCATTGAATCTGGGTATTGAGAGATGCATAAAAGAGTTTCCATACAAAAAAAAAAAAGAGAAAGAAAGAAAGAAAAGCAAGCTCAATATCAAGTGGGTAACCAAGTATCTCTATCGGGGCTATGGACGCATGTCTGGCCATAGAGCAATGCTTTCAGAGGACTAGAGGTATCTCCATCGGGGCTATGGACGCCTGTCTGGCAGTGGAGCAATACCCAGGATTTTACTGCATGATAGTTAAAAGACTCAACTTATGTAGCTTGAAACTTAGGTATGGGTGTTCACAACCAGAGAAAGTATCTACAAAGACTGATGCACAATATAAGCACACACTAAGATTCAAAAATAGCTCATGAACACATAACATCTGAGATTCAAACTCAAGATTATCCTACAAATATCTGATCTCATTCAAGGTAAGGTGTTTATAAGCCAAGTAGTTTTTGGGTGACTAAAATTTTCTTTGAATATTTTGAAAATGGGTAAACCATTTTCCCAGTTCAGTCGCCATTTGTTATGCCTTGCATAAACACCCCATCTTTTGCCTTGGTCAAAATGGGTCCCCCTTTGTTATTTTTGTACTTAGTTACTTTTGAAACAAAGTTTGGAGTTTAGTCTTGCCAAATACTTTGTTTTTTCTTTTGTTTCTCTGTCAGAATCGGAACTGGAACAGAATCGGGTTCTGCAAGTTCTTTTGAGGCTTGTTTTTGGTTCTATCCTGGCAGTCTTTTCTTTGCCTTTGTTTTTGGTCTTTAGCGAAAGCAGAGCCAAAGTGGGAATTAAAATGGTTGTTATCAAAATTTGCAAAATCGCAATTTATTCCGATCCCGCCTCCGTTATTTTTATTTTTGCTTAGTCTCGGTCTTTTTGTTTTGTTTTATTAGGTTGGTCTTTTACTTAACTTTTTGTATTTACTTTTTTTTTGTTTTTGGTTGTCGGACGCGGAGCTGGCATGGGAATAGGATTTGGAAATTTTATAAATTTGAGATTCTGATTCTATTTTAGTTCCGCCCCCGCCACTTTTTGTCATTGACTTTTTGACTGAAGTCGCACTGTTGTGAAGTGTTGGTTCACTCTTAGTTCCGACTCTGCCTTTATTGCACTTTAATGCATTAATGACAATTGTCGGTGCAGGTAGAAATTTACATATTGACCTTTATTAAGGGTTAAACCGATTATTATTGTTATTGTTAAAGATCTAAGAGCACGAAAGAGCAGTAGCAGAGTTCATTTGAGCGAAAAGATTGAAAGAGCAGAGGGTTGTTGCGAACGGATCAGTTCAGAAGGTTAGCTGGGTTTGTTTGTGTTTGAGGTAGGTTTCTTATCTTTGTTGTTCTTTGTTTTGTTTGCTGTTGTGTGTTTTGTATATATGTTTGCCCGTGTTTTTGAATCGCGTTGTTGTTTCATTTTAAACGTTCGTGATTCTTCGCATGCTGGTTTGAATGGGTCTTTTATATTGTTGGTCGGGTTGTTTCTTTGTTTATGTTTGTTTTTATTGTCATTTCATTCTATTTTTAGGGCACCGTCGCTTTCATGTCTTAATCGTGATTGCGTCGTGTTTGTTTTTGCTTTGCAGTAGATTGGATTAGATTAAGGGTTTTTTTTATGGCGTTTGTTAAATTAGGAATCTACAGTGAGGTAAATTAGGGATTTTATAGTGAGTTAGGGTAGATTAGATTTATTGTTTAAATTAGGGTTTCGTCATCTGGTAAAATAGCAAGGTTTAAACCCGTGCCCTAGTTTTATCAGGTTTGTTAGATTAGGGTTTCGTTGGTCTCTATAATCACTTTAAATGATTAAAAAAATGATATCCTAAAAGTGCAATTGTTCCCCACGGTCATATGAGTGTAGTGTTTTTAAAGCCCCTCTTCGTGTTAAAGCGACCTAGGTTTTAATCATGAAGTTGTGTTGAAAATGAATAAAGTATTTGATGATGTCATGATTAACATAGGCGTAGTCGGGATTGGAATAGATTATGGACCTAAGAGTTCTGTTTTACAAAAGTCATCGATTTCATTCTTATCCCACTTTCGATTTCGAGTTCTAAAAGGTTTCCTTGAAGTATATGATAACATAGGCGGAGGTAGGATCGGAACCGATCTTGAACTTAAGAATTTTGTTTGCAAAAGTTATCGATTCCGTTCTCATCCCGTTTCGGGCTCAGCGTATAATGGGAAATTTTGTCTTCAAAGTAATGATAACCTAATCGAAGGCGGAGGCAGAATGGAAATAGAATATGGAAAAAATGAAAATTCAAAGAAAGCCAAATCCGTTTTTCATTCCGATCACCTCCCCGACTTCGACTCCAAGCCTGTTTGTTATTAGGTGAATTTTCTATATCAGTTTTTGCTCCGAGTCCGCCAGTGTTGTAAAAGAGATTGTTTTAAGCTTTTGTCTGGTTCCGACTCCGATGTATGTATAACAGGTATGTTTCAAAAGCATGTTTTATGATGATATCTAGAGATCTAATTAGAGGTTTGCTTGCAGGAGAATTGAGAGATGTCAGGAACGTCAGGAGAGGCTGCTCGAAGGAATCAACCGGCTGGAACATCAAAGACAGCACCAAAAATAAAGAAGGTGAAACCAGAACAGGTGCCTTATACATTGAGGTATGATCATAGGAATCCGGTGGTCAAAGTGAGCAAGCTGGAATCAGACTGGTCAGATATTATGGATACTAATCTAGGCCATTATAGTTTTCAAGAATTACATGAAGAGACCTTTGCAGAACGAGCAAACTTGACAGGGAGAACACAAAGGATTGTTGACTCTGGTCTTGCACATATCACTGTGTTTCCTTTATCAGTCCAGTGTCCGGAGTTGATATTGACAGTAGCCAGTACTTACAATCCTGCTACAAGATTATGCATAGATTCACAAAATAATGTGATTATAGATCTTACTCCGCAAATGTTCCAAAGTATATTTAACGTTCCTAATCCCAAGAACTTCGTGCAGCTAACTGAAGCAAAGGCATTGGAGAAATATTGCAAGCATAAAGACTCCCATAAGTCTCACTTAAACAAAAAATGGTTAAGCACATAGAAGAAATCTTTAAGCAAACTTGCAGACCAGCCAAAGAGGGTAGATTTTAAGGAGATATCCGACTTGATATTAATGTTGTCCAGGGTGTTTGGGAAGAGGGATGCCTTCCATTTCAAGGAATGGATGTTTCATTTTATTCAAGTAATCTTTCAAGGTGATTACCAGTTTGATTGGTCAATGATTGTTTCTGATGCCATACATGATCAGCTCACAAGGGTTAGACAGACTAAATCTTTCTTCATGACTTCTTATGTGGTTTATGCTGCAGCCAGATTGGGGATTTTCCCAGGATTAAACAGAGTAGGTATAATAGGAGCCTTGGATGGGCAAAAGAAGATATGGGAACATTATGATCAGTTATCTCTTCAAGTTGCTGAGACTCATTTTAGAAGAGTCAATGATGCATTTTTATATGTGGTCAACAATCGGTTGAGTGGAGATGCAGGATACAGGTTAAGTCAAAAAGCTATGGCTTTTATTGCTAAATGGGAAATTTGGTTTATCCAATACCCCAAATTTACATACCTCAGGTTGTTTGGTTTCGAAGGCCATCCACATTTACTTCCAAGATGCTGCAGTAACAGAATGGTGCTAATGGAATTTGTGTATCAGGCCATTGCAGTTAATGCTAGGTTCAGGATCAAGCACAAGACTGGATGTCATAAATTTCCCATGAAATTGGGTGAATATGGATGTCAACACTTGAAGGGTGTAAAGGTAGTTTGTAATGAGTTGATACAATTGAAATTGGGATTGTATACAGCTCGTAAGTATTTTGATCCAAGGAAGAAAATGTATACCTTATTACCTTCAGTGTTCACTAGACATTTAAATTTGTTAGAGGACTTTTGGTGTGATTGGCAGGATGAATATGACTTGAGGAAGAAGAACTATGAAAGATTATCGGTTGCACTTATGGTAGAGTTGGGTGTTAAAGAAAATATTCCTGACACGTTAGTGTATGATGGAATTGTATTAGATCCCTCATATGAAGCCTTGAACATTGGCACCAAAAGCTTAGATCCAATAGACTGGAATGAGGAAGAATCAATTGATATTAAGAAAATTGGAAGAGCAGTTTTGGATAGAAGTGTGCAATGGTTGATGATGAAAGCTCGAACTCCTCAAGGACCAGTCCTTAAGAAGGGTAAAGGATACAAGAGAATTAAAAGAAAGACACCTTCCAAGGAGCCATTAGAATTGTTTCCTCTAGATGTTGAAGAAATAGAACTTGAGGTGGTTGATGAAATGGAAGAGGCACCAGAGGGAGATGTTCCAATAGGATCTATTGTTTCTATGCCCACATTGGGTGAGTCATCCACACAAGCCCCACTCACAAGAAATAAAAATAAAGAGGTTCAAGAAGGAGTACTCCATGCCATGGCTGAAGCTGATAAAGGAAAAGAAGTGGAAGAACAATTTGTAGAAGTTGAGATAGATTCAGATGAGACTCTGTCAGAAATGGACTTGCAAGAAAACATGCCTCTAGGGCATACTATTGAGCAGATTCTGATGCAAGAAGAGCAACAGAAACTATTTGAAGAGGCTACAAGAGATTTTGATGCAAGGGCTGCGGTGGAGAAGCAAAAGGAAATGGATGCTAAGGTGCAAGTTGATGTTCTACTTCAACAGCAGCAATTAAAAGCAAAACAAATTGAAACAAGGGCAGCAATTGATGAAGTAGAGGAGCAAATGAGGCAACGAGAGCATGAGCTCAAGGTCAAAGTAGAAAATGACAAGTTAGAATTGATACAGAAGATCCATGATCTTGAGGAGGAGAAAGCAAGAAATCGAAGGGAAAAGGAAATCCTAGTTGCTAAATTGAAACTTGTAGAGGAAGCTCGACAGAAAGAGGAAGAAGCTAAAGCTCTAAGAAAGGAGAGAGATGTTGAAGAGCTAATAAAGAAACAGCAAGTTGAAGAAGAAAGGGAAAAGGCAGAGAAGCTCAGGGCCTTAGAAATGGAAAGGATAGAAAAGGAAGAATCAAAAAAGATAAGGAAAGAAAAAGAGGCCAAAGAGCTAATTAGGAAGCAAAAGGAAGAAGAAGTAGAAGCTGAAAAACTTAAAGCTTTGGAGGCAAAACGGTTAGAAAGAGAGGCCTTAGAAAAAGAGAAATTAGAAAAGGAAAGGTTAGAGAAGGAAAAAATGGAGAAGGATCAATTGGAGGAAGAAATATTGAGAAAAGAAGAAGAAGACAAGAAAATGCAAGAACAAAGAGATAGAGAAGAGGCTGAGAAGTTGGTGTAGATGCATGTGCTGCAGGAGCAAACAGAGAAAGCAAAGGTTGATTTTCAACCTGAGGTAAATGTTCAGCCACCCTCTACTATTTCCGCTTCCTCTTCCATAATGATGAATGCTCCCAGTGCTCCTATATGGTTGAAGTTAGACCTACAGAAGAGAGCTAGAACACCTCCTCAACCTCTTAATTGGGAGGACATGATGAAGGGAATTGAACAGGAAAGGCCTAAGAAGAAGGCTAAAATCTTACATTCTACTAGACTCACAGATAAAGGGGAGATAGTTGCTGAATGTGCCATGCCTATGACTGAAAAGGAGGTAGGGGATATGCAGCTAACGGACTATCAATTGAGTATGGTTAATTTGGGAAGACCTACTAGGAATTAACAAATGAATCTGATTGATGTGGTGGCTTCAACAACTAAATCAAGAATGATTAAGGACAAACAAAAGAAAGACGAGCTTAAGGCTCAATTGGATCAGTTACATTCACTCTTGAAGAGTGTCTCCTCTCCAAGGTCACAACAAGTTGCAGCTATTGAGACTCCTATTTTGCTAAGCAAAAAGGAGGTTGATGATTTGGTGCAGGTTAGAGGAAAGGTGGAGATGGTAGACAAGTGGATAGATAAATTGAATAAAGAGGTAGGAGAGATTTTAGTGAAAGGGTTTGAAGCCTACTAGGATACTAAAGGGTTGATTAAAGAGATGTATCAATATATTGAGGCATCAGAAAAATAAGAAGAGTATAAGGGGTATGGTGAAAAGTTAGAAAAGATAAATACATTGCCTCTAACAAGTCTTCTGGAATAGTCTATACTTGAGGAAGACTAAAGACTTTTTAGAGAAGACTTCTCGCATACTTAAGTTTAGGACTGGCTTTTTGAGCAAGCATAAGGATGAGATTCAGGAAGTTGTAAATAATTTAACTGAGCAATTGGAAGAATTAGAAGCAGCTATTGCCATTATTGTAGATATAAATGCATTTACAAAAGAGGGAATGCCTTTTAATCAAATAAAGGAAAAGTGGGATGAAATATTCCAAGGACTTATGCAAAAGGGAGATGATGGCAGAGCGTTGATGTTAGATCGACTTGTAGAGGTCAAAGAGGAGATAAAAGCTGGAGGGAGAGAATTAATCAAGGTGAAAAGTATGAAGGAGTTTGTTGCAGCTGAGCTAGATCAGATTAAATTTGAAGATGACTGGATTGATGGGCCAGAGATGGAGACTCTTCAGCAAGTGTTCACCAGTTACGATGACTTCCTAGCAGATCCAGCTTCGCATGCATGAATCCTTACATGCATAATGTTCTCCTTCTTTGCATGTTGCATGCATACAGCACTAATAGCTTTTTGAGCACATGACTTTCTTTTCTCTTCTATCTTCTATTTTTAGTTACGACTAAAAGTCTAATGTAATAACTCAGGATCAAATTGATCTGAGTTTCCAGGAGATTCTAAATTCCTAAAAAGGTGGAAAGCCTAAAATAGAAGTGAGGTTCGAACTTTTTGTATATCTATAAATAGCAAATGGGTATCATATTGTAAAGGTCAGCTAATTGAGAACTAGATTGGCTTACCTAATGCTAAGAGATAGAATTTTGTAGAGTTTTTGCAGAGATACATTGTACTTAATCTTTTACAGTTAATAGAATTATAGGTTTACTCGAAAGATGGTGTTTGGAATTAAATTGTTTGTTTGATAAGGCTGATAAGTTATGATCTATCTGTATGTAGTGATTGTGTTGAACATAAGAGTTTCTTGAATGATGAAAGTCATTTGAAGGAATCAGATTTAAGGATCATCTTATTAGATTGTCATTGAGTTGAAGTTATTAAAAAGTCTGTTGATCTATAATTTTGATGATGAATGAATGTGTGTTGTTTTGAAAATCTTTGAAATATTTGTGAAGAGTAATTGTGAAGTTAGTTAAGCACCTAAAATGTATGCAGTGGTATAGATTATGCTATAGACTGTATCATCTTATGGTTTTTATGATCTGTTAGGAAACATTCATCGTGGAAGGTATATGTCGAGATACTAGATAAATTCGGTTCATACTTACTGGTTTACCCCTTTGTTCTATCTTTTTCTTTTATTTAAAACCCATTGATTTATAGGAACTATTTCGATAAAAAGAGTTATAGCTTGAATCCTTTGTTACCAGCACAGTCCCCTTGAATATTACAGTTACATGAACCAATTGAGTGACATCAGACAGTTGAGAACCAACTACCAGGACCTTGGAAGTTAGGCTACTACATGTTGTCTTTCTTTTTCAGGAGAAATAGAGTAGAAATATTATGTTTTAATGTTGTTTGTGTCATTTTAACCATCAACACCACCCATTTAGTAAAATAATTTGTGGCCACTAATATCCATCTATGTCCTCCACTTGATATTTCTTGTATTTCTCCAATGAATTCAATTCCCCATTGGTGAAAAGGGGCTTCTACTTGGAAAGGTCTAAGTGGCAAGGCTCCTTGATACTTCAATTTCCCTAAAAACTTTTGACAAGCCTCACATTTCCTAACATGTGCAAAATATTCATTGAACACCTTAGGCCAGTAATAGCCAACCCTGATAATCTTATATGCAGTGGTCTTAGTAGAATAATGGCCTCCAGACAGTCCTTCATGCATTTCCTTCAAGACATGTTTTTTCTAGGATTCATCTAAACAGAACAATAATGTTCCATCCCTATTCTTCTAGAATAGGTTCCCTTCTATAAAAACATACTTAGAAGCTTGCAGCTTCAAAGTTCTCCTTTGATTATCATTCAACCCTTCAGGGCATTTCATGTGTTTAAGATAATACATCTCATTTATTTGCCATGAAGTATACTCAATACTTGCAAAAGCCGCTTCCCCACCTTCTACATTGTAGATTTGGTTTGCTTCAATATTTGTTTCTACCATTAGCTTGGCCAGATCATGTCCTCTTACCAACTTGGTAATATGAATCTCCATATTGAACCCTTGTATTTTATTAATCCATCTACATTTTTTCCCTATCACCTCTGTCTGCACCAGGATATCTTTCATAGTTGCATGTGGGACATAAGCAACTACCTTAGCTCCAACAAGATAAGGTCTGAAATATTTTCTGCCTTGACCAGTGCATAGGCCTATTTTTCCATTATATCATACTTCAATTCTGACCCCTACAAATATTTAATGAAAAAAGATACAGGTTGTTCATGACCTTCATCATTCTTCTGTAACATGATAGCTATTATGGTGTGAAATGAAGAAAAAGAAAATATTTGAAATGGATTATTAAAATCAAGGGATTTTAGAATGGGAGCTTCTTTGATAGCTCTTTTTATAGATATGAAAGCATCCATGGCTTCAGCAATCCAATCCAACTTCTCTCCCTTTTTTAACATCTTGGATATAGGTTTAACAATCTCAGCAAAATTGGACACAAATCTTCTAACAAAGTTAATTTGACCAAAATATGATTGGATTGCTTTGATAGTTTTGGGAATGATAATCTTATCTATGGAATATACTCTCTTAGGGTTTATCCTAATCCCATCTTTTGATACAATATATCCTAAAATTTTACCCTCTGTAACAAAAAAAATGACATTTTTTCAAGATTAAGACTAATACCATATTCCAAAGCCTTGATAAAAATCTTCTCCAAGTGCCCCACATGATTCTTTTCCCTTTTGGAATAAGCAGTAAGATCATCTTGATACACTACCATTATAGAATTAATTAGATCTGCAAATGCCACATCCATGGCCCTTTGAAAAGTAGCTCCTACATTTGTGATACCAAATGGCATTCTCACATAAACATACGTTCCCCATGGTGTAGTGAATGTTGTCTTGTATTGCTTAGATTCCTTGACCTTAACCTGGTTATATCTAGAAAACCCATCCATCATTGATAGTACCTCACACCCTGTTACTTTGTGCAATATTGCCTCCATATTTGGGAGAGGATAATTATCTTTAAGAGAAGCAACATTCAAATTTATGAAATCTACACATAATATGATATCCCCATTTTTCTTTCTTACTAGATCCAAATTCGAGACCCATGTTGAATGTCTAATGGGTTTAATAATACCTCCATATCTGAGTTTTTCTAGCTCCTCCTGCATCTTAGGTTCCAGAGTTGGGTTAATAGGCCTCTGCTTTTGTCTAAATGGTTTTGTGTCTGGCTTAAGTGGAATTTCATGCTGAAAAAGATCTTCTCTGTATGCCTTGAGATCCTCATAGGACCAAGAAAACACATTTTTGTACTTTCTCAGCAATGCAATCAACATTCTCCTGATGGTTGGACTTATTTTCTTCCCAATGTAAACCCTTTTTGGTGCTAATTCAGTTCCCAGATTTATTTCTTCAATATCTTTTTTCTTGACAGGTGTCAGCTTCATGAGAGAATGATCACTCCCATCATACACTCTTTCCAATGCCACAAGCCCTTTGGGAAGCTTGTTGGTTTTAAGTTTTAAAACTTCCTTTCCAAATACAATCTATTTCTCATCCACTTCTTCGACGAAAGCATTAAAATCAATCTCATGCGCCTCATACTGATCAATACAATGAAGGAATTTCAAAAGGTCAGTATCATCATTAAAAACCTGCCAGCTATATATGTTGTCAGGGATAGTTGGTCTTGTTTTGAATTCAACTTGAGATATCCTAGCCAAAGTAATATCATCTCTCTTCAAGGCTACATAGCCAAAAAAATTTCCAGAAAATTATCTAGTCTATCTATCCAATCAATTGAAAAAGCATTAAATAATTCCACTGTATCCCATACAACATTTCTATAATGTTTCAGCCTCTTGTTTTTTGTAGCATATCTTGATCTGACTTGTGATACAACCAGCTCAGAATCTCCCAAGATAGTCAACAACTTAATCCTGTGCTTGACAACCATATTCAAACCAATCAATAAGGATTCATATTCTACCACATTTTTTTTTCATTCGAAAGCTAACAAAAATGAATATTTGAATGTTACACCTTCAGGTGATATAAAAACTATTCTAGCTCCATTACCTTCTTGGTTGCATGCCCCATCAAAATACATTTTCCATACACCTTGCTGATTTTTAGAGACATGTTTATTAATTGGGTCAGTGTTTACTAATTTAGGCTGAGACAGTTGTATTCTGAAACTCCCTAAATCCACATCACAAAAACAATTGAGTTGTTCCTGAGGAACATACTCAACAATCTGATTCATCCTTGTTTCTCTATACAACTTGACTTCTTCACCGTTGACTGGTATTGTGGCATATGATAAATCAAACTGCACATTACCTCCAACTTTTGCAGTCCATTGTCTTGAAAAAAGCATTCCAAAATGAGCAGGTGTGTCAATCATAGTTATATCAATATTATAAGTTGCCTGTGGGTAAGTTTCCAATTTCACTTCTACATTCTTCATAACCCCCACAACTGGGACATGCCTACTATCCATGGCATAAAATTTACCACCCTCAATATCTATCCACATACAAAGTTGTTTCATTACCCCTACTAGCATAATATTCATAGAAGCACCTAAATCTTGTTGGAGTTGAGAAGATACAACTTCATAGGAGCCCAGTGACCTCTGCAAACAAATAACCTATTACAAGGAGAAGCAAAGAGAAGCAACAAAGGAAATGCTCAAGAATGTAGAGCAATGTATTCACCTGAAAATGTAAAATGAATTAATAATACAAAAGATAGTTTTCAACCATATATAGATGAAAACCCTAAAAAGGAAAACCCTAGGCTTGCACAATAATAATTAATAAAGTAATTAACTATTATGTACCTAATGTTAGCTTAAGTGAAAAGAGGTAAAAGGGAACTTTACTTAATTAAACAAATATTGTTTAATTAATAAAGTAAATACCCAATTACTCTAACACCCCCCCTTAAGCTAGACTTAGGGAGAAGCTAAAACCTAGAAGAAGCTACTGAAAGCAAAAGCAATGGGTCCCGACAACAAGGCCAGATCAGGTACCCATGTACAAAATCAATGCAAACTAAATGAAATGGGGTAAAGGAGAAAACCCAGTGGGAACAAAACTCCTCCCCAAAATAGAATGCAAGGAAGGAATGCAATGCACTAATGAAAGAAGGATAGGAGGTGGATAACATGATACCCCCCATAGACAACTTCTATCATATAAGTACATGTACAATGGTCTCCATAGGAGAGATAGAAAGAGAGAACAAGGCCCCCCCACAATGAAGAAACTCTTGTCACAATGGTAGATGCCTAATGTAGAATCCAAAAGGAGATCCTGAAGCGGCAAATGATATTCCTCCCCTTGGGAAGAAACAAATCCAAAGGACGATGTTGAAGAAACCCTGTGAAGAATGATGAACCAATCTGTCTCAAGATGTGTGCCATGATAGGATGCTGAAGAATCTCACTGTCTGAATGGAAATAAATAATGCCAAATCTAAACTGATGTGGAGAATACTGAAATGCAACCTCTGAATGCACGGATAATGGTGGGTGAACAGTGATAACCTAACTGTCAAGGTAGAGGAGATGAATGTCCTCAAAATAATCCTCCAAATCTGCAATATAGGACTCAACAAACAAAAAAGATATGTCTGCAACATAAGAGTCCAAAGTAGCTATGTTTGGAAGATGTATGATTCCCTGCTGCACTGAATCAAGAACAATAAGAGATGCTGATGAAGTCTCAGTCTGAAGAGTAGGAATAGTGAGACAAACCTCTGATCCATCGGAACATGTAAGGGTGTCTAAATACTCAAGCTCCTCTAAAGTATCATGATCAAAGGGTGTATTCTCTCTCCAAGAAATGGGTAAGAGACAATCTGAAGCAGGATCCTCTAGGAATGGAGATAGAATTGGGTCTCCATAGATCTCCTAAAGACGTGTCCAAAGTGGGTGAGGACAATCAATGTCCGATATAACCAACACAGTGTCATGATCAACACTAGACAATATAAGTCCTACTATGTGATTTCTAATGATATCCCATGCTAATTTTCCCTCTAAAGTTGTTGGTTCAGGTATGAGATCATACAAATAAGGCAAAATATTAAGCCACCTACAATGTGTAAGTATACCCTTTGCCCATGACTCATAATTACCCCGTTCCAGAAGAACAACTGAAGGGTGAGTAGAAAAACCCATGATAACTCTTCAAATGAAAAATTCAGAGACTAATGATCTCAGCAATGATAAAGCATATCAACATAACCCATCCAAGGCAAACAAAACCCATGTAGGAGCCAGGATGACCAAGTAATTGAGCAAAGTGTAAAAACACACAAATCTGAATAAAAAATACCTGGTAAATATTCTGGTAAAATAGACTGTAAATCTAGAAATATCACTTTAATACCTCTCCAATGCCTATTCATTTTCACAAAATGGAGTTCGGACGCAAAAGATACGCCCCTTGGAGTGAAAAAACCAAGTTCTGACTTTGAGTGGCAAAAAAGACTAGAAAACTGCAAAATCAGGAAAAATTACCAGTACCATTGGAACGGTGCCAAAACCAGCTTTTCGGCAATATCTTGTTTTCAAAAATCTAAGAAAAAATTCCCATTTTACGCCCGATTTAGCACAAGCTGCTCAAAAGGGGAAAAAAAAAATTTACAACCCTCAGGGGCTAAACATTCATCGGCCCCTGGTCACATTGACGACCAGGGGGCTGGCAGCTAGGTGCTAGGTGCACGGCCCCTGGTTCCTCATATGACCCTGATGCAGTCAGGGTAAGCCCTCAAGGGTTGTTGGTGGGGTGCTGGTCACCCACATGACCTGGCAAGCGGAGTTAAGCCCGCGGGGGCTGGAGAGGACCGACAGGAGGTCAGCGAGTTCCTGTCGATCGGCGGGGTCAACGGTGGAGCTCGGTGAGCTTGGCGGAGTCAGTGGAGCTGGGCGGGGAGCTCAGCGGAGCCAGGCAGGCAGTGCGTGGAGCAGGGCAGAGGCCGAGCGGGTGTCGACGGGCTCGACGGAGCCGAGGAGCTCGGCGAGCTCGGTGAGCTCGGCGGGGAGCTCGACGGAGCCAGGCGAGCGAAGCGCGGATGCCGACGGCAGAGCAGCTGGTGAATGCAGTGGCCGACGGGCGCAGTGCAAAAAATTTAAGAAAAAACCTTTGATTTTTTATTTTTTAAAATTTTTTGCAATTTTTGCTACTGGGGGGTTGTACAGCCAAAACCCTAAAAAAAAATTTGCATCCTTGGTTGACTGTAACCAAAATCGACGATTTGACAGTCGATTTAGGGGTTTTTGGGCGCTACAAATCCAATGGCACTGTCTGTTTGGGTCCAAAGTGAACCTAAAATTTGGAGTATGCTAAATCCACAAGAAGAAACCTTAGAACCCTAGATCTGCTTCCAATGCAAAAATCTCAAAACAAGAACGAGCAGCTGCAGATCTGAAGCTCTGATACCATGTTGGAGTTGAGAAGATACAACTTCATAGGAGCCCAATGACCTTTGCAAGCAAATAACCTATTACAAGGAGAAGCAAAGAGAAGCAACAAAGGAAATGCTCAAGAATGTGGAGCAATGTATTTACCTGAAAATGTTAAATGAATTAATAATACAAAAGATAGTTTTCAACCATATATAGATGAAAACCCTAAAAAGGAAAACCCTAGGCTTGCACAATAATAATTAATAAAGTAATTAATTATTATGTACCTAATGTTAGCTTAAGTGAAAAGAGGTAAAAGGGAACTTTATGTAATTAAACAAATATTGTTTAATTAATAAAGTAAATACCCAATTACTCTAACAAATCTATCATGCAATTTCTTACAAATTTTCCATTTATGAGTGAGGTAGTTAAAAAGGGATCAATTTGTGGTGTATTCATCAATGCATCACTTAGGCAAACTTCTAGAACTTTTATCTTTTCTTTCTTATCAGCAATTCCAAGACTCTCCTTATGTTCAAAGTTTATATTTTGATTTCTCCCACTATACATTAATTGAATAGCACTTTCCCTATACTCTTTAATTTTCATAATTTCAATTAATGGGACAAATATTTTTACTTGGGACAAAGCTTCCATGAAATCAAAAGATGCACCTTTAGTTCTGATCATCTTCTTTTGTTTTGTTGATTCTTATTTTTTCTCCTCTTTCTCCCTTTTGGATGTTTGATCTGGCTTTTGTTTGCCCTTGGGAAATTCTTTATTTTCTTCTTTAGGGACATACTTCTGTTCTTTTTTATCAGAGTGCTTACGGGTGATCCAATAATAGTGGTTTATAATTTTTAGCCAAACTGGACACTTAAATTATTATTTTTAACTAAATCTTCACATTCGGGCACCTATAGCAATTAAACCGTGAGGAATTTGAAGATGATGCAAACTAGAGTCTCATCACATTTTGTCTTTAGATTCTAAAAATATTTTTATCAATTTTTTTAGAATCATATTGCACTTTTTTTGCCATCTCCCACGAAAATTGGTTTTTTTCAGAAAACAACATTTTTAAAAAGCGATGCACGCCATATAACACATAAATTTTTTTCCATGAAGGATAAAATTTTAATTCTTTCAAATTTAAATTTGTAACTCTGATATCTAGTGCTTCCACTTGGTTAGATAGTTTTTATTGAATATTTTTTCTTTAATCAAGTTTTGAAGTCAAACCAATTACAATTTAGATATAGTGCAACTGTATAACGTGTACATTTTTTGTATATATCGAAATTCAATTTATTTTTTGTTGGATCAAGGACTTCAATATTTGGTGCACTCATATTTTTCAATATTTTTTTTTGATAATCTGCTATTTTTTCACATGTGCAGAACAAAGACCTTCACTTTCGATGAAAAACTTATGTTTAATAAAACTAAAAAAATAGATACATAATAAAACCAAAAAATATTAAAATTATATTCATTGGATAGCTCGTTTTGAGGACTACCTAATTCTAGTTGGGTTTTTGAATATTCCTCCATTTTCATCTTCAACCCGAGCTCTGAAGTGCCAAAATTTAGGTTTTTTTGTGTCTCAGATGGGGGTGAGGGATAAGGGAGGTTCGTACGAACCCCTAGGGGTTCAGGTGAACCCTGGTTTGAGCGAACCCCTTCAAAGAGGTTCGCTTGAACCCCTTTCCTATTATTTTGTTTGTTTTATTTGGTGGAAAAGATTCAAAGGGGTTCGCTCAAACTAGGGTTCGAGCGAACCCCTTATTGGTTCGGTCGAACCAGTAGGTTCGTATGAACCCCCAAAATCACTTTTTTTGCCTTGGGGTCATTTTTTGTGAGTTTTCCTTCCTCATCTGAATTGTAAACCACTATTGTGGCTTCACCCTTATCATCTATCTTTTTTGATATTTCATGGGACATCTTATTTTTCAAAAATATTCCTCTTGGAACACCTTCATTCTCACTCATTGTCCTATTCCTCAACCAGTATTTTCTTTTCGCCTGCTCAACTACTATAATGGTCAATATTTTAATTTCTCCCTCAGTCGGTCTCCTCATATCTCACCTATTAGCCTAATATGATGTAGTAGGAGGACCTTGTTCATTATCATTTTCTTCATGGTTAGAAAAAACTTTTTGTTCTACCATATGAACATTGTACTTCTAATGATCAACATCATATTCATATCCTCCTTCTTCTGAAGATGAATACCCCTACTCAATAGAGTGAAGGGTATGGGAAGTTAAATAGATATTATGGTCTTCTTGATTTTTATCTTCTGATATGTCTTTTCCTGATATTGACTTAGCTACGATAAAATGCTCTTAGGAATTTGGCAAGTCACAAACTGAGCACCAGGGACTATTATCAACCATATATGTCCCTCTCTTCTTTAAAGGATCAAATGTCTCTTTATTTCTTGGCCTATCCATCACTATCTTTCCATCCCTCCAATTTGTATTATATGGCATGTCATGTAATCTTGGCCTTTCATTTTTATATGTGTTTTCTTGCTTATTTGAAGGAGCATATTGGGGAACCCGAGGGTTATCCCTTTTGGCAATCATTCCTGCAGATTTCCTATTATCTTCAATAGCAAGTTTTTTCTTTTGAGCTTCAGCTAAATTCCTGGGACACCTATTCCTAAGCTCATATCCTATCTTAGGATCAAAAGCTTTTAAATAAATACTCAATGCGGTAAGATCAACTAATTTGGATCTAGGAGGTATTTTATTATGAAATTTAGAAAACCTCTAGTTGAAGTCATAAGATGACTCATTTTGATGCTTCTAGATAGTTACCAATTCATGTAGGACAAATTTTGGTGCATATTGATTCCCATACTGCTCAAGAAACTGTTCATAGAACTCATGAATAGAGCCAATAGAAGCTGTTGACAAATTGTTAAACCAATCTCTGGTATCTTCAATCAGTGACATCATAAACAATCTCATTTGCATATCCTCATATTGCATATCCAAATCTTGAATAAATGCATTAAAGCTCCTCACGTGTTCTTCAGGTGTGATTGCAGTACTTCTTGTGAACTTTGGGACAAAGCTTCTCCAACTATTGTCCATAGGATATGGATATATTTGGAATCCAGCCAAATCAAACTGCCTGATCATGGTTGTGTATGGTGGAGGAGGTGGATTTTGGTAATGCTGGTATTGGTACAATGGATTATTATAAGATAATGGCACATATTGTTGACCCTATGGAGGCATGTACTATTGGTAAGGAGATGGCTGAGCACTTTGATGTTGTGGTGGAGCATTTGAGGATCTATATTGATTCCTTGGCTGATTTTGTTGGGCTTGTGGGGAATTTCAAGGGCCTACATTATTATTCCCCTGCCCAGGAGGTGGCACATATTTAGGAAAATTAGCCATTTGAGCATTAATCTGAGCTTTCCTCAATTTCAATTCTTCAAGATCTCTTATTGCTTGGAGCCTTTGCTCATATTCTATTCTTTCTCTCTCCATTTGTTGTCTCTTGTGTTCCAATCGTGTATTTATTTCATCCTGAGCCATACGTTCATAGTTCTCTTCAGAGGCTACTTCATAGCCAAGTCCATATTGACTCTCCTCAAGAAATGCTACTTTTTGATCATATTCAAGTTGTCTCCTTTCCCTTTCAGCCTTAAATCTAGCCATGAACTCCTCAACTTTCTTAGGGTCTAGTTGATACAAGGGATTCCTTTTTTCCTCAGGAGTATGAGGTTCTCTAGAAGGGTTGTTTTCATTTTCCAGTGTACCATATGAATTATGTGTCTCCAATGGTGCTTTCAATATTTTTTTTATTTGCTAGGCCCATGTCATCAGACACTTTCTTACCCTTATCATTCTTTTGAGTCCATTTACTTTTTTCATTATTAAAATCCTCCTTATACAAAAACCTTCTTCCTTGCATGTTGTGAGTAATTTTGATAGCCTGAACTCTAGGATGATTCCTTTCTGATGTGTATTTCACTTTATCAGTCTCAATGCATTTGTTCATTTAGAGTCGCCACTCACTTTCCAAAAGTGAGAAAATCCTGTAATTTATTGTTCCTAGCAGAGTCCTCTACAAAATATTGACTCTATAATGAAGGCTTAGGTTCAATTTAACATTCCTTAGTAGAGTTTCCAAACTATTAGGTCTCAAAAATGCAGGTTTTAACCATGAGAGATTGCCAAGCTCTCACAACATTTTTGGCCAACGTACAAGGCCAATTAATAAAATTGAACCTTCTGCTCTTTAGGCTCTGCTAAACCTAGGCAGGTGCACCTATGTGAATGATGCAGATTTTGAAATATGTTTCCTGCTTTGAGTAATCTACCCACAATGGCAATTGTAAGTGAATAGATAAAATCACAACTACTCCTACTGCACAAAAGAAAGAATTTAAATATGTTGTTTCTTATGAATTTTCTCTTATGGGTTGTGATAAATCAATGCCTTCTATCCACATGGGCAATGGAGTCAAAAATCAAAAATGATATGTGTTACCCTCTTTGGCTTAATTCAAGTTGCTAGGCACTTTGAAAAATGAAATTTTATGACTGGCATAACACTTCACTAAATTTATGACTTGCATAAATTGTGCTGGAATATTTTCTTACCAAGTTCTTCTTTAACTATCCAAAAGAAATCCTAAAATCACTGTGACTTATTAAAAGAATTTAATTCTAACTTGCAGACACCAGTTAATTAAATCACACAAAGTGAAAAAATGCACTTTGATAAATCAGGAATATGCTTGATATATTGATCTAAATGATTAAAAGACTTCAAGTTGGAGACAACCAGATAAAAAATATAAATTATGACACCACAACAACTGAACACAAAAAGGATTTCACCAATTTAAAATATTTTCTCCATTGCTTTGCTTTAGGAAAGTCTGTACATTATTTGCATTTCCCTAGTTTTCATTACTTTCTACAAAAATCTAACAGTTCTTAAATCCTTCCTCTGTCTAACTTTCATTTTCAGTCATATACACAACACATTTTTAAGGGTCATGACCCTTCATTTGTCCGGTAAAACCGTTTGACATTCTTTAGCAGAAATAAAATATTTAATTAATTGCCTTTATGGCAAATTAAATATTTTTAACTATAATCCACATGTCCTTCTATTTTATTATTTAGCACCTTTCCCGCTCTTTACATTTCACTTATCCGAAGCTTCCTTTATGTGTACCGTTCTACCACAGTCTTTAATTTTGCCTCTCACGATACTGCGGTGTGAGTGTGACAGTCTCTTTCTTTCTACCACTCAACTACTATCGTGCCACATCGGTCTATGCTTTAACTATTAGTGGTACTAAGGTGACCGACATTAACTACTTCATCCACCATCTGCCACGCTACCACGATCTCAGTTTTGACTGATGGCTATTCCACAGTATTTGACTTTGATTGTTTCCTCCACCATCCACCGCGCCACCGTGGTCTCCATTCTGATCGGTCGTGGTATGGCGGTGACTAGCATTGACTGACATCCTCGCCGCTTACCACACCACCATGGTTTGTATCTTGACCGCCTGCGGTGTAGCGGTAAGCATTTATTGTTACAGTGGTAGTCTATCGCGCCACCACGGTTTCCATTCTGACTACCAGCGGTTATGCGGTGACCTGTGTTGACTGCTACCTCACTGCTTATCGTGCCACCACGATCTGTTTGATGACCCTTCGCGGTGTAGCGGTAAGGGTTAGTATGATTTAACCGCTATACCATAGGCTAGACTATGGGAGGCCACGGTAAAGTGGTGAAGGCTCTGACAAGAAACTAATATGACAGTGGTATAAGGTATAATATATAAGTCAATTTTGGCTTTTTGGATGGTAGTGAAGTGAAGTTTTATAAAAATATAGTGAAATATTGGGTTCAAGTGGGTAAAACCCCTTAGAAGTTTTTATGAAAATTTTGGTTCTAACAGGTAACATAGTTTCAGTAGTCGAATTTGCAGAGAAATACACTCTACAACCACAACATGAGGTGCAGTCACAATATTACAAGGGTTTTTGCAAGATCATGAGGGTCCAAAAAGTGGCGATGGAAAAAAACCATTTTTAACTCACCCAAAAATGCGAAGTTCCGCTTTGAATTATTGTAGGCTTGGGTGGAAGTACATAGTGTGAAAGCTAATACCAGACCAAAATAGATATCTGTTAGAAACATATATTCATTTCAAAATGGATATACATTAGAAACGCATATTCGTTTCAAAATGGATATCCGTTAGAAACAAATATTCATTTCAAAACATATATCCATTTCTAAATGATATTTGTATTGTTTAGGCCATTTTTTTAATTTTGTTGGGTTCAAGGCTAACCAATATTTTCATTTTATATATTATAATATATTTATATTAATATTTTTTAATATATTTATCATATAGCATATGGATATTAAATTAAAAAAACATTATAATAATGGTTTTTAAAAAACATTATAATAATGGTTTTTAAAAAACATTATTATGATATTTTAAAATTTAATATTATAATACTTATATAGTACTAAATATTATATAATATTAATTATATTATAATATAAAATATATTATATTATAATATAAAATAATATAATATTATATTATATTATATTATTATAAAAAAATCTAATATTATATTATTATAAAATAATATAATATTATATAATAATATAATATCATATTATAATATTATATATATATATATTTAGACTGCAGGAAAGGGTAGCAAAACCCCCTATAAACTGAAATGCACCTAGTAAACTTTTTAATGTGATCAACGACACTAGTGTGAAACACCCTTCAATGCCACGGGGGTGGGGGAGATGAGACCTCATGACCAACCTCCTCCAACAGGAAAGATTTAGCCAACCGAGCTAGGGCCCCCGCCCCAATAATATAATATAATATATATTATATTATATTATAATATAATATAATTTTATATTATAATTTATATTATATTATAATATAATATAATTTTATATTATAATATAATTTTATATTATAATATAAAATGATAAATGACATCTTACATTTCAAAAAACATAGACAATAACTATATGGTCGGGTCTTGGATTAGACCATATATTAAAAAACCTACATAAAGAAAGCATATATCTGTCTCAAAACATAAGCAAATATCCGTTTCCTATTTTATAAAATGAAAAACAAAAACCCAAGAGCTCATTTTTAGTTGACTACGTGTGGGTTCTCTATTGCACAACTCAAATATCCATTCCTAGGTGAATCATCTTGCTCAAATCAATCGAATTTGAAAGGTATTTTTGGATTTTTATCTTTTTCTTCATTTTATATTGGTTTTGCATTATTTTTTGTGAATTTTAGTCAAAAATAGGATATTTTATAGGTTTTTTAATTGCATTTAAATGATTGTTAATTTTGAATTTTGTTGATCAATTAACAAGCTTAAAATGGCTCAACATGAAAACCCTTCAAATCCTCCTTCACCACGATCGTTGTTTCCAAACCAAAATGTGCCAACAATACATGAATCTATTCATAGAAATTTAGATCAATTGAGAAATGTAAGTCAAATCTATGAGACACTCATTGAGCTATCAGACATGAAAAACACTTTACAAACAATCATTTTAAATGTTGAAACTTTGGAAACTCAACACAATAGATTTATATAGTGGCAAGAGGAACAAAGGCAATTTTATGTCGATGGGTTATCATATGATGAGGTGAGGGCACTTGATATTGACAAAGCCCAATTAGCCAAGTTATTCATCGATCACAAAACAAGACAACCCGTTAATGTGCAAAAGCCAAAAAAATTAATTAAATGGCACACCCATAGAGGCATATTAGATAATTTCTAGAGACGTTGGTGGATGGTTTTTGATAAACCACCCAACAAAAATCTTGACATCCCTCAGTATTTTCTCCAAAAATTATATGTTGAGTTTTTCCTAGGTAGGCATGTCAATTACTTCGACATACAAGATTTCTAAGGTGTTGGTAGAGGGATTCCACAGGATAGACCTAGAGCATGCCGATTCACCCCAGTTCATCCTACTTTGCCTATTGTTGCCTTGACTCCACTACCTTACCTTGAGATTGCTTTAGATGCAGGGAATCAAAGAATTTATGCCTTTCATTGAGTGATCATTTGGTCACATAGAGCCATTATGTTGCACAACAATTTGACAATGCATCTCATCATGATGGTGATGCGCATGATACATCCTAGTGTGATGGTGGTGCACCTGCTACATCAACTCCCACTTCTAAACCATCATCAACTCCCACTGATACACCGTCCTCTATAAGACATATTTGTGTGCCCCATTACTGCATGGCATACAACAATTTATGTTTGGGTCCTCTCCAACAGTCCACTGAGGCTCCTATAAAGATATCTGACTATGAGGTTCATGATATGTCAGATGTAGGATTTGATAGAGCACAGAGTGGACCATTTTCAGAAAATACATCGATTGTCAGGGATGATATGGGAGCACCGGTAAGACTTGTTATCCTCAAATCTAACTATGCTCAATTCACAAGATAACCCACTATGAAACTAGTCCATTTCATAGACCGGTGTACTCTAAGCACACAAAATGAGGAAAATTTGGATTGGCCTTAATACGTGGCTCGTCTTTTGTTGCTTTTTGAAAAACCTTCAAAACAAGTGTTTTGTCATTTTTCTGCCTTTGGGAGTTAAAATTATTTTTTCCCATGCAGGGGCGTTGATTTTCAATGCTCCTACATGATCATAAATTAAGAAAAATTTCTAAGTGTTGGAGCACTATATTTTAGTGCTCCTACACTTATCACTCACTCATCACATCTTAGAGCATTGTTTTTCACACATTTACATGTGATATTTTTTCAAGTCTTTATCATGTTACACATTTTTTCTTCGACAAATTTGAATATGCTCAAGCAGTGATTTTCACCGCCCTTGCATGTTCTCACCCAGTGTCCCATGCGTGAGTTAATGAACTCGTACTTCATTAAAGAGGGGTTTTAAACAAATTTTTAATCTCTTTTAAAGAATTTTTATCATCATTTATTCACATCCTATTTTGTTTTAAACTTCTTTCACCTCTTGTGATTGCATTGTGATCTCTTGGATTGCGTCAAAGCTTGAATTTGTTATGGATTTTGCACGTTGTCTATTTCTTCATCAGTCTAGGGTTTGTGTTTCTTCCATTCTTGCAAGTACCCTCTTCATTTCTTTTATTCTCTCTTCACCTTGTCTTGTGGGGTTTTGATATGTTCATTTTGTTCTTTATTGTCCTTCTTCTTTGCATTTTCTTTTGATTCTAGTTTTTGGTTTTCCCTAGCCTTGTCTCTTACAGTTTTCACATTCATGGATTTTTGTTTCCCGATTATGTACTGACATCGTTATTTGGCGTTGTATCCTCTATCTTTCTCTATTTCCCATAAATGTATGATCAAATTTTGTTACCTTTTATGCATCGATGTAATTCCCGATGTAATGGTGTTGATTATCAGCACCTTAACACTAATGGAGGAAGCTTGTGTCAAATAGCTATTTACCACTGCTTCTTCAAAGATTAACTTATGTAGATGTTGAGGTAGTGATTTCCAAATCCTCAACACATATGAATTAACAATTTCAAGATGTAAGGGTGGTGAAAAATACTGCTCTTGCAAACTCTATTCATTTCCCCCTTGTGCATGAGTGGTGATTTTTAATGCCTTCGCATGCAAAGGTTCCTCTCAAGTCAAATATGTACAAGTGGTGTTTTTCGCCACTATTGTAGTGAAGTGACTTTCCCTAAGTTGTCGAAGTGCTATTTTTTAGCGCTTGAGCATCAAATCTTCAATGTTTTTCCCAAAGCATGTTGGAGCACTATTTTTTAGTGCTTGTGCATGAAATGTAGAACTTTCAAGATGTAAAGATGCTGATTTTCAGAGCCCTTGCACAAAAAGCATAATTTCAACTAATGCTCAAAATCATTCTAAATTTCTTTCCAAACTTCATTCTTTCTGCAATTGCTCCATTTTTCGCGCTCCATAGCTCACGTCTTCTCACCCCAAAATGCTTTCCTAGCTTCACACATTCCATTTGGTCCCATAATGCATATCCTCTTAATGTTTGATAAGTTCATGTTTCCTTGTAGTTACCTTCAACTCTCATCTAGTATTCTCTAGGTGATTTACAGTGTATTTTGTGTTCTTAATGACAATAGAAGAATCTTCATCATCTTCAAAGAAAGAAAAAATGAAGTACAAGTATCAAGGTGTCTACTCAACTACTATTGTGACCTCCAAGATTGATGAGATCAAGGACACAAAAATTGGTCACCTTGACATGGAAGACCTTGTAAAGAGGATAGAAAAGAAGCCATTAGAATAATATTTCCAAGCAATCGTCCATAGAAATCTACATCGAGTGGCTTCATTTCTAGTCACTACTCATTGCAAAAAAAAATTCAAGTTTCCTCACACTATATATGGGATGATAGGAGTGTTAGGGATTCTTATGGGCACATTATGATGAGATTGGATCCAAATTTCTTTGAATTAGTTTTCATGGTTCCACACATGGATAATTATACAACTATTTCCATTCAACAAGGCCAGGAGGCTTATGACAAAGATTCGAATAAATCCAAACAATTGATCAATTCACAATGGTTGAATACTTTGAGCCTCACCATCTCTAGATGGCCCAAAGGTCTTCCATGAAGTGACTTCAAGGAAGATTTTTGAGACATGATCACTCTTCTTAGTAGGGTGAAAGGTTTACCCATCTCATTTAATTTCCAAGAGTGGATGTATGAGTATATCTGAATCATTAGGAGGAGGAAAGCACACATAGACTAGTGTACACAGATTATTGATGAGATTCATGAGCAACTAATCAATGTGCAAACAACATTGAAGTTTTACATGACTTCCTACCTAGTGTATGTTGTTGTCATGAGACAATTTCCAGGATTGACAACGAAAGGAAATAAAAGTGTTGTGTCGGTAAATGAGTTCTACTCTCAGATCACTTTGAGAGGAAGTATCAAGCAGTTTAGGAGAGTTAATGATGCTTTCTTTGCACCTTTTCTCTTCCTATTTGGTCCAAATCTAGAGAAGAAAAGAGTATTCGATGAAGCATTCAAAGTTGTTAGGAAGTTTGGATGTATTTTCTTGTAGTTTCCTACATTTACATATTTGAGAGTAGGGTGCTACAATGGATGCCCATATATGTTACCAGGACATCCTTTCGATAAATGGGTTTTAATGGAATTATGTAGATAGTTGATTGTAATCCACAAAGAACACCAAGAAATTAAAAAAATAGGCTTTAAGTTTCCAATTACTATTGGAAGGTATTCCATTCAAAGTGTGCAAAAGGAAAAATCAGTAGTAGCAAAGATGTAGATTATGACCATAGGGTCATATAGGTACATATTTGATTTTCATTAAAAAAAATGTAAATAGAAAACTTAAGAAGTATCACCACCATGTCTATAATTTTGAGGAAATATGGGCAGAATGTAGAGATGAAGAGGACATCCAAATAATGGAATTTTGTAGGTTAATTGTGGATCAGATCAGAGACCTAGGTTTGGTTGATATTCTAGAGGATTCTGAAGATCCTGATGATATTATAAACTCTAAATATGAAGAAGAGGACATTGCTAGTAAGTCTTTACCTCCAATTTAGTGGTCCAAGAAGGAGAGCATTTCCATCAAGGAAAGACTTGTTCCCATTCTACACAACACAAATGAATGTTTGTAGAGGCATGGTTTTCAATTGAAGTCTTTCAAAATAGAGTCTGATGGAGAGACATCATGAGGTGAAGAAAGCCACCAACAAGAGATCCAAACCAAACACATAGTTGGTACTAACCCTTCTTCTTCACAAAGAAGTCCTAATATTAAATACACTTGTGGAAAAAGTACAATACAGACAACTAAAGAGGAGTAGGCTATTGAGGACGAATGATTATCTGGAGAAGAATGAGAAATTGCATTTGAGGAGCAATCAGAAGGAGAAGAAGAAGAAGGAAATGAAAGTAAATAATCTGAAGAGTTTGATGAAGATGAATAGACAAAAGTGGATCAAGGAGAGAAGGAAGATCATGAGGAAGAAGAAAGACATGATGAGGAAAGGTAGTTATCTCCCCATGAGAACATTGTTGACAATCCCCCTCATACATCATCATTTGTTACTACCACTACTCCTCACACTCCTCCAAATCACACTACTCCTCCACCTCCTCTTCCTACTTCACCTCCTCCTATAACAACTTTACATACATTAAAGGTAACCATTCTCCCATCAACACAATCAATCCTTTCTACTCCCTCTATGGACCTTCCATCTTGCAAATTTTTTATGTTTCCTTAGGTTCCCCATCATCTATCCTAAGTCTATCCTTACCATCATATGATATTTCTTCCCAAGTTGAGTTTGATCAGTTTATGAACAAATCATTGCATGTTCCACCCATTTTGCAAACTCCTAGTGCAATCATGACTGGCACAATACCAATTATGACCATAACACATGTTTCTACAGATGTGGCTGCCACACAAGAATTGGTAGTGAGTCAAGAAGGTAATACTTCATTTCTTCCTCCTTTGTTCATCTCACAAGTATCTAAGCATAAGAAATAGATAGTTTCTCCAAATGAGCTAGATCTTGAAGAGATAGTAATTCCAAAAGCCAAAGAGAAGAAAAAGGAAAAGATTCATTCTTGACTACATGTGGAAAAATCAGGCCATAAATATGTGGATATTGGAGTACTTCGATGAGATAAGGGTGATTTAAGTATGGAATATTTCACCATGACTAGGGTTCAACTTGGGAAGGTCACTAATGCAAGTACCAAGGAAGATGCTCAGGTGACTCTAAATGCATTGGAAGACAAGCTGGATAAGATGGAACAAGCCAATGATATGTATAAAGAGAAGGTTGGACGTTATGCATCAGTTTTGAGAAAGATCACAGGTACCTCAGAGAATGTGCAGCCAATGGCTATAATAAATGATGAAGAACTAGTAGTGTAAAAAGTGGAAAAGTACTACTCCAAAGGTAAAGTGTTGTATGAGTGTGTTGATGAAATAATAAAATAGGGCTCATAACTCATAACTATTGCTGATGAAAAGACAACCCAAATATCCAAGATGAAGTTGGAATTAGATAAAATAGAAGACACACTTTCTATGGAACAAAGTCTTAGATTTTGGTTACAAATGAAGGAGACAAAAAGAGCAAACTAGTGGAAGTTGGGGTAATTATCGACAAAGAAAGGTATGTGGAAATAAAAGAGTTTCTTAAGAACAACTTACAGACTATCAAGGCTCTCATCAAGGATATACAAAAAGTGAAAGAATATTCTGAAGGACATCATATTTTTATGGCGAATGGGATTGAAGATTTGACAGGAAAACTCCTTGATGACAATCATACCCTCCTCCCGATAAGTGAGATTGTCTAGATTTTCAAAGAAGCTATCCAAAAGTAGGTGGAAGACAAAGCCTTTTCAAAGACAATATCAAGATGCATCTAGATAGGTGTAAACAAATTTTCTCATCTACAAGGAAGTCAATCACAAAATTTCACACAATGATTGACTACACCATTGGACCAGATGAGGTGACCATGCAGGAGATTAAGAAGAAGTATGAAGATTTCCAAGCCAAAGCAAGGAACCATAAAAATATTCTTACATCTCTAGAGTTAGATAGTTCCCATGCCTTTTTCTATGCTTTATGTAGATAGGCTTTGACATTAACATGTCATTTTGAAAAATGTAATTACATGTAAAAAAAAAGATGTTCTCCTACATTCATGGAATTTTTTTTTGAATAAGTCAGTAGTTAGTTAGGTTTTTTCCTAGACTATCTCTCCTCTCCCATCTATAAATATGAGAGGATTCCTTTGTATTATTTACCTTTAAACTTATGCAATGAAATGCTACCAAATTGTGAAGAAAATATTGAAACTTTAAGTTTATTTTTGTGAAACTATTTTTTACCAATAAAGAAGCTTAGTTCCACACCAAACTTTGTGTTGAGACAATTATCTTGTTATTTGATTGAATTGACAGTTTTTAGTAATTGGGATTGAAAGGCTTTTGAGTAAATCTATGTAGACTTTGAGCTACACCCATTGCTTGAAATTGTGATATTGTTGATGTTATTGGTGAATTCTCTATAAGATTTTGTGCTTATAAATTTTTCATGCTACTCGTTGATCTAATTTTTGAAGTATATCGAAGACTTTGCGCTTCTTTTACAACATTGGTTACTATTTTGAAGAATTCACTATCGAAAACTATGAAATGAGTTTGTGCCTCTGTGAACTTTCTTGTTTGTTACTTGTCTTTATCATATTGGTATTCCTAGACTTTTCTTTGACAAGTTAGTAGTATTGGAATTATTGCTTAATTTTAATTTGAAGTTGTATTGCATTTAGATATTAAAATCGTGAAACATTGTAAAACATATTCTCTGAAAAAAGAGAGAATCATGAATGTGACACACCCCTATACCGTTATTGTAGTGTACATTATTGTAAATATTTGATTAGTTTTCCTTAGTTTCAATAAGCAGTAAGAAGGGTGTCTCCCCTTTTCAAGAGGAGAGATTCTATCTCACATAACTGTGGCTGAAGTTAAGTTTTGTAATTTGTTAAAAGGGATTACAAAATTTTCACCCAACAGTTTTTTGGTGACTTTGCTAGAGAATGAAGCACACAATCAAAGCCTCACACTTTTTATTGAATTGAATAAGCACTCCAATTTTCTTATTGTGGGTTTGTGCATATTTTGTTGCTAAATTTATTTCTTTTTAAAGTCTTCACTCTAGAAAATAGAATACACCCGAGGTCTTAGAGCACAACGAGTGGTTGATCCATTCTTCTAGTTGTTGTAGTGACATAAAATTATTTCATCTCCTCCACGAGCAAGGCCATCATTACAACGAATTGCAAGTTATCCTCCATGAAGACTAAGATCTTTGCTCCCAAGTGAGTCTTCTATTTTCCATAGAGTTCCAGCTCAAGTACCTTTGTAAAAAATGTCATGGCTCAACCTCCACCTCCAGAACCTTGGGGTAATACTTTTGGTCCTCTTAGTTTCACCGCCCCTTTACATGAACTTTCCCATGTCTCACAGAATAACATACTGAAATTATATGGCGATGTTAAGCAACATCTCGATGAACACATTTCTACCTTTTACATTGTTTGTGGTCTTCTTGGCATTGAACATGAAGATGTTGTCATGATATTTTTCATTGAAACTTTACAAGGAGTAGCTACATAATGGTTCTATACTCTTCCTCCTACTTCGGTTACTAACTAGAATACTCTTTTCACCAAGTTTGAAGAAAGGTTTAAACATGCTGAAGATGCACATGCCTTGTTGGTGCAGCTTACAACCATGCAAAAAGAGGGCCATGAACCCATGCGTGAGTTCATGGCTAAGTTTAATATGCAGGTGATAAGGATTCCTATGGTGGCTAAACCAACAAACCATAATTGAAATTGTTTCTTCATCAATACATAACTTCCAAAGTAAGTTTCCTTTTACGCATAGTAGCTCTTGCTAATGTTGAAGAAGCTCAGCAGTTAGCAACAAGTCTTGAGGATGACTTGATTCTTGTTGGTGAGATAAGAAAAAATATAAATAGAAAGGCTCAAACATTAGGTTCTTCATCCTCCAATACCAATTCCAAATTTTCTGATCCTATGGTTCAAAGGTTAGCAAATGAGTTGTTTTTCTTGGAGAAACAAGTTTCTAATAATAATACTTACAAGGATATTCTGAGGACTTTCCCCAATTATTCTGGGAATAAAAATCAGAATTGTCTTCCTGCACCACAAGTAAGGCTTGCTTTGGAAGCTCCACCTAACAATAATATACTGGGTTATTATGAAGTTGAACAAGATGAATATGCACAACCGGATTATCCCATGGAAGAAAATGCTGATTTATTTCAAGATGAAGAAATGGATACAACTGGTGACTCCAATATTAGGTTTTTGTAAGTAGCAAATGAATCTAATGATGAGGACTTGGTGATTGATACATATGTTGCCTTTATGTGGTAACAACAAAATCAAATTGATCAAACTCAAGATACTACTCCACAAGCAAATTAAAAGCCATTGGATACCATTGAAAAAAGAGGATCACCTTTGCCTTGGTAGCTAAAAGAAACAACAAATAAACAAGTGCTCTCCATCCTCCTCTTATGGTTCATGTTGTTCCAAAAGCCAATGTCTAGGTTCCTAAGACTAGTGTTCCCTTTGTTAAACCTATAGATGAAGTTACTACGTCTTCTTTGTAAAGTTCTTTCCAAGATTTTGATATCATTGAATGCAAAGAGGATGAAAATCCAAATGTCTGAAGCAGAACACCTCACGGAAAATCCTATCCAATTTGATAGGCTTGTTAAGTTTGTTAGAGATAAAGGAATTACTCGTAAAAAATTCATCTCCATATGTTCCTGCTGCCCCAAAGCCAAAAAATCCATAGAATAACCTAGTTTTTTTTACTCCAACTACTTTTGGACGTATTGACCCATTCTTTATTTCCTTACTTGTTAATGGTTTTAAGTTAAGTAATTATGTTATAGATTCTATTGCATTAGACAATGTGATTCCAACCAAGGTAGCCACAACTTTGGGTTTCAATCTAACAAAACAAATTAGTTGTTTTTTCTCCATGGAGAACAAGCAAGTACCTTTGATCAAACAAATCAAGGATGCACAATTTGTATTTGCACCATATCCTGAAAAGAAGATCAAGATGATAGTTATAGTAGTATATGTGCTAGCATCTTATGGAATCATCCTTGGATGCAATTTTTGTAAAGATGTTGGAGGAGAGCTTAACATGGACATGTAAAAGGCTAGAATACCCGTAAAGGGTGTGATGCAGAAGTTGGTTCTTGAAAGGGAGTCAAAATTCTCAGTGAAAAAGTTTGATGATCCAAGAGCTCAAATTTTATTTGAGTCTTCGAGTTTTGGAACATATTATTAGCAAACAAAGGACAGTGATGAATCTTCAACAAAGAATATAAAACATGAGTTGGAAAGTGTTGGTTCTTCTCCATCAGAAAAAGAATCATCATTAGATGATTTGTCTATTTCAGATTATGAAGCTTCATCAGATGGTGAAGCTACAAATTTTGATGTTGTTAGTCTTGGTGATCCAAATGATATTTGGGTAATTGAGTTTGATGGCATTTTTTCTTTCACCGATTCAAAAGTCGGAGTTGTCTTTGTATCACCCAAAGGAAAAAAAATTCCTTTTTCTTTCGAATTGTAGTTTGATTATACTAACAACACAGCTGAATATGAAGCTCTGTTATTAGGTATGCAAGTTACACATAAGAAAGGGATCAAGAATATCCATGCCCAAGGTGATTTTGATTTGGTAGTTTGTCAGATAAGGAATTTGTATCAAACAAAGAATGATAGATTGGGGAATTACCAAAATCTCGTTTGGGATTGTATTGAGGAATTTGATGCTTTCAACATTTATGTAGTTCCAAGAGAGTATAATTATAGAGCTCATTCCTTAGCAGTTCCAGCTATGTTTTTGATACCACACAAGGATTTTTATGGTTCTACTTATACTATTGATTTGGTCTTTCATCCAAGCATTCCTAACAACTCAAATAACTAGTACATTTTTAATGATGATCATCAGATTGTTGCCTTTTGAAAGGAAAAGCAACAGTTGCAGAATACACTTTCCTAATGCAAGATCCTCATAAGAGAAGTGAAAAAACCATCATTTAACAAATTCCTTGCATTTGAGATGCACATTCATAGTATAATAGGAAAGACAGAAATAAAACACACACACACAGATAACACCAGATATACGTGGGAAAACCCTTATGGGAGAAAAACCCACCACACCAAGTAAAGTCACTTTGTATTACAATAAATAATTACATGACTTCACTCTTAGATGTTAGCTCACAATAACATTCCTTAGTCTAACTCCTCATAGACTTTAGTTTATTACATTCATTGTTACAATGCTTCTACAACATACAATGAATTCGTACTTACACCGTCACCTTCATCTCTATGCCTTCTATTTCGTCTGTTACAATCAACAACCAATGGGGTGTATTTAATTACATGCTTCATCGGAAAGAAATCTCGATCTCTGATCAAACCACCCTACAATCACGCATCGAGCCACCCCAACATTAAATCCTATTACATAGAATTACCTAAATATGGACTCTGTCAATCCTCGAATCAAATCTTACAATTAATGCTTACATATCACTTTCAAAGATTATAACTTTCAGCCAATAATTGTTGATTTACAACAATGATGTAAAATCAATGAGTGAGATCGTGCCACGTGTTGTAATTCAATACATCCATCACTTTGACTATCGAGTCAGACCGGCCAACTATGCCCCAAGCTCCTTCTACTATGCTACTGCTTGCCATTCAACCAACCCTCTCGGTGATGCGGTATACCACCTGACGTAGACAAAGCCTCCGATATAGTAGTATACACACTGCACTACCACATTAGAGCCGAAAGAGCCCCATGGTATGGCGGTGCCACCGCACTACCGCGACATGGCCGAAAGACCATCGTGGTATGGCGGTAGATGCCCACGCTGACCGCCATGGTTCACCACGTTGTTGCGCCTTAACTGAAAGACCTTCACGGTAAGGAGGTAAATGTCCATGCTAACTGCCAAGTTCACCATGCCACTGCTACTGGAGAAGAGGGACTCTGCGGTATAGTGGTAACACCGCCCAACCGCCAGACAGAGTAAAGAGTTCCACAGTATGGTAGTGCCATCGCCCAATCGCTAGACTGACCGAAGAGCCTTGCAGTAAGGTGGTAAACCGCACCACGCCACCTCCAAAGGATCCTAGCGGTAAAGCGCTAAAGGAATGAACAAAAGTTAATTCACCAAGTCTTAATCAAAAGTTCAAGCCAACAAGTTGAGGCACCTTTTTCCAACAAGCTCCCACTTGACGAAGACTTAATGGCTTCCTCTAGACTTCGAATCTACTAACGATCATAGGCACCAAGGCCCATCAAACTTGCACACCATCTGGACTTTTTTGTGCTCACTGGATTTGTCAATGCATCAACAACATTCTTTAGAGTATCCAACTTTTCTAAACAAACCTTTCCATCCTCCACCATATCTCTAACAAAGTGATACTACACATCAATGTGTTTCGTCCTGGCATGGAAATTTGGATTTTTCGCCAGACAAATGACACTCTGACTATCATGGAAAATAGTAATCTTCCTTGCATCAAAACCAATATTAGAACACAAACGACTATGCCAAAAAACTTATTTGCAGGTGTGTGTTGCTGCCATCTATTATGCCTCCATAGTAGACAAAGTGACTACAGCCTATCTCTTGCTCATCCAACTAATTGCTCCACCATTTAACATGAAAGTATATCCATTGGTGGACCTTCTGCTATCAATGTCCCCTTCCCAATCAGAATCCACATATCCACGAATGCTAAGAGCTCTTTGTGATCCAACCAAATTTCCATGGTAACACAAAGCACATTCCGAAGTACCCCATAGCTATCTAAACACTCTTTTCACAACATTCCAATGTGTCCTTCCTGGATTTTCCATAAATCGGCTAAGTAATCCCACTACTTGGGAAATGTCTGGCCTTATACAGACCATTACATACATTAAACTGCCAATTGCACTTGCATAAGGCACCCTGGTCATGTCCTCCATCTCAGTAGAATATTTTGGACAGTCTTCAATAGATAGCTTCATTCCCTACAAAACTGGAACAACTAGCTACTTGCAATCATTCATACCAAATCTCTCTAGAATATTGTTAATATACTTAATCTGGCTAACCCAAAGCTTTTTGTTCTTTCTATCCCTAGTTATTTCCATCCCCACAATATACCTTACTGCACCCAAATCTTTCATTTCAAACTTTGCAAACAACTGAGACTTAAGATCAGAAATCATAGTCTTACTATTTCCTATGAATAACATATCATCCATGTACACGGTAATAATAAGCACACGATCATTTTCAGATTTGTAATACACACAATGATCAGATTTTGATCTCACAAATCCCATTGACAATAGAAAGGTGTCAAAATTTTGGTACCACATCCTAGGTGATTGTTTCAAACCATACAGAGATTTCTTTAACTTGTAGACTAGGCTTTCTTTACCTTTTTCAACGAAGTCAACCATATGATGGAAAAAGGAGTCGGACCAAATTCTCTAACCTTAAAGAGTGTGATGAGGCCTTTTGCAAATAATTGTTGGTCTCTCATACCAACCCTTTGTTCTCAAGGTCATTTAATAGGGTCTCTAGTCCTTTATTGAATACCTCTTTTGCAAAAGAAGACTCTAAAAAAAGGAAGCTAAATGAAAGGCCCAAATCTTCAAACTCCAACTCAAACAAAAATCTTCTAAGAAAATCAAGGAGAATAGAATTCAAAAGTGTTTTGAAAAATTATACAAGAATCATAAAAGCCCTACCCTTCCCAATGATTGATGATATTAAACATATTTAGCTATAATGTAAGGGGTTTGGAGTCTCAAGATAGAAAATATGTTGTAGGAGCTTTTTGCATAAACAAATAAAAATTAGACATTTCATGCCTCCAAGAGGTTAAAGTTATAGGGTTTCAAGCTGAAAATGTGTTTAAATTCATATAGCATAATACAAAAGCTCTTATGATAGATCATGAGAAAGGTAAAGGGGGGTATGTTCTCCTTATCCACCCTAAATGAGCTAGTAGTATCTCTCAATGGGGAACTTCTCCCTACAATAGATTGGTCTAGGTGATTATAAATCAAGGGTTGAAATCATGGGGTATATGCACTATTTATGCTTCAAATGATTACAGTTAAAGGCCAAACCTTTGGAATTTGATGTCAAGTAACCTGCGTAGGGTTCCATGGGTTTGTACTAGTGATTTTAACATGATAGAGAATGGGCATGATAAAAATGGAGGCAAAGAAACTTTATGGAAAGGAAATGAGTTTTTTTTGGGATAAGATGAAAAGAGTCCTAAATTTGGTTGATAATAAGCTATCCCCCACAGCTGCTAATAAGTATTTCCTCGTAATAGCATGTTAAAGTCAAACATACTAGAATTTGATAATTTTCATTTGACATCAACTATTGTCTAAATTTTTTATCCTTTCCAATAAACAAATTATACTCTTTTGAAGATTTCTCCTCTAGTGCACCATATATTTTTCAAAAAAATTGATATGTTTTAGTATTTTTTAAATTTTTAATCAACCTCATTTTTTATTTCAACAACCTATTTGTATTATTTTAAATAAAAATATTAAAACTAATCAAAATATTAATATATATATATATATATATATATATAGATTCTTTGCTTCAAGTTCTACAAAAGGGTATTTTTAGTTTTTTTGAAAAAAAACACTCTTATTGAAGAAATATAATGTTCAAGAGGAAAGTTTCAGAAATTTTTGAAAAAAGATGAGGTGGCTACCAACAAGGATGCTAGATTGAAACCCTTTCACCTGAATCCCTTTCTGTCAAAAAATTGCATACAAATTGAGTAGCATTTTAAAGCGACAAAGGGAAAAAATGTTTTGTTGTTTTAGGCAAAAATAATTGCCCAAAACTCTATGTACCACGTAGAGGCCATGTAGTTTCGAGCGAAACTGTTTAGGGTGAAACTATTCTGCTCAAAACTATTCTTTTGGTCGAAAGTGTGACACAAGTTTGTGATTTTACCCTATAATATATGTAAGTTTTAAATTTTTCCAATTAATAAATAATCTATTCCTATTTAAAGTCTATCATGTTTAGCTACAATTTACAAGATGGAAATTGTTAATTGATTTATATGTTGCAACCACATTAGTTTAAATTATATTTATCATTATTTAGAAAGTATTTTTTATACATGAATGAAATTTATTAAATAGGTTGCAATCCTTTAATAGTTATCTTTCATGTACACTGGGTGATAATTTATCACCAATTATGTCATGCGGAGGAAGTGGACCCTTGCATTCCTTATATCACCAAGTAGTGAGTGGATTTAGGGAGATATGTTTGTGTTGTAGATTAGTTTCCTTGGTAGACTAATCAGTGGATATTATTATCTTAGAATATATTATTTAAATTAATCCTATTTATGGATTTGTGTTCTCCATATTTATCTTTCTTTTTGAATGTCAAGATATCATAGTGAGATGATAAAAAAAAGTATGCTCTAGATAGGCATTTATTGTTGATGGAACTTATATAACCAAATTTTATGAATCTATTAAAAAATGTATGTGTTGAAATCTAGTGCATTTAGTAAATTTTATTTGATAACTTGAGAGATGAATATGGATGGGTGCCATTATGGGAACTCAAAGAATATAAATATGAAAAAATGATATGGTCATAGCTTGAAGTCACTCATAAGTGCATTACTTTGATTTATTTACAATTATCTCCCATAATATGTGTATCAATTGGCATGTGCATTAGATAAATGTTGCATGAGCATATAGGTATACTATATTGTCAGTGATTCACATTGTGCACTAAATTATTCCATGCATTTTGCCACATGATGCTATATCATTTATGATGGTTTGAGTTTCTTCAATGGAGTAGTACAAGGAAGCTTAATGCTTTGTGGCAAGGTGGATATCACCTTGATGATATTTTTTCTCTTTTTCTCTTTCTCTTGGCAGATTTTAAGTACAATTTCAAGATGTGTGAGTTTGTATCTATAGCGTAGATAAAGTTTATTTTTGTATTCATTCTAAATTAATGTGTAGGATTTTTTACAAATTGTAATTATAGAATCATTTTATATATTATAAATAAATAAAAATTGTCTAATGTTTGACTCATTGACTTCTTGTTAGATTAGATCTACATTATTTTCATTTTATTCATAGGAAATATTTTGTCACTTCAATGCAGGGGTGTGTTGGTTTTCAGACCAACAAATAATGCACAAGATTTGGATTTCATTTTTTTTTTATCTTTTACTTGTTTATATGATAATTTTGTAGAATAAAATTATGATGCATTATCCCTATGATTAACCGTGTGTTAATATGGTCAATAAAAAAATTCATGTCAGAAATAATAGATTCCAAATATTTTGTAAGGGCTCTTTGATATGTGTTCATTGCATTAGATTTTTTATCGTTTAAATCAATGTTTGAAGTTACTTTTTGTTTGCTTTAATTTTCCCTAATATATTTTTTTGTCACGTGAGGATGGTAGGGAATGGATGGAGGAATTTGAAGAGGATTAGATTGTTCCCACTCTTCAACAAGATTTCCCTCATACACTCAATCTAGTGAATTATGGTTTCGAGGAGTTGAAGGATTTTCATTTGCTATTTAAAAAAAAAAATTGAATCAAAATAATTGAGAAATAAATTTCATTTTAATTTAACCATTAAAAATATAAAAATATTACCTCATAGGCATCATGGTGATTTGGTCTTCAGGTTAAATCCACTCCAATAGCTTTAACATACACTCCAATGGCTTGCAAACATGCATGTTCTATTTCACTATTATGTTTGGGCATTGGTGAGAAATGGGCTCAACTATTTTTTTCTTCTATGGAAATAAAAATGCAAATATGTTATAATGCACTCATGGTATATGAAAAACATACCAAAACGTGATTTTAACCACTTTTTGGTCCCCCATCTTTATTCGCATGTCCATTTTTTATTTTACTAACTTAGTAAGCTCCTATTTCATAATTGACTCTATTTTTGGATTGACTAGCCTTTCTTTCTATCTCACAGGCTTGATTTTTTGTCATAGTTCACATGTTGCATCAACTCTTTCTTATAACCTTTGAATATTTAATATTACTAGGCCATAACCCAATCATACATGGTGTAGACACTAGTTAGACATTATTTTTATACCTTAATGTAGAATTCAGTTAGCTTCACAACTCTTTCTAGAGAGATTTCACAAATTCATTAACATGTTGAAGAAAATGAGAAATATCCTCATCACTTTAGAATTCCATTCAATTGGGCCTGTTATTAAGCATGGAAAGTATAATTAACAATTGACAACATTCTTTTATCATTAGTAAATCCATAACTATAAAAAATTTGAACCAATTAGCATAATTTTATTTGCCTCTATATTCTTCTTCCACGTAATAGCTTCTAGGTTGATGGCATAAAATAATTTGAGTATATCCCACATGTGATCCTTATATTCCTTCATAATAGTGTTCTTTTCCACACATAATGATCTCACTTGCTTGGGCACCTGCATTAAATCACATTAGATTTTTAGCATCTTAATACATATATTTTCTTCGCAAATATCAAGCCTTAGATTAGAGCTTCATATTTAGTTATGTTGCTATCATATTTGAAATATAGTCATTAGGATTGTTGGTATCTTTCTCCTTTTTATGAGACCAAGTGTATGCCAATTATAGCTTTGGTTTCAATGTGGTGCATATTGAGTGGTTTAGAGGAAATTTCCATACATGTTCATTAGTTGGTGGTTAGGAACATGTGGTTGAGTCAAGAAAGAGGTGGCCACTTATATTTTCAATGAATTCATTGAATAAACATATGTTGAATGTAGCAAGAACCTCAATTATGAGTATATTTTGTAGTACTTTAATATTGAGGCAAGCATAGAAGGATAGAGGCAAGATCTTGACCACTCCAACAAAATTATCTACAGTGTTTTCTAATTTACCAACTCCCTCAATGGTGGGATCATAAGATAGACCCAAAGCCCCAACAACCCTTCTAATCATGATAGAGGTGTTTGAATTGGATTTGACCCTACAATTATAGATTATCTTGTTGGAATACAGAACCGAGGGGGGCTGAATCAGTGGTTTAAGTTACAAATAAAATCTAACTTGATTAATCCTCGCAATTTTATATGCATATAAACTTCAAGTGCCATAGGTATTCAAATGCTGAGAGAAGCATCATGAAATAAAAGTTGAAAAGCTTGAACAAGTATGATTGAGTATGCACAAATAGATCACAAATCAGGAGAAACCACAACACGGTATTTATGAGTGGAAACCTTGTACAGGGAGAAAAAACCACTCAAAAAATTCATTTTATTAGGCCTCACTAGCACAACAGTAATCTCACTGATTACAGCCTCATTGACAATATAAAATCTCACTGATTACAGCTTCGTTGGCAATATAAAATTCCACTGATTACAGCCTCACTGGCACGAGGTCAATCTATGTCTCACTGACATGACCTTACATCACTTTTGTTAATCTCAGAAGGAATAAGTAACAGAGGGTCTCTCTGTTTCAATACATTTCATTACTCTATGTTTGCAACACAATGAATTCTATCTCTGCATCTGCATTGCACAAATCTTTACATATTCAAGTCAAAACAACTGTAACTTTGTATATTTAAAACATGTACCTTGGCATTTTGCAACTCAACAAACTTTGCAACTATATCTCTTCATTTTCAAATAAAAAACAACTGTAATTCTGTAACTCTATCAAAAGACTCTCACTTTGTTTATACCCACACAATGACACCCATATTGTTAACATAGGACCATCATTAACTGTCATTTCATTCTTCCTCTCAATGTATCATAGTACCAGATATTCTCTCATAAAGAACTAACACCCATACTAATTGTGCAGAGGAAACAAAGCTCCACGAATATAGAGCATTTGCTGACACATACTTTCATTGTAATCTACCTCACCACGCATGCTATCTATATGATCTCATAGTCTGCCACAACGTTTTTCACCCAAAGAAACCAGGTCATCGTAGTAATACACTTTAATTCCATCGAAGCCTTCCTGCAATTACAAAATTGTATAACTGAAAGCCTAGCCCGATGACCTTCAATAGCCTGTCAAAGTGCTATATCCTAGAAATAGTATTTTAGAAGTTTAAATGATAGCCTTTTTCCTTAACACCCACTAGGTTAACCTTTAAAAGATAGCCAATAATATTATAAAAAACGTTATAATATAAGTCACTATAAAATAAGAAGGATTTGTATTGAAGATCGCCATAAACCCTAAACCCTAGATCTTTAGAGGTTTGAAGTATGCTTGGAAATATAAGATAAGAAGCATGAGAATTTCTTCAACCATGTTGTCTTTTTCATGAACACTTGCAATCAACAATCACCTTGTAGAAAAACTGTCATATATTATCATGAGACAATAACCCTTGGTATGAAGCAAGGTATCAACTGCATGACCATTTCAACAAGAGCACCCACTATGAAACCAATTGCAAGATCACAGTGTATATATGTTCCCAAATGTACCAACAATTTTACTAATCTTTCCAAGAGTCTAATGCATCAACATTTGCACTAGCATTTCCTTTACTTCAACACCAATAAAACATCAACCAAGTACTTTCTTTTGCATCATGCCAAGTCTTTAAGCAAACTTCTTCCACTTTTGGAAAATGCTTATCAATGTCACTTTTGCACCACTATGTACCATTGTACACACCATGAGATGACTTATGAAGACCAACCATAAATACACCATAAGGAATGCAACTCTTGCATAGTATTAGCATCAAACACCTTGAACACCTCTACCTTGAGGATCAACATAACATTGGCATCAAACACTTTGTGCATTATTATGAATAAGCAAGCACCTTAACTGTTATTGAAAGAACATGCATCATAGCATCAAGGACCTCATCACAAGTTCTCATGAAATGACCTCATCACAAACTCAGGATCAAGGACCTCGTCAGAAACTCTTTGCAACTTTTGACATCAATGACAAACATCATGCCAAAGTCAACAAACTCCCCCTTTGGCATTGATGTCAAACTAACATTGCACTTTCACTTAGTTACTACACTTCCATCTTCTCCCCCTTTTGACAAAAATGACAAAGAAATGAAAAGATCCCCTAAAGTAGACATAGGCAAACACAAAATACAGAGCACTGTCATGTAGCACTGTTCACAAAAGATACATATCACTGCCCATTTCTACTTCTATCATTGCATGGTTATCACTGAACTCAAGAGATATGAGATATCAAAGCATACTGTCACTTCTAAAATAAGATTCTCCTCAAAACAACATTCATTGTCAAGAGAAAGCATCAATACCTGCATAACATCTGCAAATTGCCTCTTCAAAATGACATCACAGCAGTATACAATACTGGCATTTGTATGATGAATGAAAGCATTTGCACACTGTTGTGTCACTGTGTTTCAAGCATCCTCCACACATTTCATATTGCATTTCAAGCATCCTCCACATTTCATACTACTTCAAGCAAAATACACATCAATTGTCCAAGTAAATATTGTTGTTTCAGATCAAACATATGTTCCAAGCAAGCCAAGTACCAACTGTAGTACTAACTGTCCAAGAAAACCAATTAACATCATCAAGGAAATAAGGCAGATAAAACCAAGATAGTCTAGACTTCACAAGTGCACTTCTCTCCCTGACCTAGTGGAAGTAAAACATAGCATTGTTAAATGTTTTGAGCATAGAATTGACTATGGAAGCACTGGCAATGAAGTTCAAAACTGTCATACAGAAACATTGCAACAATAGCATTGCACAATAGCACCACTTCAAAAAAAATATCTGCAAACATAGGAACCACCTAGAATGGGAAACGTGGACTGATAATAGCAAGGTTAAGAGCATTATGTGCCAACTGTTACTAATCATTATTGATATCAATCATTGTCAAATCCATATTGTACCAGCCCTGTCATGACAGTAAGCACAGTTAGGTCGAAACAAACATTCCACAATGATTGAAGATCACTGACACTAGACCTCTTTGTTATCATACCCTTGGCATCATATCTTTGAAGTAAATCACTCAAGGCAACTCCTCATCCTCCCTTATGAAGACAAGGACTTCAATTTAGCTTTACCAAGCATTGATACCATGTTGTGCTACATACTCTGTCATGTGATATACTATTGGACGATGGTGCATGAAAGAAAGACACTACATACTGTCCACAGAGAGGAAAAACTTGAAAGTTACTGTCTACTTCATTGAAGGCACTGTCCTCAAGCAAAGTGCAGTCACTGACATCAGCAAAGTAAGGTCACAGTCATGTCATCCAGCAAGATAAAGTCATTGTCATAAAGCTATCACTCTCAAAGCATTGTTCATATATTCAAAGCACTGTCACCAAATCAACACATTCAAGAACCACTGCTCACTGCACAAACATTATAAACAAGAACACTTCTCATTTTAAGTCATTGTGCAAAGGTTCACTATTTCATCACAGTCCAAGCAAACTACAAGTAAATTATGTATCACAGTAGCACACCCTGTCCAAGCTAATGAATGGTCTCCAGTGTCCAATACTGTCCAAGAAAAATAAAGATCACTATCCAAGAAATGAAGAGTCTTGACCAAGAAGAATCAATGAAGAAAGATTATTGTCCAAGAAATGAAGAGTCTGCAACTGTCCAATAATGTAAATGTGATCTCATTGTCCAAGAATTTGAATGAAGAGAATGGTCTCCAAGTGTTTATCTCCAATATGGTTATCTCCAAAATAGTCTAATCATCAAAAAATGTTCAACTTCTTCACCAATGCAGATTGTCAACATGAGCAAGATAAATGTACTGTTACAAAAGGACTGCACTGACACCATTGAATTCCATCAAGATCATAAAATTTAGTGTCATAAAAAACAAAGCATCAAGACTGTCAAAGATCAATGAATTACTGTCACTCTCAAAGCATCAAAGAGCTTAATCACTGTTCCAGTGGCAATTAAGTAACCATTGTCTCACACTGTCTAAGAGAACTGAACATCATGCAAGGAAAGTATTCCAATAAGGAAGGGACTACAAGTTTCCTCAAGACCACTTAAAGCACTATGTTGTCAACAAGCTATATTGTGTACTTGTTACCTCATCAAGGACTGTCATCGTTTTATTTTTGGTGAAATGTCATCTCATGAAGGACTGTTCAACCATAAGACACTGCATAAGATCCCTGTGAGAGCCATGGCTGATACACAGCACTGTCACACTGTCCACCAAACACTGGAAGTTCCTACAACTTTCACTATACCTTTGCTACAATAATTTCTCTAAACAATACCTCAATATGCTAGATCAAGCAATACAAAATGAAAGAGTTGCACAGTGCCACTCCATGGAAACCTTTTCCACATACTGATCAAAATAGAGAGCAGTGAAAGTAAAATACATCTAATGAAGATCACTGTTTAAGCACCATACTATTGATCAACAAGGGAAGAGGAGAAGAAATATCACCATTATATTTAGAGATCTATCATTGGATAAAGGATAACTACTTCGTGTTGTATGCTTATCACTTTGACACTTGTTGTTCCTTCTGCCATGCCATACTGTTGAAGATCAATATGTTCATGCAGAAGCATCACCACCATGCAAAGTACTCCATTGTTGTTTTGCAAGATCATACTCCACTAAGTGAGAGCACTTGATAGAAAGCAGAGCACAATCAACAACTAAGATCTTGACACAAGGATGAATAAACTTTCACATATTGGCACTAAAGCCCTGCAACAATATCACTGTTAACCCTTAACTCTTCATTGTAAGGAATGTCATCAAAGGTACTGTCACTAGGCATTGTGAAGGTCACTGCCCGTAGTTTCTAGCTCCTCTTTATAATTCTTGGTGATTATCCCTTGGACTTGACTGTCCTTTAAGAACAAGCATCATGTAGGAAGAGAACAGAATACAAAGATCAAAGAACCATCATCCAAAGCATGCAACCAGATAGTATAGCCATGAGACAAGAAAAATATGAAGTCATCATGTCACTATTTCATGCAAGTCACTGAATTTACTAGCACAAAGTTATCAATGGACTAATTAAGGAACTGTCTCAAAAGGATTCAAAGCACTGTCTCACGGTACTGTTACCAATAGCAGCTACACCTATTACTGTCATCAATGACTAAGGGACTGGAGCAAAAAACTAAACCACTGTCCCAATCAGAATGTGACTTGTTCATCAAGATTGATGCATCCTATACTACATTATGATACTGACAAAACTTGTCACAACAACCAAGCAACTTCCCTTCTATGTAACCAAAAGAAGAAAAACAGACAAACCAATCTAAAGTCAATGTAGTATAAGCCCTAAAGATTCCATTATGTACTATCAATAAAGGTAAGATCCTATCAACATACAATCTCTTTGTCTATGGGGTTTGATTGATAATGCAATGATCATTTCCCCTGCCTTTATGCTACTTTTTATGCACTTGGAGATGACTTTTGTGCATAAAGCACGGGCATAGGTTCTTTCTGTTTTTGTTCATGTTTCCTTCTCCAAACTTTCTCAGGCTCTTTCCTTTTCCAAGCTTTTTCAGACTCTTCCTTTTTCTTGTTTGACATATTTGCCCTCTTATTATGATTAGGTGGACTCACTAAACTTCTTCTACAAAATTGTGCTATATGTCCAAGGTTGGTACATTTATAACAAACTACACTCATATTTCTATAAAATACAAATTGACTCCTCCTTCTACAATCAATTGCTTTATGTCCATAACCATTACAAGAGTAACAGTAACCATGGAAATATGAATAATTGTACCTGATTTGTCTTGCTGATAACCTTATTCTCAAATAACATATCTTGTATTGATAGACAAATATAAAATAGAATGAGTTTAATTTAATTTTACTTACTCACTTTTGATGCAGGAGCATCCACGGTGAAGGGAAATCCTCATCAAGCAAAAATAGGGCATTTTATTTTAATTTTCCTAAGGTTTGGTCTTTTATGTTGTAGGATAAATAAATTTCAATTTGAGACCAAAATAATGTATTAAAATAATTGTTCATTTAATAATGTTGCAAATTTTGGTATGGGAGCTAGTCTAAATGGGAGTTTTGAATTTCAATTTCATTTTGCCAATCTTGGTGTGGGATTTTGGTTATGAAAAACCACTAAATGCTCCTAAAAATGGCCTTGAAGAATCTAGGAGCCCATGTTGAGTTGACCATTTCATTTTCCAAGTTGGGTTCCTATGCATGGATAGTCGAAATCTGAGTTGTCATCTATTTTGAGAAAATTCTTGGGAGTGGTTAGGAAGATGCTTTTTCGAGTATATAATATTTATTTTAATTTATTTTATGCATTATCCCAAGTTGGGTGTGGGATCTTCCCAAGTGGATTTGGTTGGTAGTTTTGGGAAACTACAGTGGTTTTCCTCTCTCACAAACTCCCATTTATTGATGCCTTGTTTTGAGGTGGAGAGTTTTTGGGTGTAGCTCTTGGGGAAGGGGCTCGAAATTCCATTATTGTTGCAGTTTTTTTAGGTGATATACAACAACAAATAGAGTTGGATACAAAGTGTAGATTAGATTGGAGAGTTTGTTTCACAGTGCAAGGAGTTGATTTGAGGAAAGAGGATTTGCATATTGTATGTGATGTTGTTTTCTGTTATATTACAGGTTTAAACCTATTATTTGATAGTTTTTCATCAGCCCATATGGGTGGAAAACATATGTAGTTTGATTTCAATAAGTTGTGAAGCATTTGATGCATATTTAAAGAGTGAAGTTTAAGATTGTTGCAGCATATTTTTGTGTTTATTTCAATCATATTATGGGTTCTTGAATGTTGTGAGTTTGTTTTGAAGGTGGTTGGATTCCTTCTACATCAACTTCACATGTAACCTATAAAATAATGGTCAAGACTTGGATTACCTTTGATGCTTCAATTATTTCATGTTTTTATTTTCTTTCCACCTTTTATGTTTTGATGGATTTTGTCAACATCCTCATTTGCTCTAGGATTAAGAGAACCTCCCATAGTAGAATATTAGTCGTGGACTTCTTGAGCTATCCCACTGTGTTGAAGGAACATTTAGGTTATGCTAGTCATGGTACTTTAGGTTCCCAATGTACTCTAGGTCTTGTAGTTCCCAACTCATTTAACCTTTTAATAATTAGAGTCATGAGTCTAGAAGTAGAGGCTATAAGCACACAAAATAACTTGGGTTTTCTTTATTTCTTAACTAAGTAGTTGGTACTCCTTGCTTTGTTTATGCTTGTCTTTCTACCAGTTTTTTATTTGATCTAGTTAGATAAGATTGTCACACTTGTTTCTTGGTGGTTATGTAAATATTATTCACAATATAAGGTTCATAGTCCTCCCATATCACCAAGGCCTAACCGGTGTTGACTACTCATAGTAGGTCTTTGTTGTAGGAAATTGGACAATATGGTTGGAATCATAATTTTGATTAGAATAGGAGGTAACTTGGGGCTAGTAATTATTGGTACATGTAGTAGAAGTATGGGGTGTAGAACAAGGGTGACATCATGTAACTTATTCTTGAGATTCTTTGTTTTGGGTGATTTCTAATTCATTGCTAAGATTATAAGGGATTGATTGTAATGGTTATTCATCTCGGCAAAGTGATATTGTGAATTTTTAGTCCTGCTAGAATAGAACTCATGAGTGGGATTTTTGTAAGACAATATATAGTTTTGGGAAAGTGTGGAGACTAAGTGCTAAGAAATAATAACATAGGAAGGTAAGGCACTATTAACCTTCTAATTTGGATCATGTTATTCTCTAATAATAACAATGGCATACATATACATTAGGGAGAGAAATTATCACTTTGGATTTGATCATCATAACAATCTTAGAGTATGTTGCTAAATCAAATAATAGATGAAGTCAAAATAATTTCCTTTAAATGAAGAGGATAGAAACCTAAGCACAATACTTTTCTTCACAATTTTTTGAACCATGTAGTTATTCACATTGTCATGCAAATGTTTAATGGAAGTGGTCAAGTCTCCACTATGAAACATGGGAGAGAACATAATCTAGCATCTAAGATGGCTACCCACACAAGAGATTGTGTAGGTAGAATAATTGTACCTCTAGTGTTCTTTGCAGGAAATAATCTTGGTTATTGATAACATCTATGATAGGATTTGCTTGTTGGTCTTGAGATTATGGTTGTGGTGTGGACACTATGATATATGGGTTATCTCTAATTGAAGGTATTTTGGTAGTTCCAAAGGTCATAGGTTTTTTAGGTTGTTTTAGACAAATTTACTAGGAAATAGAAAAGTTTTAATGGTTAAGGATGCACCTAGACTTGGTCAACTATGAGTTCAAGCCTTAAAATGAAGGCTAAATACTTGAATTTTTCAAGTCCCATCAAGCATATTAGAAACTACCGATAGATATAAAGATCATTTTTAGACCCAATGAGTTAGGCAATGGAAAGAATAGTTGATGTGGCATGTGATCAACAAGTCAAACTCCAAGATTAGAAGCTTGGTTCCTTATTTATCCTAAAGTTGTATAAGGAAAATAAAATAACACAAAACAAAGGCTCACACCTTATAAATATGGTTTTAAAATCATAGTAGAACCTTAAAGCTCATGATACAATAATTGACAAAAAAATAATTCTTCACTACACCTACCATGAAACTATATTTAACCAAATTTCTCCTATATTGTTTTCAATGGTATTTATAGAGAAATTTTTGTAATGTTTCCTCAATGAGATAACTAGATTTTTATTTTTTAATGATATTCTTGCATGGTGAATTAGACTTGTAGAAGAGAATGTAAACACTTTAGCAAAGAGTTTTACACCTTGTAGCTCTTAATGATTTCAAGGAATGCTTGTAATCTAAATTAATTCTAGATGTCTAAATGCTGAAAAATGTTGTAGCACAATATGATACATTTGCAAATTAAGAATCTAATTCAATGACAAACTAGTAATAAATAAAATTTATATTATCATGGTTTCTTGCAATTTCAATGAGTTTATTTTCTTGATTGCTATATGTACTAATATTTTTGGTAATCTTGGTTGACCACATCATTCAAGTGTTAAATTACATGGCTAAATGATATGAAATGCATTTGAGTTAATGAGTTATTTTTGCAAGAAAGCATTGGATACAAGTATATATATGGATGTGGACGTTATCTAGAATTGGGGATCATAGGTAATGGGCATAATGGTCAAGATTGTCAGCAATAATTTGCAACATATTGGAAACTATAACTTGCATAGTGTTGAAGAATGCATATAATAGAAAGATATAAAAATAGCAGAGCATAATGTGTTGAATATGCTTCCATTTGAGTCATTATGATTACTTCATGATAGACATAAGACCATAGTGCACATATCTTTTAACATTGTATTTTGTGATAACATTTAATTTTATTTATGTTCATGGAATTAGTTATGATTTTATGGAAGCAAAATTATGAATAATCTTATGAGACAATAATTGATGATATATTAATGCATAATGAATCAGAAAGAATAAGTTTGGATTTACGACAATGACACTACAAATTCCACATTAACATCAACAACTACAATTGCATACCCTAACAAAACTCCATCAACATTCTTTTCTTTTATTTTTTGTTCTCTTTCCACTTAATCAGAATTTAACTCAAAGGAAACAACAAAATTAAAATCCAATATTTAATACATGTACAAACTCCCACATGGGTTATAACAAAAACATGATGATTCTATAAGAAAGAATAAGTATATTAAAATGAAACAATTTTTAAAAGCTTGCTACTTTACCTCTATTATTTGAAGACATTAAGTTAAAGTATGATTTTTAAAAAATTGAGTGAAGTTTATAATAGTACACACTTATGTTAATAGGTCTATCATCTTACAGAATTCATAGATCACATCAAGTATAAAGGTTAGTAGTATATTAAAGGATATATAGATCTAGATTGTAGAGTATCAATTTTATTTGATTAGAAGCTAAGAAGTATTAGAGAATTCTTACCACAGTCAGGGAATTAATGATATCAAGTTTTCACAATTTATATTGTGGTACTGTGTATTTTTTGGATTCGATTGTGTAGAATTTTTTTCATCAATGTTTCGGATCACACTCCGTGATCCATCATCAAGATGGTAGAGAGCAAGACCTGATGATGGATAATAGAGTGTGATACAAAACATTGATAAAAAAAATTCTGCACAATCATATCCAAAAAATACACAGTACCACATTCAGAGGATTACACAGTAAAACCTCCTCCGGAGATTAATTTTTGAGAAAGAAAACCAGAAACAGCATTCATTTAAAGAGATTTGGTAGCTTAAAAAGTCCATTTGAAAACATATGCTGGTCTCCCACTGAAACAATGTTTTCCCAATTGACCTTCTACAAATACATCCAAGTCCTTACTGCTTTGGATCTGTGTTCTTCAATTTCTCAAGTGCTTTCCTTCTCTTTTACTCAGTTTTTTGAGCTGCTTACGAAACTTTCTCTCATCAGACTGGCATGTTTCCAAGCAAAGCCTCTTTAGCTCTTGGGCTTGGGAAATGGATGCGCGATTGAAGATGATAAGATCCTTGTAGAACTGAGATTGACAGGCCTTCAATTTCGCTTCATTTTGAAGCAGAGCCTCCTCATGAAGCTCACCATTACATACCCTTTTCCCCCATTTCTCAGCAGGGTTGATACCAAATCTGAGAACATGTCCTCCCAGTAGAGTTTCCACCACACCCTCAGAGTTCCCCCCTTTGGGCAGAAAACAGATCAGGTTCTGTTTCTCTGCAGGGCTAAGATACTCATTCCATAAATCCATGTTGAGAATTGCAGAGAGATCTTCCTCATTATATACTTCGGCCGGAAGGCTGAAATCTAAAGCCATTTGAGGTGTTTTCCCCTGTGAGGACGAAATCGGGTGTTGAACATCCTCCACATTTGAAGACCTTTTGTTCTTGCGCTTGTAGTAGCTTTCTCTGATCATGAGAAGATGATAGCGGCAGTAGCCTTTTCCCTCTTCATGGAGTTCGGGACAGCGCCATCTTTTGCTGTCTGTTCTTCTGCAGCGTAATTCATCAGGTACATTACAGACATCCATTTTCCTTCTCGGCCTTCTTGCCATTATTAATGGACTAAAGATCTTGTTTTGGGTGAGGGTGAAGCCACACTTTGTATTTATAAACACTCTGCCATGCATTCGCAAGGACGACTTGTATCATCTGAGATCAGCTTCTTTTGTCATTTTGCTTAATCTCTTATATTATTTTTGAATAAAATCTAAAAAATAACTTGTATTTAAATATCATTAAACTTTAAATTGTCAAGTGATTTTATCATATTTGTCTTTATTAATTAAATTTATATTTAATTGTTGGAGTGGATAATATTTAAGAATAGAGATGAGACTCAAATCAATAAGTAAACTTAATTATCGGGTCAATTAACTTATCAATATCTTTAATATCTATATCTTTGAAGAATCAAATTAGAAGTGGACCTCAAAAAAACTATAAAATTATAAAAGAATTATAAAACTAGCATACATATATTAATTAATAATATATATAAAAAAGGCTGAAAGTTATCATTGTCTAGGCGTCTATTGACTTGAAGAAAAATGCTTATATTAAAAATAAATATTAAATGTTAAAAAAATATGAATTTCAATTTTTTATAATTAATATTTTGTCTTTACTTAACATTGTTCTTCTTAAATTTTAAATATAAAATATTTTTAAATTTGTTTCATCTTATACACTTTTTCAAAAATATAAAATGTTGTAACTCTATTTTTTTTAAAAGTTAGCCTTCACCAAAACATCAAATTAAATTTAATTGAGTTTTTATTGACATGGACTCACATACTCGTTGTTTTCACTATTTAATATATATATATATATATATATATCTTTGACATGCCTTGATTATTATCTTCCTTAATAGTAGACATTGGCGTATTCTAAGAACTATTTTGAGGAAGAAATTTAAGGAACAAACATTTTCCAACATTTGGGTCCAACTTATCTTTAGTTATTACTATGTTGGTATGATGCAATATGAGGCCTAGAATCTACCAAGATACTTTGAAGGTGCAAATCATTCAAAATTGTATAATATATATAGGTTGTCTGTCTCAATCAGAATATGAGGCCTAGAATCTACCAAGATACTTTGAGGGTGCAAATCATTCAAAATTGTATAATATATATAGATTGTTTGTCTCAATCAGAATATGAGGATTGTGCTCAAAAATAAAAACTTTGTTTTAATGTTCTTCTTGCTCTAGAAGTATCAATCCATACAGCAAGCTAATGGCTGCAATATGCTTAGCTGAGTGATTTACCTTGATATATTTTAATTTAAAAGCTTGCATGTGGTGATTTATAAATTTGGGATAAGGAGATTCACAACAATGCTCTTCCCTCTACAAACTGGTAGTTACATTTGTGCAATGGAAAATTTTTTAAGTTAGCGGTGGGTGTAATATATATACATGCTATCTTATGATGAAAAGTTTTAGATTTTTATATTTAGAAAAGTCAAAAATTACCTATATAAATTTAAAACATCATATTTTGAGGTTAAAACTATTTTTGTTCTCTTATAATAACAAATTCAAAAAAGAGATTGTCATCCTTTTTCAATAAAGAAAATAAGTTAAATGCTATCTCAATCAGGAGAAGCATCAAACAACAAAGAATCATTCCCACATCGTACAACACAAAAATGTTATCAGAGACAACATAATCAGTATCAAGTGTTGCAGAGGGCAATATTTAAACAACATGAATTAAGGAGAGAGGCAATCAACGATTCCATGTGTGAAATAAGTAAAAGAACGCCAAATTTGAATTTGAGAACATAGGATAAAATGTGCATGATCAAGAAGGCCTCAATTATTGAGTAAGTGAACCTCTTAAAGTCCTTTGACATGCCTTGATCATTATCTTCCTTGATAGTAGACTATCTTCCTTAATAGTAGGCATTGACGTATTCTAAGAAGTTGAATCTTTATTTACAATCCTACAGGTTTTTTCTTACAATCTGATCTAAAATATCATTTTTTCTCCAAATGCAAACAATTGTGGCTAGTATGTTAAAGAATAATTAAGCGTGACTTCAACCTCATTCCTGCTCCCTTGTTTTGTAATATGGCTTGGTATGATCAGTTACTGTCACTTGATTGTACTATTTGTGTGACATTGAAAGACAAAAATAAAAATCAGTTTAGGTTATCAATGGAAAGAAATTTGTAGATCGACAAATTCGAAACTTACTATTTTGTATTCTCTAATTTGGAGATCAGCAGAGACAACGAATTTCTCACCATCTGCAACTCCCTTCTTGACCATTGACAATGAATTGCTCACCTTTATAGTTTGCAATAGTATGATCGTTAGCATCAGGTGTGAAAAGAATAGAGGGCAGCCTTTTCAGTGAGTGAGAGATTGTATTAATGTTCTCAATATGATGTTAGCCAAGCTACACTTGCAAGGTGTTTATTTATGATGATGACTAAATTGGTCTGTAGGACCAATCAAAGTGTTTAATTGTGATGTGCAATACTATGATGCCCTATGAAGTCATACGAGACAAATTTCCCCAGTTTGGTTTTATTGAGAAGAGCAGCTATGGCATCTACAGCCTATTTGATCATGTTTGACATTTCCATCCAAGTTTGTTGCATCTACCTTTCTTCTAGATTTGGTAGTCATTATATCACTATTAAATATTGCAAATTGGAGGGAAAATCCAATTTGGTCTCTCAAGGCCTACTGTCGCCTATCAGTGCAAGACCTATTGGATCCCTTCTAGAGTTTAGATGACAAAGAACATTTACAAATATTTGCTACTGATTTTGATATTTCCTGTGATTCGACGCCATTTGGGAAGTGTTGATGCTTCCTATGACAAATAAATTCTCCAGGTGATCTCAGGCATCAGCACAATAATGGACAGGCTGATAAAGCTTTGCAAGGTTGCTGCAGGGACTTCAAAGTCTCCAATGGTCTTTCTATCCATTGTACTGCTCTGTTTTGTGAAAAATGTTGGAGATTGTGCAAAAACAACCCCATACATCAAACAAGCGACCCAAATAGGAAGCAATCTTAGAACAAGTTTAACCTCTTCAACTTGTGTGATTGTGCATAGCCTCCAATTAATATTTGTCTTGTGCTCAAGGTCCAATGGAACAGCAACTGTTGCTTTATCAAGAAACCCAAATTGGTTTGTAGGCATAAACTTTCTCGTTGTGTCATTTGTGAAAGGTTCTTGAATAACATGAGCTCTCTATTCTCCTTGAGAAGGGATAGGGAGATCCCACTTACGAATTGCAGCGACAAAAACTTGGATAATTCAAGTAATTGGACTGGTAGAAGGGAGTTTATGTCGGTACATTTTTGTGCCACACAAGAAGACAAAGAGTGATATTTCCTGGCCATAGTTGGGATGCCAAATCCTAGACCCCAGCCAACATTTTCTTGGATGTACATGATTTAGAGGCAATAATTGGTAAATCTATAAATTAAGCGCGGATTTGTGAAAAACATACATAAAACAAAGATCCAATTATTTCGCATTGTATTTGACCTATAAATTAAATCTATAAAACAGAGACCCCTATTAAAATTACAAGAGCTTTCCGGAAATATAAACATTTTGGAAAAATTCGCTGATTTGCGTTCAGAAAGTAAATTTTATGAAAAAAAATAAAATAGTGATAACGCCTACAAAATGCGTGATAAACTCTCAATTTTTTTACTGTAGCCCATTGAGATGTTTTTAAGCTTCTGTGAAAATCTTGTAGAGAAATACGAAGTCATTTGAAAGATATGATAGAATTTGTAAAACATCGGGTTTCATCCAAAAACTGGTAAATCTGCAACAAAAAGAAACAATAAAACCTGCAAAAAGCAAGCTAAATCAAATGATTCACGTCGGGTTCACCAAATGTAGTTAGGGAAAATAAGATATAAAACTAAAACAACAAGATATGAAAACCCTAACAAGCACAATAGAGCACACACTCGCATGAAAATCAAAACAAGAAAGCAAAGCAAACCGATCTCCACACTAGATTTGATTTATCTCCATTGCTCTTCTCCACCTGCATGAGAATGCAAGATTTTGAAGGTTTGATTGTTGATATGTTGATTGCTCATTTTCGCAGCATAATGATAATATGAAGATAATAGAAGAAAAATAGATAGATAGATAAGAAGATTGAGAGAAATTTTGGCAGAGTGAGGATGCTAGAAGAAGATTCCCCAAATGGCCTATGAAAGGCTTGATTTATAGGAGAAGGCTGATTTGATTCGATGGCCAAGATTAAAAGTCAAATTTGTGATATGTGTGGTTAGGATTAAAAGTTTATTTTAGTGTCTATGACACACATTAAGTGGGTTATGACATGAGGCTAAAATTAAGATGTGAGGAAATAAGTGAGATTCTTTTATTTATTTTGAAGAAAAGATACTTATGACGCACAATGAATGGGGGTAAAAATAGGATGTGAGTGGAAATCTCATAATTTAAATAATAAAATTATTTATATTATTTGTGCATGTGAAGAGTTGTAGTCATGTGACACATGTTGCAATGTGGTAAAAGTGGGATTAATTCAAATATTTAATTTGAATTATTTTGAGACATGTGAAGGGGAATTAATTAAATAAATGAGATTTATTTAATTAATTGGGAAGGTGATTAAGTGGAATAAATGAGATAAGTGAGATAGTGTAATGACCTAGGGTAGAATATTACAAGATGTTTTATAAGGTCATGTATCAACTAGGTAACGTTATGACATGGACAATTTTGGGTGTCTATATTTTGCCCCTCTTTGAGATGATGTTCGAGATGGTGAAATTTATGTCAAGTATCATCATTTCAAAGAAGCTAAAGTATGGATAGATGAAAAAAAGATGATGCCCCAACCACTTGAAAAAGTGAGGAGTATGATGAATGAAGGAAAGGGATGATAGAAGAATATGATGATGCAAAAGATATGAAGAAATGGGATGATGATATAGGATATGATAATGATGATGATGATAGTTAGGGAAAATTAGATATAAAACTAAAACAACAAGATATGAAAACCCTAACAAGCACAATAGAGCACACACTAGCATGAAAATCAAAACAAGAAAGCAAAGCAAACCGATCTCCACATTAGATTTGATTTATCTCTATTGATCTTCTCCACCTGCATGAGAATGCAAGATTTTGAAGGTTTGATTGTTGATATGTTGATTGCTCATTTTTGCAGCATAACGATAAGATGAATATGATAGAAGAAAAATAGATAGAAAGATAGATAAGAAGAAATTTTGGCAGAGTAGGGATGCTGAAAGAGGATTCTCAAATGGCCTATGAAAGGCTTGATTTATAGGAGAAGGCTGATTTGATTCGATGGCCAAGATTAAAAGTCAAATTTGTGATATGTGTGGCTAGGATTAAAAGTTTATTTTAGTGCCTATGACACACATTAAGTGGGTTACGACATGAGGCTAAAATTAAGATGTGAGGAAATAAGTGAGATTCTTTTATTTATTTTGAAGAAAAGATGCTTATGACGCACAATGAATGGGGGTAAAAATAGGATGTGAGTGGGAATCTCATAATTTAAATAATAAAATTATTTAAATTATTTGTGCATGTGAAGAGTTGTAGTCATGTGACACATGTTGCAATGTGGTAAAAGTGGGATTAATTCAAATATTTAATTTGAATTATTTTGAGACATGTGAAGGGGAATTAATTAAATAAATGAGATTTATTTAATTAATTGTGAAGGTGATTAAGTGGAATAAATGAGATAAGTGTGATAGTGTAATGACCTAGGGTAGAATATTACAAGATGTTTTATAAGGTCATGTATCGACTAGGTAATGTTATGGCATGGACAATTTTGGGTGTCTACACATGATAATATTAATAAATAAAATTAAGCCACTGGTTAAACCAAAATACCACCAATTGAAGAATGAGCTTTTATGCCTCCTTTCGGTTGGGTCTTCTTGATCTTGTAAACAAGGTTTGTGACCTCCTTGACCCAATGCCACACCCAGCTGGAAAGCTGAAGGTTTGGGGAAGAAATATGATGTGTCAACACATGTGGGTGGGCTAAATATTGTCAGAGACGCTGAAAGTGTTAAACAAGATCAACCCCAGCAGATACACGAATAGGAATCTGCAACAAATGGTCTGAGGAGGGGAAGCATGATGCCACACCTGAACAGAGAGAATGTCTGATAGTGGTGTTACATTTGCAAATGGGAGGCTATAATGACGGTGGCCAAATAAATAACATTTAACCAAAAAAAATCAATATTTATTAAAAAAACACTTAAAAGGATTCTATGGACTAGATTAAATCAACTGTATTGCATTTCTTGTAGTGAACTCTTGACCGTTGATTTCCTAATTGACTTTGGAATTCTCAAATAGGACACGCCTTCGACGTTAAAATTATAAAATAATTTTGTTTATTTGATTTTGCATAAATAGTATATTTATCTTGAATAAATCTATATAAAAGATGTAGAAAAATATTTTTTGTATCATAAATAATTTTAGTAAATTACAAGCATAATTTTATAAAATTATAAAATAATTTTGCTTATTTGATTTTTGCATAATTAGTATATTTGCCTTGGATAAATCTATGTAAGAGGTGTAGAAATATATTTATCAAATATTTATCTCATATCATGAATAATTTAATGTAAATTACAAGCATACTTTATAAAATTATAAAATACTTTTGCTTATTTGATTTTGCATAATTAGTATATTTATCTTGTATAAATATATGTAGAACATGTAGAAATATATTTATCAAATATTTTCTCATATCATGAATAATTTTAGAAAATTACAAGCATAATTTTATAAAATTATAAAATAATTTTACTTATTTGATTTTGCATAATTAATACATTTGTCTTGAATAAATCTATGTAAGAGATGTAGAAATATATTTATCAAATATTTATCTCATATCCTCAATAATTTAATGTAAATTACAAGCATACTTTCATAAAATTATAAAATAATTTTACTTATTTGATTTTGTATAATTAGTGTATTTATTTTGGATAAATTTATGTAAAAGATGTAGAAATATATTTATTTCATGTCATGAGTAATTTTATGTAGATTACAAGTGTAATTTTATAAAATTATAAAATTATTTACTTATTTGATTTTGCATAATTAGTATATTTATCTTGGATAAATCTATGTAAAAGATGTTGAAATATATTTATCAAATATTTATCTCATATCATGAATAATTTTATATAAATTACAAGCATATTTTTATAAAATTGTAGAATATTTTTGTTTAGTTGATTTTGCATTATTAGTATATTTATCTATGTAAAAGATGATGAAATATATTTATCAAATATTTATTTCATAAATAATTTTATGTAAATTATAAGCATAAATTTATTAAATGACAAAATATTTTTTCTTATTTGATTTTGCATAAATAGTATACGTATCTTGGATAAATCTATGCAAAAGATGTAGAAATATATTTATCAAATATTTATCTCATATCATGAACAATTTTATGTAAATTACAAGCATAATTTTATAAAATTATTAAATAATTTTGCTTATTAAAAATTTTCAATTAAATGGTGCACCCATAGAGGCATATCAGATAATTTTTTGAGACATTGGTGGATGGTTTTTGATTATCCACCCAACAACAATATTGATGCCCCTCAATATTTTCTCTGAAAATTATATGCTAAGTTTATGCTAGGGAAACATGTCAAATACTTTGACATGCAAGATTTCCAGGGTGTTGGTAGAGGGATGTCACGGGATAGACCTAGAGCACGCCGAGTCACCCTAGTTTGTCCTCCTCCACCTATTGCTGCCTCGACTCAACTACCTTACCTTGAGATTTTTGTATATGTAGGGACTTTGAGCATTTATGCCTTACATTCATTGAGTGATCATTTGGTCACACAAAGCCATCATGTTGCACAACCATTTGACGGTGCATCCCATCACAATGGTGTTGCACCTAATACATCCCAGCATGATGGTGGTGCACCTATTGTATCAACTCTCACTGGTACACCGTCATCAACTCCCACTGGTATACCATCCTCTTTGGGACATATTTGTGTGCCTCATTGTTGCATGACATGCAACAATTTATGTTTGGGTCCTCTTTGACGGTCCATTGAGGCTTCCATAGACACATTGGAGGACCGGTAAAACTTAAAGTAATTTCATAGTTTGTTTTATGTAAATTCTTTCATAGTTTATGAGAGATATTTGTACTAATATATGTTTATGTGTTGAAATCTTTAACAATTGTCGATAGAGGAGTAGATGTCGCAAGTGCAGGAGGCTACGCATACTCCCATTTCATTTTCCCTAGAGAATCAGTATATGGTATTATTTAAATTGTTATTTTAGATGTAAATTTTTGAAATCTATTATGTTTAAATACATGTACTACATATATTGATAGTCTAATGTAATCTTGTTTTTTTATGTAGCAACCTGGTTCTTATATAGCCTTGTTGATTGGGTCTGACCCATTGGATGAAGTTGCATAACAGGTATATTTATTTTATTCTCGACATTATAATTATATGTACATGTGCATTTAAATTGTGTTACATTCTTGTCATTTTTTATATAGGAAACCATCTTAGTTGATTCATCCACTATTAGCCCATCTAGTGTCATAGCATCACAGCAGGTATGTGTTTATTTTATATTGCAGATATTTACGTTTAGATAGGAGTAGATATGTGTTTAGTAGATATGATTATTTGTCAACATTTATATGTTAATTTGTATCATTTTTATTTTATCTGATATAATTCTCTACTCGACACAACATTGTGACGAGTGTGAGACCATTACTTTATACGAGGACTCCCAATCGTCCTAAGGGACAATCATATGCAGACCGTCTTGCAGAAAAGAGAGCGAGACTTGAGGTAAACAAGAATTGCATTATTGATACATGTATACTGATTTTGATGTTAAATTCGTAATTTATAAATAATGGTACATAAGTTTCTATTTACTAGTCTATCTTGTCAACCATTCATGTAATTAATCTAATTTGTGGTTTGAAATATTATTGTGCAGGAAACTTCAGAAAAACTAACTTCTTCGAGGAGGCTCGATTTTGATGGTCCAGCATAGGATTAGGATATGATATAGATTGATATATACTTAGGATTTGATAGATCTTGAGATGGCGTATATGCCACATTTTGCAAAACTTGTAAAACTTATTTTGAGTAGGCATATGCCAAATTTGTATATGCACAAACACAATTATTCTATAGTTTGATAAATAAGAATTGATATTCGATGTAATTTGTTCCTCATGTGCATGTCTTTCTACTTTGATTTTCAAAATGGATTGTATAATTGTCTTAGAATGGCTTAAAGTTATGATTGATAATGTATGTTATAGATTAATGAAATCTCATTTTAATAAAACTTATGAATTACAATTGGTAATCTATCTATGTTAGAGTTCATTCATATTAAGGTTCACATACATTACATTCCATGAGACCATATTTCTTTGAGGAGTTTTTTCAAACAATTCATTTCCTTTTCTATTGCACCACATTTTTCATACATGTCTACCAATGCATTTTTATCAAACACTCAAATTGAGAATACCCATGATTTCAAGCTCTATTGAATGAATTTACATTTGATATTATTTTGTTTTTTGAACTCGTGTAATGAATTGGGCAGCTGATTTTTATTTCAAAAGAAGTTTAAATTAATGAAAAATGGATACAACTTAATGAAATGCATGTCATGCTACAATGTTCATTCGAAAATAATATAATCTTGATAAAAATAAATGTTACTCAATTTTCATTCAAGCTTAATAACATATAAAAGGTATAAAATCATCTTGAGTAAGAATCGATATCTTCCAACCATAGGGGTTTGATGCAACCTCCAAACAAAGTCCTTACAACTGAGCAAGATACATGAACTCGTTAGATTGTTCATGTGAAATCTATACAATAATCACGATAAAAAATGAATACATCACTCAACCATGATGCAACCCTTAAATAGACCAAATGAGTGTGATACTACCATTAAACAAACCAAATACAACTCCATGACATGCATGTTATTTGACCTTCGACATGCAATTTGTATTATCGTAATGCACAACAATGAATGTTGCTAACCATAATACAACAATAAGAAAATTAGGTATACTATATGGGTACGTTTACATTAGGAATGGTCCTCTTTTGCACCCAAACACGCTGAATCACTTTGAGTTACATTGGATCGGCGATTTCCCTTAAGAATCCAAAGTGCTAAAAGGCAGCAATCTTTGATGGGCTATTACCCGGAAATCGTGACGCTTATAGACTCTTCGTCCGAGGCTATGGGATCGTGTTGGGACCTTCTTCAATAACCTCTTTGTTTTTGCTATCTCAAAGGTTTTTTCCCGTGGTGACGAGTTTTCAATTGAGGAAAAACCTATCAAATGCAAGCAGTGTAAATTTGTAAAGTAGTGCAACTTTCGTTCTGCAACTCGTATGACCAAACGGACTGTTCCAAAACATATGGATGGGTACGTTTGCACTAGAAATGGTCCTCTTTTGCACCCAAACATGATGAATCACTTTGAGCTACATTGGAGTGGCGATTTCCCTTAAGAGTCCAAAGTGCTAAAAGACAGCAATATTTGAAGGGATATTTCTCGGAAACTGTGATACTTAAAAACTCTCTGTTTGAGGCTAGGGGATCATGTTGGGACCCTCTACAATAACCTCTCTCAATTTTTTCTATCTCAAAGTTTTTTTCCTGTGATGATGAGTTTTTAGTTGAGGAAAAAGTTGTCAAATGCAAGTCAGGTAAAGTTGCAAAGTCCAGTGCAACTTTCATTTTGCAACTCGTATGACCAAACGAACTATTCTAACACGTCCAGATAGATATTTTTATGTTAGGCATGGTCCTATTTTTCACCCAAACACGTTGAATCACTTTGAGCTACATTGGACTAGCGATTTCCCTTAAGAGTTCAAAGTACTAAAAGACAGCAATCTTTGAAGGGCTATTTCTCAGAAACCATGATGCTTACAAACTCTTTGTCTGAGGCTAGGGGATCATTTTGGGACCCTCTACAATAAACTCTCTTGGTTTTTTCTATCTCAGAAGTATTTTCTCGTGGTGACGATTTTGCAATTGAGGAAAAAGTTGTCAAATACAAGCAATGTAAGTTGTAAAGTGGTGAAACTTTCGTTTTGCAACTCATACGACCAAATAGACTATTCCAACACATTTTTATGGGTACTTTTATGCTAGGCATGGTCCTCTTTTGCACCCAAACATTTTGAATCACTTTGAGCTACATTGGACCGGCGATTTCCCTTAAGAGTCCAAAGTTCTAAAAGGCAGTAATCTTTTAAGGGCTATTTCTCAGAAATTGTGATGCTTGTAGACTCTTCATCTGAGGCTAGGGGATTGTATTGGGACCTTCTATAATAACCTCTCTTGGTTTTCACCATATCGGAGGTGTTTTCTCATGGTGACAAGTTTTCAATTGAGGAAAAAGGTGTCAAATGCAAGCAATGTAAACTTGCAAAGTGGTGCAACTTTCGTTTTGCAACTTGTATGACCAAACAAACTATTCCAACACATCTGTATGGGTACATTTACACTAAGCATGGTCTTCTTTTTCACCCAAACACATTGAATCACTCTTAGCTACATTGGACTGACAATTTCTCTTAAGAGTCCAAACTGATAAAAGGTAGCAATCTTTTAAGGGCTAACTGTTCTTTTCTTTTTTTTTGGTCTAGCATGATGTCTCAATAACTTAAAATTTGTTGCTATAACAAGGTGTGAATACATGATAATGGTTTTGTGTTTCTCATAGACTTCAAATATAGGTACGTCATTCTTTCTAATCATATATGTTCGCAACCAAGTTTTGAAAACAACAACTGAACCTGTGTGATCATAAGTTTTTTATCAACATCTAAATATACTTATAATAACAAATCTATATTTCATCTAAACAACCTAAATGATGGAATGGTAATGCAACCAAGTTCAAGAAACAACAACTGAACCTGTAGGATACATGAACCCATTATCATTTGTCATCGGTTGTGTTCGCTTTTTATTTCCCTATACACATCATGCCAACCAATAGTTTGATCTCTCTTCATTCCCCTATGGTGCTATAGCTGCATAGACATGTCCTAGTTGTACAAGATCTGAAAGATGGTTGTAGTCAAGTGAACTTTCCATTACATCTTCTAATGAGGATTGTGCTACAGATAAAGGGGTTAGGTACTGTGGAATTTATGTATCTACCCAGTCACTTGACTCGCACTGATCCCAATCATATTAAATACAATTCTGACAAAAATAAGCCATCTCTTGTGTCCATGTGGTCCATGCACTCACATCTAAGATTCTAAATGAATGCATCTTTGAAGAATCTCTAATTGTTTGATATTCCATTATGTATCCCACTATGCCCTCCTCAACCAACCAAAAGAACCTACACACTTGTGAATCAAGTGTCCCTCCTCGTGATAGTGCATAATTACACCAATCCACAATAGAACATGCATCACTAAATGTTGTACCACCTCTTATCTTCATTTGTTCCTTAACCAAAGCTCTTTTCACACATGCACCTGCGCCATCATGCTCGCCTTTTCCATGCCCAACTTTGAAAAAACTCCAAATATGTGGTACACCCCTCTCTATATGCATCCTTCTCAACCAATAAAACATGCGAGCATTATTGAATTGCCCTGTGCAATTATCTGACCAAATTAGATGTTGACCCATTGCAATTCCTTTTTCCTACAAGAACTCAAAAAAAAATTCAAAATAATGTTGTACAAACTCAAATGAATGAGATCTATCATCACTCATGTAAAAATGGTACTCCCTGATTATCTTCCTCTCCTCTTTTGTACTATCAGGGGCATGCCTATATGTTATGTGGAAAAAAATAGAAATTTGAGTAGAATTATAATATTGTGATTGACCTTCATTTTATGGTTGCAATGTGTAATTTTAAGCAAAATCAACTATATATACAATAGTTCCAATGGGGAAAGAGTCCTTACACATCTTGAATTGTTGATCCAACCACTGCAATATGTGGCTATGCCTTGCATACTTATAGAAAATATTTTTCTTAAAATCTGAAATAAAATCAGCAATACTTACCTCTCTTGCAACCAACTCGCATCTAGAACCCTCACCTCCACTCTTCAATGTGTATTTGACTGTCTCATACTTATTTTTCTCAACAATTTTGTTACCAAAATCATGATCAGTGCCCTCATGAAATCATGTTACAAAACTCGATAAACCACCACATTGCAAACACATTTCATTTAAACAATCATTTTTATAAAATAAGCAACCATCACCTCTAATGCATAAAAATGAATCTAACAACTTCCTAGATGACTTGGGAAGTTGCACTGCATGACATTCCTGCAACATTTCATCAGTATGCATAGTAGAACGAATATGGCATAACAAATCATGATACATTGAAAACTCAACATGGTATTTACCACAACATGTATTACGAACCTTAATAGGAACACAATAAAATGGTTTGCAAGACTCAAAATCCCTTTGTGAGATTAAAAATGTGGATTTTATTGAAAAAATTGTTTGTACAAAATTATTTGGCTAAGTTCCAAAAATGTTTAGGATGTGATGTATGATCTCGATTACCAATTTGTAACTTTAAAACATCATGTACACTTAGTGATACTCTAGAGTGAGAATTCCAATATTGTTTAATTTGCATCTTTACATTATCGATTGTCTTTTTATCAACACGTGGAATCCTCCCACTAAAATCCCATGTATCATTTTGAAGAGCACTATTGAGTCTTCCTCTTCTTGAGAGTGCTTTATTCAATGTTTTACGATTCAAGTTAAAATCAATACAAGTTTGTCTCATTAAACGAGCATTTTTCAAATGATGGCTTACTAGTGTGGTTGTGATCTCTCTCTCTCTCTCTCCCACTCTTCATATCTCCCTCTCTCCCTCTCTCCCACTCTCCTCTCTCCCTATCATGATTTTCTCGCTCTCCCACTCTCCCTCTCTCTCTCTCTCTCTCTCTCTCTCTCTCTCTCTCTCTCTCTCTCTCTCTCTCTCAGGTCTCTCCCTCTATCCCTCTATCCCACTCTCTCTCTCTCCCACTCTCACTCTCTCCTGCTCTCCCTTTCCATCCCTCTCTCCCTAAACCCACTCTCTCTCCCTCTCTCCCACTCCCTCTCTCCCACTCTCCCTCTCAAGTCTTTCACTCTCTCCATGTCCCCCTCTCGGGTCTTTCCCTCTCGTCCTCTCTCCCTAAACCCACTCTCCCTCTCTTCCTCTCAGTTCTTTCCCTCTCTCCCTCTCCCTCTCTCTCTCTCCCTCTCTCTCTCCCTCTCTCTCTCCCTAAACCCTAAACACTAAACTCTCTCTCTCAGGTCTTTCCCTTTCTCCCTCTCTCTCTCCCACTCTCTCTCATCCTTAAACCCTAAACCCTCTCTCTCTCTCAGGTCTTTCCCCCTCTCCCACTCTACCTCTCTCCTACTCTCCCTCTTAGGTCTTTCCCTCTCTCCCACTCTACCTCTCTCCTGCTCTCCCTCTTAGGTCTTTCCCTCTCTCCCTCTCTCCCACTCTCCCTCTCCCTCCCTCTCCCTCTCTCCCACTCTCTCGCTCCCCCCTCCTTTCTCTCTCTCTCTCACACACACATTCTCCCTCTCTTTATTATATAATGATTCAATATATATTAAATATTTGAGAGGGAGATGGAGATTTCAAAGGGAGACTATGTATTAAATATATTATATAATTTATTTAATATACACAATATATCTAGAACTTAATATATACTCTCTCCCTTTCAAGTCTTTCTCTCTCTCTCACTCTCCCTCTCAAGTATTTCCCTCTCCCCGTCTCTCCCACTCTCTCTCTCCTTCTTCCTCCCTCTCTCCTGCTCCCCCCCCTCTCTCTCTCACACACACACACACACTATCTCCCTCTCTCTCCCTCTCTTTATTATATAATGATTAAATATATATTAAAGATTTGAGAGGGAGATGGAGACTATGTATTAAATATATTATATAATTTATTTAATATATACAATATATCTAGAATATAAATAATATATATTATAGTATATGTTATATATAATATATAATATATAGTATATATGAAATATATTATAGTATATTTATATATAATAAATTTATTATAGAGCAAACGGATATCCGTTTTGTTGGGGACAAACCCTCCCTTTGAGGGATACTATGTATTAAATATATTACATAATATATAATAAATAGAATATGTGAAATATACTATTGTATATTTTTATACAATAAATTTATAGTATAATAAACGGATATCCATTATTATTTTTATTGGATTTGAAGCCTCGTAGGAATATAATATAGCTTTACAAAATGGATATCTGTTTATAATGGATATCCATTTTGTTGAGGACTTTATAACCCGATCCCTGCCTCATTTTCACGACCTCCAACGAGTTGCAAGTATGTGTTTTTTGCATTTTTTTTCTTTTTTTGTTCCTAATTAGTGATTAATTTATGTTTTTTTTGCATTCTATGTAGTTTTATTGATTTTTTTCATTTCTATCTAAACTTACAAAAAAAAACATCAAACAAAAAATTTGAACCTTCATTAGTGGAAAAAAAAAAACATAAAATTGAACCTTCATTACCAGCTTTCTACATTTTTTTAAACTGTTTTACATTCTTGTCTATTTTTCCTTCTTCTTTATCACTTATTCTCATGTTTCTTAAATTCTTGCTTTGTTTATTATTCTTAAGATAGTATTTCTTTTCTAAACAATTTGTTTTTAATTTTTTAATTGTTTTGACTCTCCTGAGCTCTCAAAATAGAAAGGATCCTTATTGGAAGTGCTCTAAATTTCTAATACTTGGTGAATTTGGATCCATTGTTAGTACTGACCAGACAAAACTTGTCCCTGCAACCATAGGGAAATGGGTGAAGCTAATGGGTAATAATAGATGGGCTATGCAAGAGGCTATCATATTGTATCATATTGTATGATAGCCTCCTGCATAGCCCATCAATTATTGCCCATTCACTTTTCCCATTTCCCTATGGTTGTAGGGACAAGTTTTGTTTAACCATTACTAACTATGTATACAGACTCACAAAGTATTGGCAATTTTGATCTTAACACTTTCAACTTTGTTGAATCAATTTGGAGCTTAACACTTCCACATTGCAGCGAGGTAAAAATTTATTGTATTTTTAAATGAGATTTCACATCACTTTAATAATTATTTATTTTTCATTTACATGCCTTAGACATAAATGAGCTTTACACATTTTTTATTTGTATTCAATTAAGTCATTTATATTGAATGGTTTAAGGGGATTTTTAAACATGTATCTTATATTTTAAAATTTCAAATTTAATGCAGGTACACTTATATCTAAATTATGGATCCACGCCCTCCACCTCCACCCACTCCACCTCCACCACCTACCTCTAATGGTGCTCGCTTTCAAGAATAAGTCGATGTGAATGTTAGAACCATTCAGGATCAAGTTAACGCTATTCAAAATGAAGAATGTGTTCACCCATTATTGAGGCATTTTGCATCAAAAATGCAAATTGTTGTTGATGTGGCTAGGCCCATGGAAGTGGACTTAGATGAGCATCAATGATGGCTAGAGGAAAGGAGACAGTCCTAATCTAAAGAGGAAAACACAAAGAAATGAAGAGATGCAACTGAGAGCTACAAAACTTTATTAAGACAATGATCTTATTTTTATAAAAAAATTGATCTTGGATGGATATTTTATAAAGAATTTGGTTGGATGGATATTTTTCGTGTTGAATTTATGAATATAATAGTATAATGATGAGACAAAAATTTAGTAATAAATATTAAATAATCTATTAATTTAGTGTTTGGTCATATATAGTGTTCATATATAGTGTGTATTCATGCATCATGGTTGACTGATGTATTATTTGTTGATCATAATTATTGTATAGATTTCACATGAACAATCTAATGAACATGTATCTTGATGTCTTCTAAGGATTTTGTTTGAAAGTTGCATCAAACCCTTTGGTGTACATAATGTTCTTGTTTATGTATCATGATTGAAAGATAATGATTCTTATTCATGATGGTTTTATACCTTTTACATGAATGATCTAATGAAATATTATTAAGCTTGAAGGTTTTAATGGCATGAATGTTGAATTGAGTTTTAATGGTTTTGTTTGATGGTTGTATCACTTCTTATTCTAGAGGGTCCCAACATGGGAAAACACTCTCCCTCTCAACTCTCTCTCTCTCCCTCCCTCTCAGGTCTCTCCCTCTCTCCCCTCCTCTCTCTCCCCTCTCTCTCTATCTCTCCCTCCCTCTCTTTGTCTATATATCCCTCTCACTCTCAAGTCCCTCCCCCTCTCTCTCTCTCTCTAGTCTCTCAGAGCTTCCTCTCGCCCTCCCTCTCTTCCTCTCAAGTCTCTCTCTCTCCCTAGATCAGTTCTCTCTCCCTCCCTCCCTCTCAGGTCTCTCTCCCTCTCTCAATACTCTCTCTCTCTCCCTCTCTTCCTCTTAATAATCTCTCTCTCTCTCTTTACCTCCCACTCTCCCTCTCAACTATCTCTCTCTCCCTCTTAGGTCTTTCTCTCTCTCCCTCTCACTCTCAAGCCCCCCCCTCTCTCTCAAGTCTCTCTCTTGGACTCTCTCCCTCCCTCTCTCCCTCTCAAGTCTCTTTCTCTCTCCATCTCAAATCTCTCCCTCTCTCCCTCTCTCTCTCTCTCAGCTCTCTCTCCCCATCCCTCTCAAGTCTCTCACTCCCTCTCAGGGGGAAAGAGAATTGGTTGCACATCAATAAATATATAATATATACTATGTAGTGTATAATATATACTATGTATTAAATATATTATATATATTACATAATATTAATATAATATTTCATATTTCATATATATACTAGGGTGATCCCACAATAGTGGTTTACAATTTTTGGCCAAACTGGACACTGAAATTATTATTTTTAACTAAATCTTCACATTCGGGCACCTATACCGGTTAAACCATGAGGAATTTGAAGATGATGCAAACTAGAGTCTCATCACATTTTATCTGTAGATTCTAAAAATATTTTTTTCAAAATTTTTGGAATCAGATTGCACTTCTTTTTCCATCTCCCACAAAAACCGATTTTTTCAGTAAACAACATTTTTAAAAAGTGACGCTCACCGTATACAACATAACTTTTTTTGTATGAAGGATAAAATTCTATTTTTTTCAAATTTAGATTTGTAAATACGATATCTAGCACTTTCATTTGATCTCATAGTTTTTTATTGAATATTTTTTCCTTAATCAAGTTTCGAAGTCAAACCAATTACAATTCAGACATAGGTGGACTGTATACAACATAACTTTTTCTGTATATATCAAAATTCAAATTTTATTTTTTTAATGGATCAAGGACATCACTACCCAGCACAAAAATATTTTTAAAAATTTTATTTTGATAATCTGCTATTTTTCCACATGTGTAAAACAAAGAGCTTGATTTTTCGGTGAAAAACCTATGTTTAATAAAACTAAAAAAACACATACATAATAAAACCAAAACATATTAAAATTTTATTCGTTGGATAGCTCATTCTGAGGACTACCATTTTCTAGTTGGATTTGTGAAGTCTCCTCCATTTTCATCCTCAACCCGAGCTTCGAAGGGCAGAAATCTACTAAAATTTGGTGGAAGAGGGGGAGAAGGGCAAAAAAGGGGGGTTCGAGCGAACCCCCTTTCGAAAGAACCCCCCTTCACTCGAAAGGGTAAAGGGGGGTTTGTACGAATTTTTTTTGGATTTTCCATTCGTTTCTACGAAGAAATGTGACATCATAGGGTTCGAGCGAACCCACCATGCAAAAGGGGGTTCGCTCGAACTAGGGGTTTGACCGAACCCCTCTTTTGGGTTCGTGTGAACCCCCTAGTTCGAACGAACCCTTTAAAACATGAAATTTTGAATGTGTGAGCATTTTTACAAATTTTCTTCCTCATCAAAATTGTAAACCACTATTATGGGTTTACCCACTATATACTATATATAATAATTAATATGTATACTATATATTATATAATATAATAATATCATAATATAATAATTTATAATAATATAAAATATATGTACAATATAATATATAATATAATAATATATAATATAATAATGTATAATATAATATAATATATAATATCATATATAATATATTATATATAATACATAATATTATATATTATAAATATATGTATTATAAATACATAATACATAATACATAATACATATTATATAATATTATGTATTGTAAATAATACAAGTAACGGATATCCGTTTTGGAAACTTTTCCATTATAAAACAGATATCTATTTTAAACGAAAAAATGGATATCTGTTTTGGTTTTTTGGTTAACTCAAAAAACGTGTTTTGAAAAATTGGCTTAGTTTTTCGATGTTTTCCTTTGTGGCTGACGATTTTTTTTTTAATCTAAATTTCATCAAACGAAAAGGGTTTATTTCCATTATAAAACAGATATCCATTTTAAACGAAAAAATGGATATCTGTTTTGGTTTTTTGGTTAACTCAAAAAACATGTTTTGAAAAATTGGCTTAGTTTTTCGATGTTTGCCTTTGTGGCTGACGATTTTTTTTTTAATCTAAATTTCATCAAACGAAAAGGGTTTATAGAAAAATTGGCAGCTTTCCACCAATATAACTTTTGCCTTATTTTGAATTTAATAAATAATTATTATTGATTTTCTACCTACATTATGTCTAAAGTCTTGATTGATAGACTGATTAAAAAACTTCTATAACTTTCAAGCTACTTAATATTTTATGAATCTACAAGATGCACCATATTCTATGCTTCGCATACTATAGGATAAAAAAAATGAATTTCATAAATTTTTTACTAGGTTATGGTGGTCAAACACAGACGTTTTAATAATTCTGAAAAGTTCTAATAAAAAAATCACAACTAATTATTTACATGGAAAAAAATTACAAAATAAAATCTGGCAGCATGTGTCATCTACTTAAATTAAAAAATTTCAATAAAAAAATTATATTTTTCTTGTACTTAGGGTGGTCAGACATACACCTGTTTCTACTCTTTTTCCAGAAAATTTAATACCATTGCATTGAAATTTCAAATTTTCTCAAAACAAATTTACTTTTATTCAAAAAAGGACTAGTAGCCTAGAAACTATATTCAATTTGCTACAAATTTTGTTCTTACATATTTTTTAAATTATGTTAATAACCTATTCAATTTTTTATGTCAATTTGCCTAACTCTAATTTTCTGAATTTTCATGTCGCTTAGAGGCCTAGTTTAGACCCCCATGATCTGTACATACCCATATATATCTTCATTTAATAGATCCTTTTTTTATATTTATATTTATTTTCTTTCTTTTCTTTTATTCTTCATTTTTCTTATCTTCAATTAGTTAGTATGTTGACCAATAGTTTATTTTAGATTGTTCATATTTGTTGTTTGTGTTTTCCTTTGTTCTTTTATTTAGTTTTTTTTTGTTGATAGATCTTTTTTAGTATATATATATATATATATATATATATATCCTTCTTTTACTTTCTTTTTGTTCTTTTTACTCCTATTTTCTCTCTTCGTCTTGTACTTATTTTTTCTATTCTTTTTTCCTTCTGCTTTATTTTATACTATTCATTCCTTTATCCATATTTAGGTATGTTTTCTTTTATTCTTCTTCTTTGCTTCTCTTTTATTTAGTTTTGATTTGCTTGTTTATTATTCTCTTCCTTTTTTTATTAAGTATTTTCTAATTTATTTTCAATTGGTATTTATAGGTGTATTTTACCTATTTGTCCTTTTCACTTGTGCTTATTATTTTTTGTGTAATTTCTTTGTGTCCCCCCTATTATTTTTCATTTGCTCTCTTTTTAATTTATTTATTTTCTTCTCCTTTTAAATAGGTTGCCTCTCTCTTTTATAATTTTTCTTTATTTTTCTAATTTAATTGTATTTTGGGGCACATTTGGTCACTCATTGTCCTCCACACCCTCTTTTTTTTGAATTTTTTTAATTGTTCTATCATCCCTCTTTCTCACCCTTTCCTCTTTTTAAGACTATATTTGTATTCCAATTCTTCAATTTCCTCTTCCTGATGATGGATCACTTAGTGTAATCCAAAACGTCAATCTAAAAACATACACAATTGAATCCAAAAAACTTGCTCTATATACTTCATGGATTGTGGAAAAATCAACCATCTAATACTATTGTAATGATTTTGGTTAATTAGTTATTATTAAATTGGTTTTGAATCAATTTAAAAACTAAAATAATTATCATCTTCAAATAAAACTTGATTTTTTCAAAATGAACATGTAAAATATTTAACTTTAGAAATTTTAAAGATTATCTCAAAAAGTGTGGGGTGTTAATAAGACAATTCATAGGAAAAATGAAGTTGAATATTATTTTGGCTTTTTTCTATGAATGGATTTTACTCTAGCTCTATAAAGTCATCTCATTAAATTTAGGTAAAATAAATAAATGTTAGCTTTATTAATATAATGTTGGATATATATGGGGCGATGGAGAACGATGAGGAATGTGCAAAGAAGGCCGACGGAACAGAAACACATGCCACAAATGGCCACAACAAAGGTTCTAGAGAGGAGGCGGGCAAGCGGAATGACATTGTCATTCACCCAGTGGGTGTATCTTCCTTCGTGAATCACGATGCAAAATGTCTAGAATAGAAGGCAGTTATTGGAAGGTTTTGGGACAACGGTTCTCAAGAAAATAAATCGGTGAATAAATACTGGAGAATTTATTGATGGACCCCATAGTAAAATTTATGCCAAAGGGCTTCTTTGTGGTGGTATTTAGAAACAAAGAGGACAGAGATAGGATTCTGGACACACCAACATGGAAGAATGGATCGTCCTATCTCTATCTCCAAAAATGGTCACGTAATTTTAATCCACTAGAGTGGAATCCTTGTAATGGGCCAACATGGTTGCGGCTATACAACCTCCCTTATGAGTACTGGTCCAAAAGTTGCATTGGGAAAATAGGTAATTCGTTTGGGAAAATATTGGAGGTGGACTTGAGGGAGGGAGAATCCCTTATTTATGTAAGAGTTTTGGTGATGGAAATAATGGAAATCCCAAAGACAATCATCCTTGAAGCCAATGGTTCTGAGTGGAAACAAAAAAAATCTTATGTCTAAAATGTGGACGCAGAAACCACAATGAAGCCTCCTATAAGTGCTTTCCTCGAGAAAAAAAGAGTGTCTGGAAGGAAAAGCCACAGAGGAAGGAATCAGGGGAACAAAAGGAAGACAAGGACCAACTAGTCCTCAAAATGGAAATAAATGGGATGTCAGCCTCAACCCACATGAAGAATTGGGAGATTATTGTGGCAGAGCCAATTGCATCAATAATCCCAAAGACCATGACTCAAGCAGAAGAAGGTGAAATAATTGGAGAAGGTGAAGAAGAGAATCCACCCCTGAGAATGATTCAATGGCATGAGAATGAGAACTTATCGGGTGAAGAGGAAGCGACGAATACAAATAAATTTGAAGAATTAGACATTCTTGAAACAAGACAAATTATCCAAACGGCCAAATCAGCCCCGGTGTCAAAGGTGGGGCGAAAATCATACAAACAAAAAAGAGAAGAAGAAGCTTTGCAGGGTGACCAACTGTCAATTCGGTCCTACATGACAAGATCCAAGGGAGCACAGGCCTTCCTTGGAGGGAGATGAAGATTATCTCCTAGAACGTTAGGGGCATAAATTCCCCTAACAAAAGGCGACTGGTCAAGCGCCAGTTGGAGTGTCAAAATCCAAAGATAGCTCTTCTGCAAGAAACAAAACTTGAAGGTAATGAGATAGAAGCATCCATCAAGGGCCTCAACGGTTGGGAAGGATGTTTCATTGAAGCGAGGGGGGCTTCAGGTGGGCTTGGAGTCCTTTGGAGGCCTGGAAGACTCAAAGTGGAGATCTCAGAAAAATTGGATGAAATTAAAGGTAACGTTCCTCCAAACAGATTCTCTTTTTGAAATTCACAATGTTTATGGTTCCACAAAATTAGAGGATAAAAAAGCACTATGGGATACCATTTCAAGATCTTTAGGAGATAATAAGGTGATCCTAGGGGGTGATTTCAATGCCATCATGGATTTAGGTGAAAAACTAGGGGGGTCTAGAAATATTTTACAATCTTAGAAAGATTTTGTGAAATTCATTGAAGAGAACAAACTGATTGATGTTAAAACCTCAAACGGAATTTACACTTGGAATAACATAAGGAAAGATTTCACTAACATAGACGAGAGGCTAGATAGATATCTTGTGTGTGAAGATTGGTTGTAGGGAAATTTGTTACCACAATCCACCATTGGGCCAATCATAATTTTGGATCACTTTGAATTGGTGATAAAGCTTGATTCAAAACCAGCTAGTGGGAAATTCAGATTTGAAAGAATGTGGATGAGGGCGCCTGATCTACTTGATCTCCTAAGGGCTTGGTGGGCAGAACCTGTGGCAATCAAGGGCTCAAAGATGTTCATTTTCACCAAAAAATTGCAAAGGCTGAAGGAGAAGTTAAAAATCTAGAATAGAACTTCTTTCAAAAATATATTCAAAGAGAAGGAGCGCATTGAATCAGAGTTGGCGACATTGGGGGAGGTTATCTTTAATCTTGGGATGACAAATGTGGAATATGAAAAGGAGAAAAATATTTTGGTAGAATACAATGAAGTTTTGGCGCGAGAAGAGAGCTACTGGAGATCAAAGTCCAGAGACACTTGGTTGGCGGAAGGCGACCAGAACATGAAATTCTTTCATAATTTGACCAAGGTGAAGAGGAGTTGGAATAGAATCTCACGCATTGATCTTGGAAGGAGTGATTTTATCACGACTGAAAAGGAAATCCAAAAGGAGGGATATATTACTTCTCATCCCTTTTGGGAGGGGAGGGAGAGGCGGACCCAACGATGATGGGGATCATAGATGACATCACTCCAAAGATAAGTGAGGCAAATAATGCCTTCCTATATGGGAAGATTTCAAAGGAGGAGGTGAAAGAAGCTTTATTCCAAATGTAGCCAGATAAAGCCTTAGGGCCAGATGGCTTCAACGCCTTCTTTTATCAGCAGTGTTCGGGCTTTTATGGGTGATGAGATTGTCGAGGTGGTGGAGGAGTCAAGGAGGAAACAAATAATTCTCAACTATCTAAACAATACGAATATTGTGTTAATTCCCAAACAGGAGAACAGTGTTTCTTTTGACAACTTTCGATCGATTGTGTTGTGTAATGTAACTTATAAAATCATATCCAAAGTGGCATCGAATAGACTAAAAATTCTCTTTTCGCACGTCATTTCGCTAGAGAAAAGTGGGTTTGTGTCGGGAAGGAATCTTGCAGACAACATTCGAAAAACTCAGATTTGGAAGGGATTGGTTGTCTTGGATTTTCAGTTGCATCTCTACCCTGAGATATTCAGTGGTAATTAATGGGTCCCCCTGTGACTTTTTCAGTGGGGCAAAAGGCCTCCGCCAAGGGGATCCCTTATCACCCTTCCTATATGTGCTCATGACGGAAGCTCTTTGCCACCACATATCAAATTTGAAGCTCTCAAACTCTTGGCGGGGCATTGAAGTAGCAAATAACATTTTGGCATTATCACACCAGCTCTTCGTTGATGACACAGTCCTACTGGGAAGAGCAACGTTGGAAGAAGCAAGGACAATCAAATTTGTGCTAGATAAATATTGTAATCATTCAGGCCAACAAGTCAATCTATTGAAGTCCAATGTTTTCTTCACAAATACATCTCGCGGCCTGCAACGAAGAATTGTGGGTGAACTGGGCTTTACTTTGGGACAGTTGCTTGCACTTTATTTGGGAATTCCCCTCTTCTTTGGTCCGGTGAAATCAAGCCTTTGGGAGGCAACGTTAAACAATTTCTCATCACGTATAGACAAATAGAAAGGATGTTGGTTGACGTTGGCTAACCGAATTACAATGGTAAAAGCAGTATTGGCTGTAATTCCCATTTACATGTTGTCGTGCCTGGAAGCTCCGGGGAAGGTTGTGAGAAGACTGAAAGGGATCCAGAAAAAGTTGTTGTGGGATGGTCCACATGAAAGGAAACACATTTCCCTGTTGGCTTGGGAGACAATGTTAAAACAGAAGGAGCAGGGGGGTGGGGGTGTAAAGGATCTGAGGCTACAGAACAAAGCTCTTGGCGTAAAACTTTCATGGAAGATGTTCAAATGCTCGAGCTCACTTTGGGCCAGCATCTTGAGGGCCAAGTATTTAGACACTAATGCTCCAGAGAGAATTCTAATGATAGCCAGCCAGCCCCCAAAGGGGTTCAGGTATCTGGAATTTTATTCTAAGCTACAGGGAAGTTGTGTGCAATCACCTTTCATGGCTAGTCGTGGATGGCAGGTGGGCTCTCTTCTGGGATAAGTCTTGGAACGTCTATCCCACGATGAAAGAACTTCCAGAGCTGGCAAAGGCGATGGAACGAGCCAATACAGGGTGCATGTTCGGGATTACCTAGTTCTAAGCAACGTAAATGGGCAACAGGCTTGGACTTGGAAACCTCTCAATGGTCTGCAGGCCCAGCAGGGGGAGGTTGTCTGAAGGGAGTTGGCAAACATACACCTGCTAATCTTTGATAACCAAGATAAAATCATTTGGTGTGCAGCCAAGTCTGGGGAGTACACGGCTAGGTCAGGCTACAAATGCTCAAAATTGACCAGGAAGCAACTTCGTGGCCCAAGGAACTATGTTGGGGGAAACATTTTTTGTCAAAAGAAAAGGCATTTGTGTGGACAGCTCTCCATGAACGCATTCTGATAGGGGATAGGTTGAATCGCATCGGTATCCAAGGCCCTCACTGGTTTGTCCTCTTCAAGAAGAATCTTGAATATGTTCACCACCTTTTCATCTAGTGTGAATTTTCCCAATCTTGTTGGTCAACGTTCAAATCAATGGTGGATTGGCAGGGGCCCCTACCAAATAATCTAAAGCAAGTATTTGATTCCTAGCCCATCCTATACAAGGGAGGGGCTTTCGAGGGGTTGTGGTGTGAGATCCCAGCAATGATTATCTGGAAGATCTGGAAGGAGCGCAACACAAGGATTTTCAAAGAAAAAACAACTCACGTGACAGGGGTTGTAGCAAAAATTGAAATTGTTGTTAGTGAGCACCTTAATGGAAGACTCAAGTCGTGGAAATACAAGTTCTTCTCGTCATGGGATGAAAGGATGTGCAAGAGATGGGGCCACCTCAACTGCCCCTATAGTGCCCCAAAGGAAGGATGTAGGTAGGTCCAAGGCAAAGTGAACGTTGCCACCTAAAGGTCGACTGAAACTGAATTTCGACGGGGCCTCTAAAGGCAATCCGGGCCCCTCGGGTGTTGGATTCATAATCAGGTACGAAGAAGGGAAAATGTTGGGGATGGGATCTATAAAGCTCCCGCATGGCACCAACACGGTAGTGAAGTGTGTAATGTTATGGGAAGGCATCAACTGTTTCATATCAAAAGGCTAGGGCAACGTTAACATTGAAGGTGACTCAGAGGTGGTAACAAGGGCGGTTGGGGCTGGAAAGGCTTCGAGTTGGTGGCTTCAAATGTGGGTTGATAAGATAAGGCGGAGTCTCTCCACACTCTGAGATTTCAAACTAACACACATTTATAGGGAGGCAAACTATGCGGTAGATCTTCTGTCAAAGTTAAGTGTTGACCAGGAGTCAACCAAGTTGGTCTCAGAGTCTCCAAAGACTTGGTCAGGGCTAGAGGGGATTGTAAACAGTGAGCTATCCCATCCTTCAAATCTAGAACCGAGCGGGGTATTCGATGTGGATCGAATATTTCCCTAAACAGATTTTATCTGACCTAATATATCCTTGGGATCAGGTGATGAAGCAAAAGGCATACAGGTGGCCACTTCTTCTCCCAAGGTAAGTTGAGCGACATAGTCACAAGACGTCGCAGGTTGGTTTGACGGTGCAAGGACTTCGTCCTCTATCCAGTCATGGGTCTTCATTCAAAAAGAAGGGAAGCCTCTAGAAGGAAATTTGGCTTCAAATATCGGTGTGTAGGAAGCCAGCTGCATTAAGGTGTTTCGAAATGGTGGTTGAAGTGCCTATGGTATGTCATTGCTATCAAATTTCAGCGGTTAGGGGGGAGTTCCGTGAGGACATTCTGGAGACTTATGAAGCACAGATAGAGTGCCTCTTCAAGGCTCCTTCCGAGGAGATGGTGACAGCCATAAAAAGGGTTGTTGGGGAGCACAAGCTTCGTGGTGACCATTTCCATGATAGTCGAATGTTAATTTGGTTCTACAACAATGTTTTGTATACAACGGGCAACAAAAGCTTAGCGAAGGAGTGTATAAATCTAGCAAAGGATATCCATAGGGAGGCAATTTTGTTGGCTCTTGATGCAAGTGAACCATGGCCTTTGGAGGGATTTTTGTACGGGGTGATCGACATAGAGGAGGTGAAGAGTGACCCGAAGATGTATGAAGCAACGAAGATCTTCAAGTTGGCGGTTCTAAACGGGGATTTAAGCTCGTTCTTGGATCATGTGGCTACGAACAATGAAACTCTGGCCAAAAGGGATGTCAGTAGGTTGACGGATGTGGTGTTGGGAATGATTCACATTATGTTTGTTTGTAGAGGTCGGGGTGGCTATGTTGGAGGCTCGGAAGGTGCAGGGGTTGCAGGTGCAGCAGAGGAGGACGAAGGGGAAGAGGAGGAGTTGAGTTCGAACTGATTCTCGGTTGCCATGGCAAGGGATAAGGATGTGTTTGGTGTCTATAATGGTCAGTCTTGTAATGTTTATGTAATCTTCACTGATGTAACTTTTTTTTCTTTAATGGAATGAGTGCCACCCTCTCTAGTAGCAATTTGTCATTATATTTTTTTTTTTAATATTTATATATTAAATTAAAAATAAACAATTTGTAATAGATATTCATTTAATATATAAAAATATTATATTAATAATTTAAAGAAATAAATCAGTATAAAAAGTATGAAAAAATACAATAACAATGTTCATTCTAAAATATAATAATAATCTTATAAATATTATAATATAATAAGAAGAAGATTACAAATATATAATAATATGATATTAAAAACTAAACCTAATTATAATAGAATATTTATAATATTAAAAATATTATAGTAAAACTATACAAATAATAATAATATAGAAACATAATATTATAATATTATTATTATAAAATTAATACAAATTCTAGTATAACTCTTTTTCGATTTGTATTACAAAAATATAAATCTAATATAATAAGATCACAAAAAGTAAATTTAAATATACTATAAATTATATAATATAAACAATTAAAATTTATTACAAAAATATAATTAATGTTGTAAATATATTATATAATATAACTAACAAATTATATTATATAATAATATATGTTAACATATGGTAACAATTTTTGTGGCAATGAATAGGAGCGAGGCAAGAACGGGAGGTTCAAACTTAGGTGAGGGTGTGAATGGGCATGGTGAATTTGGCGATGTCGATGATGCAGATGGAGGTCACCTTGGCTGGCTTAGCGGCTGTGGGGGACAACTTTACCTTCTTGTTGTCTTTCCTTAGCTTTGGCGGGTTTTTGTGGCTTTGTGCCTCTCTATTGGTGCTTCTGCAATAGATTCGTTGGAGGCTCATGGGGTTTTCTTTTCCCACGATTTTTCTCATGTGGGTGATTCACAGCCTTTTCCCTTTTGTCGTCACCTTGGTTCTTGTTGGTTCTTGTTGGCTTTTTTCGCCAATCTAGAACTAGGTTTTGTTTTGGATGCTTGCCTCTTGTTATTTGGCTACAGGTGCTAGTTGTTTCTCCCTGCAAGTTGGTGATCCTACTCTTGGCCTACGATGGTTGTTCTTTCTCCCCAGTTGCTTCATTGTGCTTTTGTTCGCTCTCTAGGGATGTTCTCTTCTTTTTTGAGGTGGGTTGATGCCTTCCTCCTTTGGTGGTAACTCTTTACAGCTCCTTTGGTCATCTGTGGTGGTCGGGGGTTATTTGTGTCTCACGAGGTTCAAGCTTAATGATTGTTTCACTACTAAGGCTAAGATGGAGGGATTTGTCCTCTTTGGTGTTGTGAGTTTTCTAATTTTGGAAGGTGTTTTCTCCTACTCTATTTTTCTGGTGTTGTGTTTGTTCCCCCTTTGGTCTCTGTTGTTCTATTTATATATGGGGAATTTGTTTCTTCTGGATCCTATGGGTGTCTCTTCTACCCTTATTTTTAGAGGGGTGTTTTTGGCCGGGTTAAGTGTTAAGTGTTTTCAAATGTCTCGGTGGATTTGTTCTAGCCTTGGTTTTAGTTTTGTGGTGTTTCATTACTATTGGACTGATGTGTTCAAGGGTTTCTCATGGGATGAGCGGTTACAAGCTCTTTTTTCTCTAGGCTCAGAATTTATGGTTTCTCTTTCTAGTGGTTGAAGTGCATTCTTCTTTCTTGTACCAGTATCTTACTTTGCCAAAGGTGGTTGTGACTGCCCTTCCTTTTAAAGTTCTCTCTAGATCTTCAATTGGTGTCTTCTATGGAAGTGGAGATTTCTCCCATTGAGGCAGAGCCCTCTTCTATTGAGGTGGAGGTGGTGGTTGTAGATTTGGTGAAGATTTCTTCTCTCTTTTGCTTGTTCCTATCAAGGTGGAGCTTGCATGGGTAGAGGAGTGAAGGATGTGGAGGTTTGGGCTCTCATATCTTCCTATCCTATAGAGGGGAGCTCCCTCTTATTAAGGTGGAGTTGGGGTTGGTGTGTATGGTGGGGTGCTACTGTAAGAAGGCTGATGTGCTTCAGGGTTCCTTTGTGTTCTCTAACTCCCCTATTGAGGTAGGGATGTTGGATTTTCAAGTGTCATTGGTTAGGGGGTTTATGATGTTCTACACCATTAAAATGAATGTCTCTCTTGGCTTAGTGGTGTCTTCACTGAGCAGTTGGTTTGCTAGTGCCTGGTTGATGCAGGTGATGTCTTTGTTTACATAAGGGTTCCAAGCCCCATTTTTCTCTTGTTTGTAAAGGGATCTCAGTCCCTTTTCTCTTCTTTGATGTAGCTTGTGTAGTCTTGTCTTTTTTAGTTGATGTTGTTGTTGGGCTACTGATGGTTTATGTGTTATCTTGTAAACAACATGCTTTGATTTGACAAGGTTATAGACCCATTCAAAACCATTATGCACTAGGTTTCAGGTCCCATCAAAACCTATTTTACCCCTAATCAAAAACATATGGTAACAATCATCACAACACAATTCTTAAAAAACAAAATAATAAAGTAAAAAGCCTAAAAAATTCACTTCTAGCATGTAATAGATTTAGCTATTATTTATTTTTAATATATATTATATTTATTTTATTAATAAAACTTATTTAATATATAAAAATTACTAATATAATATTTATTAATTATATAATTTATTTAAATGTTAATGATTAAATTAGTATTTTAATATAGAACACAAAATTAAATTAATTATAATAATAAAAAAATATAATATTATAATATTAATATTAATAATAGAATAATAATAATTAATATAAAAAATTATTATAAATACAAAATAATAAGAATAATTTAATAAAAATATAATATCACTACAGTTGCCAAGCACATGGGCTCGGGTTTGGTGTCATTAGAGGGTACATGGTGACAACATATGCTAGGTTGGCGCAGTTAGGACGGATGGTGGTGATAAGCATTAATGTGAGGTATGTGCTAATAGAAGGTGAGGAGGTTGATGGTATATCATTTATGGTATGTCTAGAGATATGTTATGAGGGATTCCATGGGACAGTGGTGGCAAAGCCGATGGGACAACCGCATAGGCTACGGGTGTTGTGCTCTTCATTTTAATAGTCGATACCACTCATTTTCACCATCAGGGAAGATGGAAACTCATGTGTGCCTTCAGTCTTCAAGGAAATTGTGGGATTTTTTTGGTAAAATAAGCTATGGGTGTCTGAAATCGGCTTTTAAGGTGTGGGATGAGCTGGTGTTGGGGGTTGTGGAACTGTTGTTGGGTGAGGATTTTATGATAATGGCAGAGTGGTGGAGATCTAATACGGATATTGTTGCCTATTTCCTTGTTGCGCTTCTAGATTTGGAGGTTCTGAAGGTAATGGTTTTGTTGATTGTCTATAAATTGGTGTGGGATAACTTGTTGGAGGGTGCCATTAATGTGGTGATCGTTATAGAGATGGGAGTAGGGATACCGTGACCCAAAGATTTGCATCAGGGTTTTATTCTAGGGGTGTGGGTAAAGTGATATCCATTCCTTTTGGATATCATGGGTGAATCCTTGAACAACATCAAGAGCGGGCGCAGTGCGGTTGAATCTTCCTCAAACATTATTTATACCTGGAACCATCAAGTGGCATGGATTGGTGTGGGATCTTCCAGGAATTTCTACTTGCAAATGGTGTAATGTCAATCAGTTAAGTGTCGTGGGTGGTCTGGTATGGTGTTTTATAAAAAAAATTGGCTTGGTTGGCTGGTAGACAACGGTTTGTTTGGTCGGGGTTGGGTTGTCTTTAGCTGAGGTTGGATCAAATTTTGGTTGTGCGTTATAGAGACAATAGTCTGTGGTTTGGGGTGGTCGGTGGGTGGTTTAGATTTAGGGCTTCTACATTTTTTTGCATGAAGATGATACGAACATTGTAATATCTTTTTCAAAATCAATACAAAATATTTACCTATAAGAAAAAATATAATATTAATAATATAAATATATTAAGATTTTTTATATATAAAATAATACTAATATTAATAATCTTATAATATTATAGAGGAGTGAATGGGGAAAGTTGAATGGTCATCTACCATTGCGCTTTGCTTTTGCTGCAAACTTCTCAATTTGATTCTCTTCATCACTCTTGGTTTTCTTTGTACTCTTCTTCCAATTTTGGTGTTGGTTTGGTTTGGTTTTTGTGATAACCTTGTGTATTGGTTTGTTTGTTATCTTTAAGGTTCTCTTGGCCCCCTTTTTATTTAATCATACTTAATCGATTTGAATTCATAATTTTCACATGAGCTTTGGACTTTCCCCCAAGAAAGTTTTTGGCCTAATGTTTTATTTACCATGAATGATTTTGTAAGTCCCATCCCCTGATACTTTCTATAGCCAACTTGGCCTCTCTCATGCTACTCAACTCATGGGAGAAATTACTACCCCATCACAAGATGGGGAAGCATTAAATGTGGACAAAGTACCCTTGATGGTCCACCTTTAGTAGTGTTCATAACCGACTATGGAGGAAGTAACGTCAACAAGACAAATATAGTGGGAAGCGGAGGATCTCTGGGACCCCCAACCAATGGAGTGAGAGATGGAGGCATCTTTAAAGGAGGAGATAGTAGACCAAGAGAAGAGGGTAAGAATTCTCTTATTCCCAAAGTTCTTTCCATCTCTCTAAATGAGGAAATGGTAAAAGCCCTAAAATCTGAAGAAACTAGACTAAAAAATATTGCAATCTTTTTTGTTTTCTTCGATGTGAATTATCTTCCTTCATGAATTTTTTTTTATGATTGGATTTGTTTTGTGTGGGGAAAAAATATGGGTATCCATGTCTCATTTTGTAGAATGATTCAGAAAGGAAATTTTGTTGTGTTTTTTAGAAATCGTGGTATGCAACATAGGGTGGTTAATAAAGAATACTAGAATATAGGTCAAGCTATGTTTTAGGCTCTCCCATGGTCCCCAAAAGAAAATTTTGAAGAATTTGTGTCTAGGTCAGCTCCAAATTGGATTGAAATAAAGAGAGTCCCCCCAATTATGGAAATTTCTCCCTAATATTTTCAAACCCATTGGTAACATGATGCAGATTGAAGAATCTCGCACCACTTTGCCCCACTTGAATGCTAGGGTCTTAATTTCTTTAAATCTTGAAGTTGATATTCCAAACATTCTCTTTGCGCAATTTGATAATAAGACTTTCACATGTGAAATTGAGATGATTGGGTCTTTGAATTTGTGCTTCTTTTGTAAGATAAATGGGCATCTTAAAAAAGACTAACCTTTAGTTGGGGCCAAACACATAGGGGCTTTCAAGACCACAAATGGTAAAATAGACCCTAAAAATCCTCTTTTAAGTAAAGATCCCCCTTAGAATGTAAACCCTATAAATGAGAATCAATGGGACTGTAATATGGTTGATGAATCCAACATGTCATTGGTTGAACCACATTTGATTGGGAAATGGTTATAATTAAATCTCAAGACCCTTTTGTTCCCGAGACTAAGTCAGTTGAAGAACCAAGGCCCAAGGGGTACTTCCCTTTGAGACCCAAAAATTCCTATAGATTTCTCTTGAATGAATTAACAAAAGGGCAAAATAAATAGACAAAGTAATGCCCTAGCCGACCATATGATGGCAAAAGGAGTCAAGCCAAATGCTCTAACCTTAAAGAGTGTGATGAGTCCTTTGGAAAAGAATTGGTGGTCTCTCATACCAACCCTTTGTTCTTGAGGTCATTTAATGAGGTCTCTAGTCCCTTATTGAATACCTCTTTTGCAAAAGAAGACTCCAAAACAATGAAGCTAAATGAAAGGCCCAAATCTTCAAACTCCAACTCAAACAAAAAAGCTTCTAAGAAAAGTAAGGAGAATAGAATCCCAAAGTGTTTTGACAGATTATACAAGAATCAGAAAAGTCCTACCCCTCCCAATTATTGATGATATTAAACATATTTAGCTGGAATGTAAAGGGTTTGGAGTCTCAAGATAGAAAATATGTTGTAGGATCTTTTTGCATGAACAAATAAAAATTAGACATTTTATGCCTCCAAGAAATTAAAGTTATAGGGTTTCAAGCTGAAAATGTGTTTAGATTCATATGGCATAATACAAAATCTCTTATGATAGATCATGAGAAAGGTAAAGGGGGGATGATATCCTTATCCAACCTAAATGGGCTAGTAGTATCTCTCAATGGGGAACTTCTCCCTCTAATATATTAGTCTGGGTGATTATAAATCAAGGGTTGAACTCATGGGGTATATGCACTATTTATGCTTTAAATGATTACAATTAAAGGTCAAACCTTTGGAATTGGATGTCGAGTAACCTACCTAGGGTTCCATGGGTTTGTACTGGTGATTTTAACATGATAGAGAATGGGAACGATAAAAATGGAGGCAAAGAAACTTTATGGAAAGGAAATGATCTTTTTGGGGGCTAAGATGAAAAGAGTCCTAAATTTGGTTGATCCTCTAGAAAAAGGTAGAAAGTCTTCTAACTCTATCTGGTTCACCTAGTGCAATAATCAAACTCTAAACAAAAGGATTTACTGCATGGTAGATAGATTCTATGGTAATAAAGGATTCATTTCCTTCTCAAGTAACTCATATGGGACTTTAGTTTATGTGTTTCTTGCCTCTATGTATGATCACTCTCCAATTGAGGCTTCAATTTTGTTTGGATCAAATCCTTCAATACAACCTTCTCATAGAACTTGTCTTTTCAAATTGAATGCATTTCTTCTTCATGACCAAGACTATCTTGATGGAATTAGGTCTATCTTTGTGCTGACTAAAGCTCTCAATAAAGGCCTTAACCCTATTCAGAGATGGGATTGCCTTGTTTCTTTTTGGAGGAGTATTTTTAGTATTGTGGATAAGAAGAAGGCTTTGGATAGAAACAAGCTCGATAACCTACTGCATGAGAAACTTCTCCTCCTAGAGTTCTAGTTGTAAGACTCCTCCCCTGATTATCCAATGGAATCTAAGTTAATTAGGACCAAATATCTTTTGAGCAAATTGCAAAATTATAATTTCTAAGGGTAGAAAATTAGAGCCAAGATGAATTGGCTTGAGGAAGGAGATAGAGGTACCAAGTACTTCTTTAACATGATTAAATATAAATAATATAAATATGTAATGGTCCAATTGAAAATAATGGATTGGTCTCATAGGAACCAAATTTTATGAAGAATTTCTTCTTCTCCTTCTTTTAAAATAATTTTACCTCAAACTTGATGATGTTAAAGCTACGAAAGCTAGAGAATTTTTCTCTAAGCTCATTCCTAATAAGGTGTGTAGTGAAGATGCCAAAGCCCTTAATAGAGATATCTCATTTGAAGAAATTGAAAATACTATCAAAACCTTGGCTAATGGTAAATCACTTGGGGTTGATGGGCTAACTACGAAATTCTACAAGGCTAATATTGAGTGGATAGGAGCTAAATTGTTGGAAGTGTATAATTGTGCATTTCAAAACAGTTCAATGGGACCTAATATGAATAGGGGCATCATCAAGTTGATCTATAAAGAGGGTTACAAAATACTTGTCAAAATTTGGAGACCAATAGCACTTTTAAATGTCTCATACAAGATTCTAGCTAAAACTCTGGCTAGGAGATCGGTTGGGGTACTTGGGAAAATTATGTCAGTAACCCAAACTGGTCTAATTCTGGGGAGATACATCTTAGAGAATTTTATTACAAGTTGGGAAGGGATGAATTGGGTCAAATATGATAACCAAAATGCAACAATGATACTTCTAAATTTTGAAAAAAATTATGGCAAAATTGAGTGGCCTTTTGTCTTGTAAATTTTGAAGGCCTTTGGATTCCCAAGAAAATTTTGTAAATGGATTAACATCCTATTCAATAATGCCTCCACCCAAGTGGATTTCAATGGAGAGTGCGCTAAACCTATAATGCTTCAAAGGTCCTTCAGGCAAGGTTGTCCCATTGCAATAGCCTTATTTGTCATTGTTGTTGATGTTATGCATTATGTGTTGAGAACCAACTTGATTTCTTAGTCGATTCATGGTATTAGGATCCCCAACAATGAACAACTTATTAATGCCCAATTTGTTGATGACACTACTCTCTTCATTGAGTTATCTGAGGTTGACTTTTAAAATACCATTAAAAGGTTGGATATCTTTTGTATTTCTTTTTGTTCTAATCTATCCCCTCACAAATCCACTGTGATTGGATGGACCAAAGACCCCCCAAGTTGGCTGGAAACAAAGGGTTGAAAATGGGTTGATTCTCATAAAGTAATTAAATACTTAAGTATTCCATTTTCAATCTCTCCATCTTTGAAGAGTATGTGGGAGTCGATCTTTCACAAAATTCAAAAAAAGCATATCAAATGGTAAACTAATCTATTATATCTTGTTCATAGACTTTGGGTAGTTCAAAAAGTTATTGATTCCCATGCAGTCTATCATTCCTCGACTTGGATTTTTTCTAATGTTTGGCTTAATGAACTAAAAAAAATCATGAGGGACTTCCTTTGGTGTGATGAGAAAGGAAACCAAAAGAGGTATAATGTTGAATGGTCTTGGTTTTGCTTACCCAAAAACATGGGAGGCATGGGCTTAAAAGACTTGAGAACTTGGGGGTTGGCTCTAGCTGCTAAGTGGATTATCAATGTTATTGAAAGGGAAGAACCATGGAAAATTTTGGTTAGAAACAATCTGAGGCTTTCTAAACCCAAAAAAGGTAAATAGTGGTCTACATTGCATACTTAAGATATACCTTTCACACATTGTAAGGTTAAAGTCTTTGGCTCTCCTATTTTTTCCACCTTATGGAAGGTGTGGAGTTTGGTGAGAAGTTTAATACTGAATGAAGAGGAAATTGGGGTCATCCCTCCACACTATGTTGCCAATAGGTCAGTATGGTGGAATATTGCAGATAATGGGCAACCCATTGCTCTCACACCTAGATGTTATGTAAAGGATTGACACTCATTGGGTATTAGTAACTTCTAGGATTTATTGATGGATGATAAACTAAAGTCTTGGGAAAAGTTGAGGGTTGAGTGTGGTTTCCCTATCTTACATAAGAAAACCTATTCCATAATTTTTAGTGGTCTTGGGGATGGCTTCCTAGGGAAAATTTTGAATGATACTAATGTGATTAATCAAATCATATGGAAGGATGGCTTTAAACTCCATGATATTTTAGTCAGCAAAATCTACATGATGATAACTTGCTTGAGGGAGGTCTATGATTGGCTAAACCATTCTTGGAACCTTAATTAGTCTCATAATAAATGGTATTATATTTTAACCCATATTTGGCATAATTCAAGAGAACCTAAGAAATCTTGTTTTTGTTGGCTTTTACTCCTTAAAAAGCTTGATGTTGGCCATGTTCTACAACACTATGGTTTTTCTTATAAAATCTGTGATTATTGTGACAAACCTGAATCTTTTGAACATCTCTTTTTTTACTACAAGTTTTATATTACTCTTTGGACCTTAGTTGTTGGTCAACTTATGGACTGGCTTGGGAAAACTAGTTTTTCTTAGCATGAAATTTTGGTTGGCTATGTGGATGCTTTTAATCTTGATTTGAATAGATTTTTTCTTGCACTTTCTAATGAGATATTTTGGTTTTTGTTGAAAAAATGAAATGAAGAGATATTTGACGAAAAAGGAGATTTATTATTGAGTTTGATAACAAACTCACTTTCTTGTCAATTATGATTCAAGTATTTGATGTCTTAGACATATCTAAGGATCAGTTCATGATCCTGCTGAAGGAAGGAGACACACTTATTTACAAAATAGAAATACAATTCGACCCATTCCTTCCCTTGGGAAGGATTAACTTGAACCAAGAGGAGCTGAACTTGTTGCATGAGTTTATGGAAGAAAAAAATATTGTTTCCTTTGATCCTAAGGAGAAGATGTGCAAGGAACCTCCAAAGTTTGATCCTAAAGAGATTGTTTCCAATGTGATAGAGCCTCCTTTGGGAGCTTTTGACTGTGATGAAGTAAAATGTAGTAACAATATCATAGGGACTTGGGACTAGTTGATCTTTCTTGACAGTGTTATTTGATAAAACAAAATCTTAGCTGCCTATAGTTTGATATGTTTTGATATGTAAACAACATTGTTGCTCGATATTATATTTTGATATGTAAACAAAATTGATATAATCTAGGGCTACAAATCCTCATAATGTACTATGTTCTGATAAACTATCTTTGATAGAAAAAATCTAATATTATTATATTATAATAATTTCATATAATATAATCTGATATAATATCAAATAAGATTCACTTCCTCATGAATAGGTTCCATATAGTTTATTACCCTATCTCCATAAGTGTTTGATAGAGTAGTTTTGATTTCATCTAATTATCGTCCCATGCTATCAATGGTAGTTTCTTGCAACCTGCACTTCCATTCCAAAAAAAATTCCTCATCAACTTTTATATTTCATCCTCTACCTTTTTGGCATTTGAAGGCATGACAATGTATAGTTAGGAATTGCAATAATTACTGCGTTGAGCATTATTATTCACTAAGTAGTTGTCAACTATTTATCTTTCCAAGTTTATGTCTTGGAGTTTCATTTTTCCACCAATTTTTCCTAGATATTTTCTTTGTTTGATCCTACAAAGAGGAGAATTCATAGGAATCTTCCAAGTAGGCCCGAGGATTTTAGACCCAGAATCCTAGCAATATCTTTCTACTTACACAAGTTTGTGTTGAAAAAGAAAACCTTTGATTTCTTCTATTTGACTTGATGCCCAGATGCCTTGCAATAGATTTCAATGACAACCTTGACTATTTTTTCCTCCTTCGTTATTGTGGTGGCAAATATTGTATCATTTGTAAATTTTTGATAAGTTATCACTCTAGTATTTGGTGCTATTGTTATCCACCCATTTACCTTTATCTCTTATCATCTATATGTATCTTCCTAGAGCTTCTACCATTATGATGAACATGGAAGGAGAGAGAATATTGCCTTGTTTGATACCACTTGTATTTTGAAAAAGACTAAGGTGTTTGATTTACCAATATCGAGAACCTTGGAGAGTTAATGCAACACTTAACCCAATTAATCCACCCTTTCCCAAAACTAAATAATTTCAAGACATCTAGTAAGAATTGTCTATCTACCTAATCATAGGCCTTTTGGATGTCTAGTCTGATCAAAAATTTCCTTGTTTTGATTTTACTTATAGTACGAGTGCCTTCGTGAGCCACTGTAATACCCCTCTATTTTGCTCTTATGTTAGATTATGATGCTTTATTATTTTATCGTTTCTTATAGAGCGACATGGACTATGTGTGTGTTGAGATGTACTTTCCTTGATGTTATACTTGACATGTTTTGATTAAGAATAATGTTGGTTTATTATAACATGATTATTGCTCATGAATTTTATTAATGATGGAATTTTTGATTTGGTGATACTGTATTGGTGAAGGGGATGGGATTGCATCACTCGCTTGTGAACGCCCTGTGATTCCATGATTTCCTCTTCACGGTGTGTTTTATGATGATTTTATATACATGTGTTGTTGATGCCTTGGATACAGGTTTGCAAGTACAAGACATCGACTCCACTTGGCTTCACAAGTTTGAGCATGTCGACCCAACGGTATGTTGATTGGGAGATAGTAACTAGGTAACTTGTGTCAGGTCTACACCCTAGCCACAGTGTGTCATCAGTCTTTGTTTGGTGTGTCTTCGTTTGCCTTGTTTATTACTATTTAATTCTGCAAGGTTTATGTTATGAAAATAAATGTTAAATTATGCATTAAATGATGTTGGTATTTATTTAATTAATTTTAGATAATATGATGGAAGCTTTCTATTTAAATTAATTAATTAAATTTAACTTATTTAGTAAATTAAATTTAATCCATGTAGTTAAATTTATTTATTAAGTAATTAAATTATTCATTAAGCAAGTAGTTTAAAGGAATTAAATTTAATTTGGAAATTAAATTTGAATATGAAATTATTAAATTATTTTGTGAAAATAAATGTGGTTGTTAAAAGATATTTGTTAATTGCCAACATGTTATAGTTAATTAATTGAGGGTTGTTGAAAAAAATTAATTCACGGAGGGAATCTTGGCTTTGGGTGAGGAAGCAGAAAGCTTCTTCACGGCAAAGGTTAGGATATTTTTGGAATGTTGAAAATGGGGGAAGAACGAAAGATTTTGCTTGTTGTTAAAAAGAATTGAAAGGGATTTTGGATTGTAAGGAAATTGTGGGAAAATTTTGCATTCTTAGATTTGTTTGGGATAGATTGTTGTGGTGTTGGATTCAATACTGTGCTCGGGAATTTGGATTGCTTGGAAGAAGCTGTGAAAGCTTTGTTGGAAGCTTTGGAAGAGGCTCAGCGTCAGAAATTCCAATTACTTCAGAAGCTTCGTTTAAATGGGTTCCATTCTTCTGTTATTGTTTTGGTTTAAATTTTTTAATGGAATTGTATTATTGTAGAAAAGAATGTTGTGCTAGATCTGTAGTAAAAAGCTTTTTCTTTTTAAAGAAAAGAAAAGTTTAAGGCTTATGTGATTGTCGTGAAGAAATCTAGAGCCTCTGTAGGAATTCTTTTACAGTGAAATCAGAGAGTAACATTGAGAATCTTTTATGAATTTAATAGATTAAATATAAAAAAAAACCAGAGGAAAACAACATGAAAATTAAGAAATTTTATTTTAAATACTGTGAAATTGTAGAAAACCTCTGGAGAGAAAAATTTTATAAACAATAGAAACTTTAGAGGAAACGTGATTTTAGAAATCTTCTATGAAATTGGGAATTTTCGAGAAATTTGTACAATTTTACCTGAAGATGGTGTTCTACGGAAAATTTCCCCAATGTTAACATTTTTGTGTTCAGAATTATTTAATATATATATATATTATATATTTATTATCAAATATTTATTTGTTTTTTTTCCTGAATCTCGAAATATCGTCGTATGGCGAAATAATATCTGAAGGAATCGAATTTTAAAATTCGTGATGAAATAAAAGTTGGAAATTTTAATGTATGGTTGGTGGGGGGGTTTTTAAGCCCCCATCGTTCCCCATACTTGGGGGGAAGTGCATTGCCCATGGCAGCACCCTCCATTTAATGGGGGGTCGTTGCCATGGCAGCAGCAGCAGCGCCCCCCCCCCCTTCCTTATATATTCATAGCAGCCGGCTGTACTTTAAGTATAGTCTGACACCCTTGGTAGTCCGCAGACCTATGATATGGGTTTGATGTGTATTAAATGCCTTCGATTTGGAATTTCGAATTCCAATGAATTCGTATTATTTTATATTGAAATGAGCAATGTATATATATTATATTTAATATATATATATATATATATATATATATATATTTATGTTTATATTTTTTTTGAGATATATTATTAAATGATTTTAATTGGATTAAAATAATGTATTTAATTTGTGATATATATTAGAATATATTTAATATATAAATAATAGTTTATATATAATTAAATATATAGTGATATTTGTAGTTGTATATATTGCATGTGAATGTACATTTTAATGTATATTTAATGTTTTAATTTATATATATTGTTGCATGCAAATTATTACAATTGGAGATTTGAAAAGGAAATTATTTTTATGCATGGTTTAATTTATCCTAGAAATGGTTGTATATTTTAGGTTGAAAACTGAAGGAATTATATGTTTTAGTTGAGAAATTGAAGTGAAGGAGTTAACTTGCAGAGAATTTTATGTTGTTTTTAAAAGTAATCAAGGAATTTGATTTATTTATTAAAATTAGTTTTTCCCTTCTCTGTAATCGAAGAGGCAATTAATTATTTTATTCAAATATTTTGTTAAGGCAATCGTTGTCTTTGTTGTAAAATCGATGTGAAAGGAAAATGGATTTAGAATATCCAAAAGTAGTTTATTTCCTAGTAATTGTCTTTAATGATTATTTCCTCGGTATTCTTGTTTGGAGAAAGGGGTTAAGTATTAGTCAACAAGTTGTAAGTCTTCCTGAGGTTCTTTATTGGATGTGGGTTGTCAATTTGTGATGTCAACCGTTGTAATTCCCTTGGGTAGTGTATGGAGTTATGTTAATTATTTACCCGATTTCCACGAACGAGGATGATTTGTGCCCTTTGGATGGAGTGGTTTGGTTATTTGTTTCCTCCTTGTTGGAGTGGTCTTGTTCCAAGTGTGGACAATAGGAGGGTGAAGCTCAATGGGGGTCGGAATCTGGAAATATCTGACGGGTAACTCATGTATCTTGTGTGACACTTCTCCTAGGTCAACTATATGTGGGTTTTGTGAAGTAAAAGATTGTGTAGCACTGGAAGTATTGTGACTTCGTGTTGTTTGGTTTATGTTTTTGGTTGAGTCAGCCTATGTCTAGAGGCAGCTGGATGACCTTGTATCCTTGTTACTATCTCCTAGCACGGGGGGTGGGCCTTCGGGTACCACTTGGTTGGGAGGAACGTGCACCCTACGTCTTTGGGTCCCCCTTGATCTTCAGTACGTGATGGTGAGGTTTTCCAATGGAGAGCTCGTAGTGGTTCCAGTATTTATTTTATGCTTTATTTTTATTTCAATTTAGCTGATGTAATTATTACTCCTCATTTGTATTCGAGGTGGATAATTGTATATGTAGTCACATTTATATGTTGTACCTCATTCGGGGAATGAGAGATGTAACCTATCTATAGAGTTAATGTGATGTGAATTCTTATTGTAATCTTACTTGTAAATTAATGTAATCTGGAACTTGTTATATTTTATGTTATAGTTTAATGCTTGAATGAATGTATCCTATTTCATGTTGAGTATTTAATAAATGCTTTACATGTGAGTAATGTGTATGTTATGGTTTTAGATGCAATCTTATCGTGTACCTTAGAGTTTGTTGTGAATGTGTTGTGCATCTTCCTTGTTAATAATGCACTTTAAGAAGAAAAAAATTGTACGCTTCTGCATTGAGTTGCAACTTCCTCTAGGGTTGCATGGCGGGGCATTATAGCCACAATTATCCCTCCCAAAAATTATTGACCTAGGAAAAACCCACGTTGTTCCTCAAAGATGATGCTTTCCAATACCTCTTTTAACATATTTGTCATTACTTTTGTTATTATCTTATATATGGTGTTGCATAATGAAATGGGTCTGAAGTCATCTAAGGATTCAGTATTTTACTTCTTTGGTATCAAGGTGATGAAGGTGTTATTTATACTTCCTATCATTATGGATTTCTTCCTAGATTCCTCTACTACAATGGTTAGGTCCTTGCCCACTATGTGCCAAAAGGCCTAAAAAAACCAATCGAGAAACCATCTAGGCATGGGGATTTGTGTTTAGAAATTTGGAAGGTTTCCTTCTTTACTTCACTATATAGCTTAGAGTTTTGACTTTGGGATATTAGCCTTGGGATGCATCTCAAAATCTATTCCCTTTTTGGTGATGGGTCCATGGGGGGTCTATTTAGTAGTGACTGAAAAATGAGAAACTACTACCTCACTTATCTCTTTCTCAGTTCAAAATTTTATACCATTCATGTTTACACTTTTTGTGATTTTATTTCTACTTCTATTCTCTTTGGTTGTCATGTCGAAGAACTTGGTATTTCAATCACCTTCTTTTAATCATATTTCCTAAGATTTTTTCCTCCAAAAGCTTTTTCTCTTTCTAATATTCTAGCATGTTCTAGTGAAAAAAAAAATTCCTTATCATAATTCTCTTAATTCATGCCCCACTTGATCACTTCCTCATTCACCTTCTACATTTTTTCTTCCATTCTAACTTTTTCCTCAAAAATATTCTTGAAATAGGACTTATTCCAATCTTTCAACTATATTTTAACATATCAAAGTTTCTTTGAGAACTTGTACATCTTGGATCACCATTCCACAATATGGTTCCCCACCATTCTACTATTTTATTTTCTAAGGGTTATATCTCTCAACCATATGTTCTCAAATTTTAATGGATTTCTTAGCCAAGGGTCATCTAGTTGAAATCTTAGTTGGACCGATTAATGGTCTGACCTAGTCATTGGAAGGATTCTCGCCTCGAATGTATCTGAGATTGTCTCTCAATCCCCAACCAACAATAAGTTATCAACTCTTTCTACGATCGAGCAAAAACCTTTTCTCTTGATTTTCCATGTAAACATTCTATTTTTTTTCATGAAATCTCTTACACCAGATTCAAAGATGAAGTGTTGGAAATCCTTTTGTACCTAGGATAGTTTGGTAGATCCTCCTTTTTTCTTTGAATTATTCGTAGTTGCATTAAAATATACTCCCATTATGATTGTATTTCTTGACAAAGTGTGTCCAATTTCTAATAGTTGGCTCCATAGATCCTTTTTAATATTTGTGAATATTAGACCATACACATTAACCAATTAAATTTATTTTGATAGCCACTAGTTTCTTACTTTGGTCATCTACCAATGTATGCTTGAATAAATTGAATCTATTGTTACCCCCCTTGAGCTCCATAGGATACCCAAACTACCATATATGCCATGAGTAGGCTCAAGGATGTCCTCCTAGCATTTCCATTTAGCCATTACATAGTTACCCCTTGTGAAATATTTATTTCTTATAACAAAATTATATCACTATTTTCTTGTTTAGGCGCCTTCTATTAGGGTCATTAATTCCCCTGGCATTCCATGATATAACTTTCATGGTAGCCCGAGAAGGGTAACGCCCTTCCATGACCGAATTTTTATTTAACCCTTGACATTTCCAATAATTTCTAGTCTTTCCTTATTTGACGTCCTACCCCTTTGTCTCTTCTCCCCAAGCTTGGGTTTTTTTAATTTTTACTAACTCTGTTCAATTATTCTTTCCTCAAGTATTTCAATCTCCCCTTCTTCAAAATAATTCTCCAACTCTTGCTTTGAATCTTCTTCTTCTCTATCCTCATCTAGTTTATTCACTTCCATTGATTCATCATCTTCCCCTTCCATCAACTAAAAACCTTTATCCAAGTTTTTTTCCAATTCACAATCCATTTCCTCTTGTTCCTATGGACTTATAATAACATCAATATTTTCCTCCCCATGTTGTCAAGCATAATTAGATTCTTCTTCGACCTGTTGATCTTGGTTTTCCCAAGTCTCCTCAACAATCACCTTATCTTATTTCTTGAATTCAAGATTTACATGTTCTAGCTATTGATCCTCCCTACTTATCTTTTTTTTTCCTTCACAACCCATCTCCTTCTCTTCTCATTCCCTTCTTTTTTCTTTAATTTCCTCTACACCATAAGTCTTCACCCTTCCTTCTACTTCCTAACCTAATGTCTCTTTTGTTGATAATTTCCTCAAGTGTTCTTCCCTTGACAATTCTTCATTTGAGTGGCCTTTGGATTGACACTTATTACATATTACCATTTTGTCTTCCCTCTCAATTTTCTATCTCCATAATTCAAAATTTGTTTCAATTTCCATCTCTTCAAGGAGGGTGGGGAAGGGTGTAACCAAAGGATGATGAGAATTTAGATGTACAACTATAGCCTAAGACTAAGAATATTGTGCTATATGTTGAACTAGAAGTTTATATTGGACTAGATGAGGACTACACTAGAGAGAGAGCTCTTCAAATTCAAAGTATAACCTCCTCCTCAATCTTTGAGAAGGTCCATGTGGAAAAGGAGGAAACTATAAAGGTATAACTTGATTTATTTTAGATGTATTTTTTTAATTTTTTATCTAATACTCAAGTCTAGAATAATTAAAGAGATAATGAAAATCAATGATTGTGAATTCTAGAAATTGGATTGTGAGTTCTGTAAAATTTTCATGGATGGGAAGGTAGTTACACTAAATAAATGTGATACATGGACTTGGTTCAATTGCATGAAGGATAGAATCACATTGCTAAAAATGGGTTTTCAAATTGAAGTTGGGTTTGGATGGTGACATTGAAAAGAACAAACAGTGGATAGATATATTTTCTCCCTTATTCTAAAGATAACATTTATTATAATTTTATTATCTTGTGGTGTTGCTTTTGATTTTAATATTGAGTAGATGTGATGTGAAGAAAATATTCTTGCATGGTGATTTGGTGTAGGATATCTACATGTCATGGCCAAATAATTAAATTTAAAAGGAGGAAGAATTTTGAGTCTATTTTATAGTATTTCAAATAGACCAACAATAAACTAATATTTATTCCTATTTATGTTGGAACTGAGTTTTTAATTCAAGAGCAATATCCATTGACACCCATAGAGATGGCAGAGATGATTTCAATTCCCTATATTAATTTAATTAGTAGTTTGATTTATGATATGGCTTGTATAAAGTAATAAATGGAAGTATTGATCCATTTAATACTTAATCCTGATAGAGATAAATAAGTGGTAGTGAAGAGGATCTTCAAATAGTTATGGAGAACTATAAAAAAATATTTTTTTATTAGGGTGTTACTTCAAATTATTTTTAGCCAACCTATAGATGTTCTATAGTTGACCTACAACCAACCTATAACAAATATAGTTCATTGTGATAATTATAGTGAAATGTATTCAGAAAAGAAACCAACCTTTCATACATGAAAAAAGCATATTGAAGTCCAATACCATTTTTTGAGACATGGTAGATGATAGGAGGGTGACACTAGAGAATTTGATGCTTTGAATAATTTTATAATGCATTAATGATGACAATGAGCACTATGAGCCTCTCAACCTCTAACAATTAGATGATAGTGTTGATTTTTCCTTTTCTATCTTGCAAGGTATTCAACAAATGGGAGAATTTTGGGAAAGGTTCCTCAACCTTGCATTCCAATATTTTGTATTTATTTTATATTGTCTTCACATGGGAAAGAGCTTATTCCACTACAAGGTGACATTAATGGTCATTTATTGGCTATCTTGGTATGTGTGTAAGAGTGGTAAGTTAATCTGATGTCATTATGATTTACAAGAACATCTTATAAATTTATAAGATGTGAGTATTACTTATTATGGATTTTAATGTAAGAGCATTTAAGAGGGGGATTAAATTGGAATCTTGACCAAAATTATGATATTTTATGACACATGTCATAAATAATCTTTGAATGGATGATGAAGGCATAGTGGGACACCCAAGTTAGGTGTTCAACTATGGCGAGTTATGAAAAACTATGACAAGCTATAAAATTATTTCAAACATAGTTGGCGATTCATCTTGGGCTATGCATTGGATTTTTTTCAGCTAACATATGTTGCTACATTTTTTTCTAAGACTATTAGATAGTTTCATATTTAAGCTTCACCTATTTATTGGGTTATTAGAGTGTAGTAGGCATAGTATGTTACAAGGGTGTCATTAGTTGCCTTAATTACTCCAAAACTTGATTTTGATGATTCTCCTATAAGGGTATATGCCTAAAGTTGTATGTAGCTATTTTATTCTAATGCAATTGGTTCATACTCCTTAAAAGGTTCTCCCCAAATATATATATTTGATCGGTAAGGAGGGATTATTTAGATTGGCCCCACACCAATGGAAGTCCAAGAGCCACCACTTGGAATTCCAACTTAAGATGTCACTTGTGGGGATTTGAATATGGGTATCCATCTTGAGAACCATATGGCCTTTCCATTTCAGCACAACCCCATATATATATAATCTTATTATGGTTGTATGATTTATTATAGATTTGTTTTATGAAATTTTTTAGATTATATTTGTATACATCTCCTCTCATAGATTAGGATATCAAGTAGTTCCATATTTAATATTACTTTCATTCTATGGTATCTCTATCAACATAAATATTATCCATAGGGAAAGATTAATATTTATGAGATGTGTTAATATTATTTTAGTGTGGTTTAAATATTAATTAGTATAGATATTTAAATTTTGGTTAGGGGAAGCAATTGAAGGATTACCTCCATCATTAGCACCCTCTATATGAATCATCTTATTATTATCAATCAAATCTTATACTTCATGTTTCAAATTTATGTATCCTTATGTATGATGTCCATTAAATCTATGGAAGTTGAAACTGTAATCTTGTTGAAGTTCTTAAGTGGCTAAAAGCTAGCTAGATCTAATGGAAGAATATATGGGATATATCATATTAGAGCTAAAAAAGTTTAATCTCAGTGTTCAAGGGCTCTTGTAACTTACTAAACTTCATAAAAGTACAATTCTTAACACATGGTATATTGGAAGTATCAACCATATGATACACAGGTTTTTGGCACTTTAGAATTGTTACCCTTGGAAAATTAATATTTTTTAAATTTAGGAGGGTAAGAATATGTAGAAGATGATATTGATTCATACTTAGTGTGCTAGATAAAAGTAGTTTGACCTTAATATTATTTAAGTGGGTGTGAGTATCTCTACAAAATAAAAAGAGAGTTCTAGTTTAAGCTAAGCATGAGTTTTAATCATGGAAGAAACAACATGTAGTAGAACAATAGTTGTACATCTAGGTTCTAAGGTGCTTCTTAAGTTCAAAAGACAACACTCTTATGGGGGTACTAAGAGTGGTATTCAACTATTGTCTTCTAAGAATTTTTTCATAGTCTTGCTTTCAATTTTTGTGACTTTGTGATTGGACTAGTCAAGAAATTTATGAATTCTAGGTTATGTCAGTATAGTAATTGAGTTGAGTTAAAATAATTATTGCCCAAAGAGGTCAAATAGAGCTCTAAGGAAGACATGATAGAAATAATTACTCACTTGCTTATTCCTTAAGATTTTGGGGACCAAAAGCCTCCTTGGTAGGGAGGTGCGATCTTAAAACTTGGGTCAATTAACTAGACCATTAACGTTGTGTTGTCATTATCAATTATTTAGAGTTGTCTTATGAAATAAATTTAACAATTCATTACTTATTAATGCGTTATCATATAGAGGGACTATATTTTGGGAAAAGACATGTGTGGGATGTTTTGATCCATCTCATAGATTATTTTAAATTTATGTATAGGTTTATAAATAAATAAATAAACCACTTTAGGCAAACTTCTCTCTTTATATAGGTAACAAAAATAAAATTGCAAAAATGATCTAACCACTTGTACTCGCTATTATCAACATAGAATCAATGCAATGAAACAATAAATATGTTCAAACAAAACATTATTTGGAAAGGTATTGGAATTATTTTCAGTAATAGAGTTCCAAAAACATAGATGGGGATGAGCAAGAGTTCAAATTTGAATCCGGGAGAGGCCATAGATGAAGTGATTTTGAAGGGGAAGATGATGTCAATGAAGATGGTTTCATGGTGTTGCAGAAGGATCTTATTCCTTCTCTAGTTTGTGCTTTTGGTGGTCGGGATTTTCTATTCAATGGGCTTCTTCTGGTGAGTTTTGGTTGCCCCTCTTGCTATATGCGGGTGGATGTGAGTGTTCCTCATGTCCAAGACTCTACTCTGTGGCCCTCTGTTTGGCTCATCCTAGCATTGGGAGTGGTTGAATCCTTGGAAGTTCCCCATCCTAGAGTTGTCTTTGTCGGCCATTTTTTGGTTTCCAACCAACAGTTGGACCTTCATGTTTTATCTTATGGTTTGGACCCTAATATGGGTCATTGGCCCCTAGGTGGTGCGGCATTATTTCTCGAGTGGGGAATTCTTCCTCCCTTTTCCTTGATGGGTGTTGTGTGTGCATGCTTTGGTGTTCACTAGTGGTTTATGTTTTGAGAACAGGTGTCTCCTTTATTTTGTTCTTGGCTTTTCCCCCTTGTTCGATGTTGTTTTTCTTTAGTAAATGGGGGCCTGGTGTTTCAGACTAACCCCTCTATCTTTGGTTTTCCTATTGGGTGTGTTTTCTTTGGTGGTGGGTTGTCTTTTTTCCCTCTAGTGTTGTGATTTTGTCATCCCCCTACTTTTTTTTGGGTTTGGGTGTGCCTCAAAAGGTTGTTCTTCAATGATTCTTTTTCTTTGGGGGTTGTTGTGGAGTGGTTTTGTTCCCTCCTTGTTGTTGTTGGAAGTGTGTGTCTGGAAGGAAATGAAAGTTCCCTTACTATTTGGTTGGTTTGGCTCCCCTTCTGGGCCTTTTGGAAGGGCTGTGTGTCTTTCTTGGAGGATATTTTTTGTGAGTCGGCTCTCTTGGCTGGGTGATTTCCCATGTTTTATTTCAAGACCCATTCTTTTAGGATGCTAAAGGATGACTCTGCGGTTTTTGTGGAAAAGTTCTTGTGTGCTGAGATGGTGTTGGTGTAGCTTTGTTCAGTGGATTTTCTTCTGTTGAATTTTCTCTTGGTTTCTTTGGAGGTGTTGTGGATTGGGTGGCATTCAAAGATTATTTCAAAGACCCAGATGCTTTTCCTACTGTTGTATGCTAAGTTCATTCTTTCTACTACAGTCTTTGCCTTCTCTCTAGATACTAGGTCTTCTTTTGAGGTGGACACCTCTCCTATGGAGGTGGAGTCCTCTCCTTCTGTGGTTGAGGTGTGTTATATAGTTGAAGGCTTACTCTTGTATCTCCCATTGAGGTGGATCCCATTCCTATTTAGGTGGAATGTTGGTTTGCAGATGTATTGTGGTTGTTGTGGCAAGGATGAGCTTGGTTTTTTCTCCTATAGATGTGGAGAGAAAAGTTGGCTTTTGTGGGACACTATTGGAGCCTTGAGTGTTTATGGTGAATTATCCTATAGAGGTGGAGAGGGAGTGTTGTTGGGCTCTATTTTTTCTGCTCATGTAGTTGTCTATGACTTGGTTGTTTCAACCAATGGTATGGAGAGTTTTATTTTCATGAATGACTGGTTTGTTGTTGTCTAGTTGTTGTAGGTGGTGTCTTTGGGTTCAAGGTCCCTGCCAAAACCTGGTTGTAAAGGGTTGATGGTCCCTTCAAAACCTATGGGTTTAAGATCCCTATAAAATATTGGTTTTGTGTTGGTAGCTGGGTTTTGCTACCGGTTTGGGTTGAGGTCTTGTCTTTGTTTCGTTGTTGGTTGATCTTGGCTTTCTCTTTAGGCAGCATGATCGTCTTGGTTTGGGTTTCAGGTCCCTTTAAAACTTGTTTGTAAATGGTTTTGGGTCCATTCAAAACCTGTTTGTAAATGGTTTCAGTTCCATTCAAAACTTATTTTTCCCTCTAATCAAAACAAAAATAAAATTGCCTATTGGTTTGAAGTGACAAAAACTTCACTATGCAAAAAAAAAGGGAATATGAATAGTTTTGACATTTTAAATATTTTCTTTTTATTTAATCTTCCATTTTATTACATGTAGGATGTTGTGGAATATCCATAGGCTCCTCGTAAAAATTGTAAGAGTTAAGAAAGTGCTAGAGAGGATTCAGCATGCTCATTAAATAAAGCTTCTTGTGTTCACTTTTTGTGAGTGTATTATAAAATACAAAGGTTTTGGTAGTATTAATACTAGTTTCATATATGTTAAGTGTTAATTTAGTCCATCTTTGAGATTTATATATGTCCTAGTGGAATTGAATCACTTGTTAAAAAAATAGTTTAAGGAATATCCAAGTGTAAGTCTTTGTGTTTTAATTGTGTATGAGATTCATTGCAATTATAGTATTTTTGTATTCTTTCTATGTTGATGCAATTCTAATGGATATAATACATGTATGAATACTCATTGTTTTATAGGAGAAAATATGTTTTGAAGGTTCTTACAAGGTCTATATTTTAGTATATTTTGTTGATAAATAAGAAAGAGGAACATTCTTCATCTTTATGGACCATGAATACTTATCATTCCTCCCAAAAATAGATGCATTAGCCTCTAATACATTTGATAGAGATAAAATATTCTTGCAAATAGTGTAGAAAATTATATCAAACCTATTGGAGTAACACAATAAAAATCTAAATCTATGTGAAGCTAACAGAGTTAAAAACACAACCTTTAGTTGTTTGAAGTGTGAAGAGGAAAATCACTAGATTTTGGTGTATGTACAAAGATGATCACCATATCTTTCTTCCAATAATAAAATGAACATGCATATAATCATAAATGAATTTGAGCCTATCAACTAGATAACTACTTGGGTTGTAAAATTCTTCAATATCAAAGCTATTGTTTGAATGGTAACAAGTATTGAAGGTGTAACATGAAGAATAATGATAAGTAATTCCAATGGATCAAAAAAGGGACCAAATCTATATGAAAGATTCTAAAGGAAACTAGAACATTTGTATAGAGATCATGTAAATAAGTAATGATAGATTCAAAGGCCCTAGACAAAAACAATAATACCTTAACAACATAAATCTAACCAAGGAAAAACTAAAAAATTGCCAAAGTCAAAAAATAGACAAATAGGTCAAAAGTTGTCATTATTTTCATAAAACTTCTCTAAAAGGGAAAGAAAGGGCTAATGGAAGTGTTGATGGTATCATGGTGTTGCAATATGACAAGACGTTGGTGTGGTTGTATGGAATTCAATGTATCTTTGATTAATATGTTGACATGTTAAGTGTTATAATGGTGAGTGAGGTGGATGCATTATTATTGAATTGGAAATATGGATGTTGACATGGTCACATAGATGAAAGTGTGGCAGTTGACATAATTATGATATGGCATATGACCCTATTGAATATAATTTTATTTTATAGGAATATTCTTGGAGATTATTCTATTGGCATCGTAAGTGATAGGTCGACATCTAATTGATGCTAAGAAACCAAACAGAAAGTGGAAAATAAAAGAATTATACAATAAGAATATTTGTAATAAGAAAGCTATGAAACTTGATTACCAAATGAAAATGGAGATATTTTTTTCAAATATATACTATAGAAATTTAAATTTGCACACAAAATTACATGTGAAAATAAGCTACTTCAAATTACTATAGAGTGGTTTAGAAATTATGTTTAAAATAGAAACTATATTGTGATAAATTGATTTCTAGCTAAAATAATTTTGATATTCACAAGTCATCTTACCATGAATATGTCTCAAAAGAATGTAACTAAATGAGTTATAATATATAATATTCCAAATTTATTTATGATTAAATGAGTAAAGATAGGAATAAAAATTATAGAAAACATAGTAATCTGAGTATTGTGTACTATGTACCCTACATTCACTTTATGAATCCTTATCAATGCACCTTGTAGTTTCCTTTACATAAGTATCTAAGATTTAGATCTTGTAATTTCTCTTACATGATTATCCTTGTCAATAATTTCATATAAATCATTTTTTGCAATTAAATAATTTCTAATCTACACACAAGAGAACAAGCACAAACTTTAGACTAGTCCATAGAATTTTGTCTAACATATTACAACATTAGATAAGTGTACAAAAATTCAAAAGAATATCACCACTTTTGGTGAAAGTGAGAAAGTTTCACATGACATGGTGAGCATTAACAAGCTAGATTCACTAGAGGTTAAGGCCTATTATAAGTATTATAGGGCTAGATTTTTTTTAAATATAAATTTGATAAATTGTTATAAGATATATATTCAACCTTATATTCATTCAAAAGTGTCTCTCAATAGATTTTGTTCATCCTAATGGTTGAAGGCCTTGGGAGGTTGTTGAAACAATATAAGGATATGGGCTACATTCATGGTTGGAGTTGGGCACGTAGTTTGGATGTGCAATCTCATCTCCAGTTTGTTGATGATACTGCTCTCATGGGTTTGGCTAGAATTGAGGAGGTAGTAAAATTTAGGAAAGATTTGGATATTTGTCTAGTTGTGTCTAGTCAATAGATTAGTGAGGGAAAGTCTCACATCTTTTTCTTCAATACTCCTTTGATCCAAAATATAATTGCCAACATCCTTCACTTTCAAATTGGAAAACTTCCTATAGATTATCTAGGGATTCCCCTCTATGCTAGTACCTTGAAGAAGAGTGATTGGTAGAAGATATTGGATAAATTTTGGTCTAAGGTCAACCACTAGACCTTTAGATGGCTACCTTTTACTAGTAGGGTGATTCTTATGTCTTCTATCCTCCAGGATCTCCTTCTATATAGGTTCATGGTGCTATTTTCTCCCAAGAGTGTACTCAAGGAGCTTGACTCCCTTACTAGAATTCTTTTGTGGGAAAGAAATATTGACAATCTAAAATTGAGTTTGGTAAGTTCAGACTAGGTTTGTAAAACAAATGAAAATTGTGGCCTTGGACTTAGGTAGTCAGAGCTGAACAATCAAGCTTTGGCTGCAAAATTATATTGGAGGTGGTACAAATTTTCAAAGTAGCCCTGAGCTCGAGTTTTGAATCATAAATACTGAGGAGGAGTGGCTAATGAGGATATTCCTCAAATGGAATTATCTTATAAAGGATCTACATTTGGAGCAATATTAAAAGGAGTTTGATTCTCATTATGGATTTCCTCTTCTAGATTATTCAAAAAGGTGAGCGAGCTCTTTTTTGGACTGACTCTTGGGATGGTCACCCTCTAGTTCTATCTTCTTTTCCATGTCTCTGACCTTTAAGTGAGATTTGTGAGGTTTTTGGGTGGTCCAAGGTGGATAGGTTAAAATGTTCTTCCTCTTTGGGAGGCTCTTTGGTCTATCAATGGTGAAATCTTGAAAGTTGGTTTGAAGGTGGTTTTCAAGTTCTTGAGAGTGAGATACTTTGGTCTCTATTCTTGTGGAGTGGTCATGTTGTTCTTCAAAGGACAATGATTTGCTTGCTTGGGGACATGAGTCTAAGGATATCTACTTAGTTGCCCAAGGATATGTTGTTTTGAAGTGCCAACATGCTAATGTGAGTGTATACCCTTGGTGGAAATGCATCTGGAATAAGGTTGGGTGGCCTAAGTGCAATATGTTCTAATGGTTGTTGAGTCAAAACAAATGCCTCACTAGGAAAATATTTGGAAAAGAGGTTTTTGTGGGTCATCTCTTTGTTTTCTGTGTGGATGCAGTGAAGAAAGTACTAATCATCTTTTTTAAATGTACTTTTTCCTTAGAAATTTGGAGACTTTGGTGGAAAATTTGCAGGATGTCGTTTAGGTATGCTTTGTCTTTGCATGACTTTTGGGAGAGCTTGGGACCTCCTCCAACTTCTACTTCCTATTTGGTGGCAGCTTGAGAGTTGGGCCCTTCCATTATTATTTGGCAGATTCGGTTGGAAAGAAATCAATGCATCTTCTAGGAGCGTCGACAAGTAGCTCTACAAGTTTGGTACAATGTGATGAGTATTCTTAAAGAAAATATTTTATCTAAATTTGAGTTGGGGGAGTCTATGTCATCATCAAATGCACATAACTCTACTCTCCTCGAGCTTTCTTCTTCTCTTCGCCCCCAAGTGTATCAAGGAAACATGATGAAACCTTCTAAGAAGGTGGATCGGTTGGGGAAGTGGTGTCCTCCTCCCAAAGGTTTTTTCAAAATTAATATTGATGGTTCTACTTGGGGAAATCCTAATGATGTTGGGATCGAAGGAGTTGGTCACAATAGTAGGGGATCCATTCAATTTTTCTTTTTCATACAAATGGGAGTGCATTCTAATAATCAAATGGAGGTTATATCTATTCTTGAGGCTCTAGAGAGAGCATGTGAATTGGGTTGGAGGAGAGTGACTTGTGAAATAGATTCCATGATTTTGGTCTCTCTGCTTAATAAGAGATATTTTAAGGACTCTTCATGGAGATTGGTTTTAATTGTGAAGTAAATTCTCCATCTTGTTTTGAATTTTGAAACCATCTTGTTTGTTCACATACCTTGGGAATGGAACAAGGTTGTTGATTGCTTAGCTAAATGGGCCCCTAAAGGAAGGGGGGCATGGAATGTGGCAGAATGGAGATAGTTAGATCAAGATAAAAGTAATACTCTATTTAGGTATCTCCATGAGGATCAAAATGTGTAGCCTTATGTTAAGTTTGGATAATTTATTCTATGGTTTTGTTTGGTTTATGGGTCTTCTCTGCATGGATCTATTTTTGAGTCTGGCAATGTTGTATTTTTTGACAACTATGGTCATTTGGTTCTCTTGTTGTACTTGTTAGATCTTTCTTGATAAAAAAAAATCACCCCTTTCTATAAAAAAAAGTGTCTCTCAATAGATTTTATCATAAGAATAAATGATAGTGTACATAATATACTAACTATTCTAGGCAGTAACATGACAACCATGCTAAATATTTTTCAGAAAATAGTTAAATTCCCACTTGGATCCCCTTTCTTTCAACTATCTAAAAATGGGTTTGGGCTTCACTATGACTCCCCATTCCATTCCCCGTGTACATTGCATCATAGAAATTAAGAACATTGTATGATCCCTTCCTATGGATATTGTAGAAGAATTCAAACAAGATTTTTTCATGGCTCTTAGGAATTCCAAACTATCCAAAGGTAAGATCCTAAATGTTTAACTCTGGCCCTTTAACAAATTAATGAGCAACAATGACCTAGTCATTTTTTAATTCAACAAATGTAATGCCATAATAATTTTGAATAGGCATGACTACATCTCTTAAAGTCTAGTATCTACAAAATCTTATCTTATAACCCATGTTCCAAAATTTTAAAAAATGAAATCGATTGTGTCATTCTCATCTTTTGACAATACAACTACAAAGCATCTCCTCACCCCAAAGAAGTCACCCTTGCATTTATGTGGCCTATAACTCGTAAAGTTGGAATTCCTCTCAAACCCATTGTGAACACCATAGGATCCGCCACTTACAATTTAGTGGCTTTCCTTACTAAATTAATCTCATAAATCATAGGAAAATATGTTTCTTTAATCAAGGAGTCTACCCATTTTGTAGATTTTGTCAAAGGCATAAGTGTTGGTGTAAATAGGTGTTTTACCTATCTAGTCATTAGTGGGTCCTATTTATATGTTAAGTCCACTTAGGTCCTAGGAAGGAATAATTCTAGATAGTGTCAGTTGTCACTAGATCTTATCTTACCTTTTGGTATTTAGTGCTTGTGTCCTAAGTCATTTAATATTTGTTGAGGTAGTTGTCTCATTGTACATGTTAATATCTTGTCTAATCCTATCTCACAATTTGTCATTAGAAGTAAGGCATCATATGTACATCTGATATTCAATTTGGAAATATGGCAATCTTACGTCCATAATCATAGCATGATATTTCTACCATTTCTATCTTGTGGAAGTTATTGTTGTCTTGCAGGTAATCCTGGGTTGTTGAGGAGTTCACCATAAAATCCTCCATGGTATCAAAGTTTCAATGATGCAAACTTCTTCCCATATCTAAGGGACCAATTTTGGCTTGAATATTTTGTTGGGTGCAATTGGGGATTTTGAGAACCTCACCATTGAATCCAGGGTGTCAAAGAAAGTCAATTTTTACTTTTATTTCATCAAATTTTGTTATATTTTGTCATATCTACAAGGGTTTCAAGTTGGACAAAGGTTACCATATCCAAGGGGTAGCTATATTTTGGAGCACTTTGGGCCAAAATTGACCCTTCCATCACATTTGAAAGGCTCATAAATTTTAAGGTTGATTGTCAAATCGTGAAAAATTGAGCACCCTAGGCCCTCAAGAAAAATCTCCCCCTTTGGTGTCGTATAATCAACCGTACAATTCATACGATTGTATTGTAAAAATCTACAGATGCATATTTGTAGTACGATAGGAAAAATCGCAAGTGTGAAGGAAAAATTGTAGGTGAAGAATTCATAATTTGATAAGTAGGAGGTTTCTTCCACAACGTGTCAAATTATGATATTACTATCAGGATTCAATCGTGTAGTTTTCGAGTCAAACTCATTGACCCATGATTCATGAGTAGTGGTTCACAAGAACCCATCTCTCATGATAATGAATGGTCCACTTAGCACTCATTGCATCTAGGTGATGCTCACAGAGGTGAAGCATTGGTCCGTCTCGGGAGGTCACCCATCCTAGTACTACTCCAGCTCAAGCGCGCTTAACCACAGAGTTTCCCCTAAGGTTAAGCCCACTTAGCTTTCTACCCCATATGAATTAGACTCAAGCAATATGAATTAGATATCATTTTGTGAATTTGGAATTAGAGATCATCTTACAAAGGGAAGGGAGCCAAGCAAACAACACAACATGCAATGCAAAGGTTGGCTTGATATCTATATCTAATGCCCTACACCTATCTGCTACATGCTAGATAACCTTTCAATTGCCAATGCAAAGAAATTTGAAAACTACAATTACCTGCCCAGCAAAACATTACAAAACAGTTTAATTTTTGCCTATTGCATGATTTATGATTGGAGGAACTATTTTGTTTGATTTTACTGATCAGAAATTGGAAAATCTTCCCAGGAATCTTCGAACCAATGACAAAATTATATGGTGATAGTTTATTGCTTTATAAAATGGGAAAAAAATAGAAACATTAAGTGGCTAATTTAAGTTTTAAATTGGCAGTTTTCAATGCAAACTAAGTATCCCTCCTAATAATTGAGTTCAGGAAACCGATGAACTGAAGTTAAATCATTTTACTCATACAGAAATCCACATAGCTGACAAAGCCGGTGCATCATAAAACAATAATCAATTAATAATAAAATAGATTCTGCACATCTTGATATTTTCCCACTAAGATGACACATTGACAATACGGTACTCCTCTTTTAGGTGGGCAATCATACATAAAATCAACATTCTGTCATATCTGCCTGAAAGTAAGATTTAGTCGGCCAGGGCGCAACGAGGTGTTTCGAGTAAGCCAGTGGGGAGCAGTGTCAGGGTACAAACCAGAGACGCCATGGTAAACAAGCCTTGATTTCCCTCCAAAGATTAAAACATCTCCAGACTCCAACATCATCTTAGTAAGATTCTCAGATTTCCTCTCCTTTCCATAAGAAAACTCTGCAGAGTCACCAATACTAAAAGATACCACAGGTAAACCTTTTTCAAGACTTGCTGGGCTTTCATCTTTGTCTTGATGTAGTCCTAACCTTCCATTCTCCTCATAGAAATTAACAATGCAAACATCAGGGTCTAGGCCAGGCAAAGCTTCTAACAACTCTTCTTGGGTTCTTATATTGTGGTCCTTTCTGAGTTTATTGTGAGATTCTTCAATGGCCCTATGAACCAAGGGAACAAAATCTACAGGAATGGGTGGTGGCTGTGCATTATCATGTGCACGAATTTCTTCATATCTATATGTTTTGTGATTCCAGTTCCTGCCAAGGCACATCATCCTCAAACGCATTTTATTACCGCTATCAAAACTGGGTTGAAAAAATCCACCTTTCCCAAGACCAAGTTCTTGACATTTTTTAACTATTTCTTCTTGTTCATGTTCAGTGAGCCATTTCTTTAGCAAAAACATACCAGGCATCAAGTTACAAATCTTCTTGTAAGTTTCATTAATCTGTAAAGGAGGGGATAATTCTATTGATGCAAAACAATTGGGCTTGCTGCAAATATCAAATGGTTCTTCATCTCTTTCTGCTCTCCTGATTGTGACTGTTGAAGACCTAATTTTGTAAAATTCATCATCTTGTTGTACCCTTCCACTGCTAAAGTTTCTTTCATTTGTAAATATATTTCTATTTCTCTTGTTTCTTCTAGCATGGGGAGCATGCCTGCTGGATCTTGAACTTGAATGGTGGTCTTTACCCTGTCCTGTCGTTAGAGTATCGCATTCTGAGTTTTTTCGCTTTCTATTGGGGTTTTTGGTATGGAAAGCATTCCCAGCTGAGCTTGAACTTGGGTTATAATCATGATAGCTTTGACATTCTGAAGCATGCCACTGTAGACTTGAACCTCGGTGGTAATTATCATTATGGCTTTGTTGGCTCCAACTATCCTGAAATGAGTTCATTCTGTCCTCTTCTTCCGATCTTGGGGAGCTTGAACCCTGGTAATCATCCATCGCAAAAGTATCCCTGGCAGAAGTAGAATCAGGGTATGCGTGCCCAACAGAGCTTGAACCATGGTAATCGTGGCCCTCATGATCACCAGGTTCATCACTTAACCTTATCGGTGGGTTACTGCTCTCACTATTTTTCAAAATATTCTCTGTCTTCTTGACTACTTCTTTCTGCAAAACCGATTCAGCATTAAAACAGGTCTCTTCATTTCGAACCTTGTTTGTACAATCATTACAAGGCCCTTCGATATCTTTTTCACAGAATATATCACCACAATCAGGAGAAGTCTTCACCAACTGGTTGTTCTTATCATGTCCATCCATTTTCTATTGTTACGATGGTGGCTGAAGAGGGCTTATAATTGTGTACTTGAAAATCTTCTATTGCAGTATTGAATACAATTGAATTTCATTTTATAAACAATAGCCCGCAAGGGCGTGTCCGTAGGAAGTGGAAGCCTTTGAATCATCCTCGTAATCATCAGAATAACACTTCTAATAAAATTAGTAATTAAAAATTAGTTTACAGAACCACCCATTTCAGGCTGGGCTAAAGAAAGCTAGGGCATAGATACCTTTTGTTTTGGGATCCAAAACAATTCAAACTGGCTGGGCAGATTTATTTGGCTGAACAGCTGTTACCCGCGAAAGGGCGCGATCTCTTATGGTGGGTTCTTGCTCATTCCCCCTATTGCTGATTAATGACGAACATTTGGGTTCAGATGCAGAGTCAGAGCCGGAGCTTTACAAATTTCTGAAAATTTCCTTTCTTAAATCTCACAATTAAAAATTGGAGTCTCCATGTTTAGTTAAAAGGTGTTGTGGTCAATTGATAGGACCACTTAGGGTATGTCTCCATGGGGCTGCTTCGTTTATTTTGGCTAGCAGCTGCTGGAGTATTTTGTGGAGCTGGTGGCCCCATGAACTTTGTTTTCTCAATTGTAAATTAATTTCAAAAATGTAAAGAAGTGAAAATGAAAATGTAATAATTTTGAGCAATGAAAATGTATTAACAATATTTTGTGCCGGAAGGAAAAAATTGGAGGGAAAAAATGAATTATTATGAAAAAAGAGGGAAATTAATATGTGGTGTCAGATGTCATTTTATTTCCATTTGCAGTAGCTGCTTATTTCCAGCCCCCCAAAATTTTGCAAAGCCTATTTACAATTCTTAAGCACTTCTGCTTCACGAAAATAGGAAAAGATTCCAAATTATCCAAATTTCATAGGTACACTTAACTGTTTAATTTTAAGCAGAAATGTTTAATTATAAGCAGAAATTTGAGTTAAGCAGCAGCATGGGGACAGGGGATTAGTTCTCACGTTAGAGATTAAAGTTCAAGTCTTGTCTAAAGACATCTTGGCACTAGTAGGGCATGAGAGAGTGATATCCCATTTTAATTATAGCCATTTTAATGATAGTGTGTGTGTTAGGCTCACAAGTGATGATGAAGGTAAGAAGAATAAATGGTCATAAAGCATTAGGTTATAGGAGTGAAAGATGGAGATGTGTCATATTAGGAGTAGAATTAATAAATATATAAAGTAATTTAAAACGTTTTTTAAGATGAGAAAAGGGATGGGAAGAAGATGTCAAACAAGTATTAATGGATCTGATTTCCTCCATTTTATGATGAGGACAACTCACATTTAATAAGAATGGTATGTGTATGGTGGGGATAGTTGTAGGGCATGGCATCCCAATTCCTTGAGCCATCTAAATGATAGGTCGCATGGAAAAAGAGGCACTTGGGCAATTTTTAAACCCCCAAAACCCCATAATCTACACTGAACCTTTATTTTGGAAGGAAAACATGAGGGGGAGGGTCATGGGAAGGGAAAGCCAAATGGAAGGTGTGAATACAGGTAGAGGCATTTTGGTAGAGAGAAGAATAGATGAAGGAGATAATATGCACAAAATGGATATGTAAAAAAGGTTGTAAACAAGCACAAATGTCATACCCTACAGTTTTTCTCAGCATCCTCCATGCATGTGCCATAAGGAGAGCTTGTGAATGGGCGATGTACATACATTAAGCTTAAAGGATGGAGGAATTTCATTTGACATGAGGGGAGAAAAAGAACATAGAGAAACGTGAAAAGGAAGAACAAAGGTGGTGTTGAGTGGATGTGGGTGTAAAGGCATTAGGAGACCAAGCATGGGGATTGAAGACTACAACAAAAGCCCTGCCCCCAAACTTTAGTTTTCAGGTTAAGTGATGTCTTTAGGACTATGTTGTATATTATTCTTTACTCAATTCAAATTACATTTGATTTTAAAATTTAAAGATTTTGTCTCAATGCAATTGCTAAATACCAAAAGGTGTACAACAAATAACACAAAAAAAGGAGAAGAAAAGTGTTTTATCTTCCTCTTTACACCTCAAGCACTCATTTGAAGGATATAGGGTCATGTAGTTAATTAATAAAAAATTATTATAAAACCATGGTTATTGGTAAAAGAAAGAAAATTCTTTTGTTTTTCCTACAAACATGTAGGAAATTGATTCTCTTGCTCTCCTAAATGGAAAAGATGGAACCATGAACAAGGCACATGAATCGTTTGACCAAATTCCTCAATGAAATGCGATATTCCATTTTATCATAAGATTTTTTATTCTACATAGAATGATGGTTATTATCAATGCAATAGAGATGATATTTCCACTATATATAAGCTCGAGATTCAAACCATAAATATATGAGATTCAAGCAAGTGAAATCATCATTCTCAAACCTATAACTTTAAATATATTTATATATGTGGGGTTGTGTATGGGAGTGTGATTGCATATAGGTGTGTGTATACTTAATAGATGCAAACAAATGTAAGTTGTATATATACAAAACCAACCTTTATTTAACCATTGTTAACAAGGGCCAAATAATGAGTGATTGCAGTGTCCAAAGGGATGTATTTTATTTGATAGTTCATGGAGTGCATTATGTGTGCATAAGTAAATATGTATCTAATTATTAATCAAGCCCTCATTATGGTGTGGGCTATAAACAAGTTAGATCCACGAGTAGAATGAATAAAATAATAATTTTAGAAAGAAGGTTGCAAAATGGATTTAAGTTTCCTTATCTCCATTTGGCATATCTCCAATACTGAGTTGAGGTAGAGTAGGGATCAATATTTTATTAAGCTAGCATTTGTATTTAGGTCAAAACTATATTTTAATATGTTTGTATGTATATAAGTATTTACATGGTGTATTTGAAATGACAATATTAACTGAAATGATATTCTAGTGCCCAACATCTCTTGGAAATACCATCACTTTTTGCATTGGTAGGCACTTAGTGCCCTCAAATATATTGTGATATTTTAATTGGCTTCATGGAATCATATTACTATTTGATATTATTGTGAATTTATATGACAATCCCCTATGTGCATTAACAATGTGATGATACTGTGCTAAATTATTATAATCACATAATAACGATCACTTGGTAGATAGGTGACTAAATTTTACCTTATGAGACAAGTAGAGTTTTCCTCTAGTTGGAGGCAAAACTAAACAGGATTATCTCAGTAACGATAAAAGACATATTCTCCTTGGAGTTTCACTTCTAAAAGCTAAGGGTTATTCTTCTTATTATATTACAATGCTATTAAGAAATATAATGAAATCAAAAGGATAAGAATAAAATTATTAATATTATTGAGTGTACATATTCATATGATGATCCAAATGATATGGTGTTTCCCACTTATCGTCAATATAGCTCAAATGTTGATTATGTTTAGAATAAATTTGTAATTATTACCAATAAAGTGATAAGGACAATTGTTCATTTTGAATATTTCTAGTAACATCTCGTTACTCTATAAGATGAAATAAAGTAAAAAAGTTTTTAAATACTATATTGAAAATAAATCTAGAGTCATTATGCAATTAATCTAGTCATAGAGGTGGCAATTCATTTCCTTCCTAATCAAAACTCCAATAGGATGGAATATTCTTGGGTTTCACCACCAACCTGAGATTAACAAGGATAAATCCTAATAGAAATATCTAGTCAATAGTAAAATAACATGGCACTAATTTCTTTGTGGGTTGTCATTTTGTGTCTAAGTGAAGGGGATGGTGAATCCTACCTACTAGGGTTTTTGTGCAGGTAATTTATCATTCAAGCTCATTATAGTCATTATCCCAATTAGAATTTTTGGGCTATGCATAATTATTTCCATTTGAATAATAAAGGTGGTGAGGTCTAATTAGAGATCTTGATTTCATTAGATGGAAGTGTTATAGTTTAGGCTTGTTGAACTGAGAATGATGTTGGAATTCCCTACTTGTTGTTAAGCATTATTAAATATTGGAATAATTTAAAAGAACCTTGTTGGAGTAAGACATAGTAATTAATGAAACCTTGTTTATGGGAGCCTGTGTATAGGCATCCTTTGAGAAACCTTGTAAGGATAACTATGTGTGACTTGGATCCCATTTGGAAGTGGGTACATAGGAAATCCTTTGGTGAAGGATGCCCATGTGACCTCAAGTCCTTAAGGGGAGGGTTTATGGGGGATAACTCCATGGTTTGGAGTTATTCCTAACTTTTTGGACCTTCTCTCTCTTTAGTAGGCTCGATTTGGGGTTGGAATGGGTATTAGATGGTTATGAATGAGTTAAATAAACCTTATAACTTGTATTTAATACATAATGTGCTTTTGATTAGTAAGTTGAAAAAATTGAATGAATTTGACTATTTTATAGTCGATATTTTATATGTACACATGTTGAGTACCTATCATCTTGTGTTGGTTCAATGTGGTTCTTATGTTTTATGTAATTCAACTCCAGACCTATAGGACTCTATGTATAGGCTCATGAATCAATTGATTGTGATATACTCTATTACTTATGAATCATGTTGTGTAAGTTTGGGGCTAGAGATGACCCAAGTATGAACCTCTGAGATATTGGAGCAGTTATAGATAGTCATTGGACCATTCCAATGATCAATGTTTGGGCTAATGTTATGGATTAGTTGGAATTCACCTAGTTTATGGAGGTGAATGTGGTGAGCTACCCTAGTTATGATATGGTAGCAGTTGTATGAGTAGCTACCCTACCATACTAGTAATGATAATCAAAGATAATAATTGTATTGAGAGGGTTCAAATTGGTAGTCACCTATAACATGGGGGTAATAAATACCAAGTGTTACCTAGGTTTTGAAGAAGATGGCTGACAATACCACTATTGTCACAAGGTGGCATATGTTGGAAGCTACTTCTTCTTGAGAGGACATACTTGTCATTGGTGGCCTATAAGATATTGAATGTGGAATCCACCTCGCTAGGTTTGTTCACTATTTGTGGAAATATTTGGGTTGAAGATGTACCCCCAATATAATATGGGATAAACCAAATCCTCTTCCCAATTTCCTAATGGTGTAGAAGACTAGTGAAAAGGATGGGCCCACAATGTAGTGCACAATACATCCACATTCCTTTTCTATCTAGGGTGCGCTATGGATAGGTATTAGTCATCCATTGTGGATGTATTAATTATTCATTGCATATATGTTAGTCAATCATTGTATAAATGGCCTCAATTTATGGGTATATTGTTACTAATGGGCCCTTACCAATGATGGCATCAAGTAGTACAAGCTATGTATGATTGAAATCATAGATAATTATGTATTGAGAAAATGATGGGACCCATAGTGTAGTATGGGATGCATGGAGATTCCTTTCTAAGATGGAAATTCCCTTCCATGCATGCAGTAGGTTGCATCCATTTCCTCTTTACCAATTGTTTTTATGTTAAAATGTAATGTATGTGTGGATTTTTCACACTAGATATATTTTTTGTATGTTGGATCTAGTCACTATGGTATATGTAATGAGCGTATGATCTAGTTATAGTTTTACTTGTGATGTAAATAAGTTGGTCACCATTGTACTTGTGATGAGAATATGAGTCACTCACAGCTATAATTGTGATGTGTATGAGCTAGTCACCATTGTACTTGTGATGTGCATATGATCTAGTCATTATTGTAATTGTGATGTGTATGAGCTATTCACCTTATATATGTAATTGATGCTTGAGATAGTCATTGTGTGTGTGTGATCTTGGGATTATGGTATGATATAAATACTATGTATTTGTGTATGTTTGTACACTAATTATTGGTAATGTTTGGTATGGATCCAACACAATGGAAAATTATTATCATCCTACCATATTTGGACCAAGTGAATAAGTATGCTTATTGTATAGTCATGATTTAAAGGTGAGATCCAATATCTCATACAAGAGGAGAGAATAAAATCCCTATAATATTGGTGGGTGAACTATGAAACCTTTGATTTCTCATGAGGGGATACATAGGTAGGGTCATCATGAATGAACCCTTTAAGTTTAGGTTTAGGTCTAGTGATGATCCTAACCATAAGATCTAAACACTTTTGGGTGTAAGCATATACGTGGTGATGTTGAGTTGATATTTACGCCAAAGGAGTTTCCTTATTTAAGCTTTCATAGCTCATTTTTTTTGTGGATGGTGGAAAAAGAAGGATAGGCCCTGCATGATAATAGAACCATTGCCAGCCATTGATTATTTTCATCATTTTTCATCCTTCATGGTTTTATTTGTCAGTTCACTCCTCTAATGCGAATAGTTTTGTAGAGCACAACATTCTATTTCTCTTAAACAAAGAATTTAAAAAGGTAGCAATAAAAGTAATTTTCACTGGGAAGCTCATCCAATTTTGTTGGACAAACGTCCAAGATTTGATAGTGCACATATTTTTTTCCATTTCTCGGTTGTTTTTTGTTGTCTTTTGCTACTTTCCCCACCACTATTGGTTTATGTTCCTCCAAACTCTTCCTCACTAGTATTAACCTTTCACTTCTCTAATTTGGCGAGCTACAACCTGAAAAATAAGATTTGGATGAGGGTTTTAGAGTATGCTTATTAAAATGAAAATTACAGCCAAGATCCTAATAATGAGCACATTTAGGTTTTAATATTATGACATGATTAATATATAATGTATATTTTATATAATAAAAAATAAATTATAAATAATATAACTATACTACGTTATTTTTTTTTGATAGGTAAACGCTTTTGACTGGAGTTTTGAACCAGTGAGACCACATTCGGGGGACCTCATCCCCATCATTCATCCCTCCTCTTCCTCTCCTCCATCTCCTCTAATCCTCCTTTCCTCTGAATCCTCTATCTCCACTCCACCTCTTTTCCTCCTCTCCTTCTCTCCTCCATCTCCTCTCTTCCATCTCTCCTCTACCTCCTTTCTTCCTTTCCTCCAGCTCCTCCATTTCCACTCCTCTCCTCTTCTTCTCTCGTTCCCATCCTCCTTCTCCTCTGCCTCCCATCCTTCGTCTCCTCTTCATTGCCTCCTTCAGCGCACCCTTGCATGTCGACCTCCTTCTACAATTGCCTCCTAATGCCTATCACTACACTCCTTCCCTCCATCCTTCCACCTGTAGTATGCCACCACCCACTGCCTATCGCCACATTCCTCGCGCCAATCTCCAGTTGCAATCTCTCGAGCACCTGCACACCATTCTCCATCACACCAATCTCTTCCACAGCTGCATCGAGCACCCATGGGTCTCAAGCAGGCTCAAACCCAAGACCTCCCATGTGGGAGGCTCGCAACTAACCGTTGCATTGTGGGGTCATCCCCCAACTATACTACCTATTATTATTATATATTATATTCTTAAAAAAAAATATTAAATACATATATAAAATTAATATAATTAATAATTAATTATTATTATATTTTTATATAATACAAAATATAATTAATGTATTATATATATTTTATATAATATAGATTAAATCAGATATAATATAATTATATTTATTATTATATATAATAGTATATATAGGTTATATTATTATTAAATATTTAATTCTATTATAAAATTGAGACAAACATATCCCCCTCTCTATCTCTCCCCATCTCTCCCTCCCTCACTCCCACCATATCCCCCTATCTATCTAGTTATCTCTACCTCTCTCTTCCTTTCTCTTCACATATATCTCAATCTCTCTCTTTCTCTTCTCATATATCTCTATCTCTCCATGTCTTTCTCTTCCCATATATCTCTATTTCCCCCTACTTCTTTCTCCCTTTCTTTATCTCTCCTTATTTCTCTCTCCCTCTCTCTATCTCTATTTACCTATCTCTAATTCTCTTTGTTTGTCTATCTCTTTTTCTCTTTCCCTCTCCTCCCTTCTCTATATCTCCTTATATATCTCTCTCTCTATCACTCTATCTCACCATCTATATTTCTCCCTCTTCCTCTACATCTCTCTACCTTGTTCTTTGTATCTCTCCATCTATATCTCCCTATCTATCTCTGTATTTATCTCCCTCTACCTATATCCCTCTATCTATTTCTATCTCTCTTCCTCTCTCGATTTGTCTTCATCTCTACCTCTATTTCCTCTCTCCCCATTTATCTCTAGACATGTATCCCTCTCTCTATTCATCCATTTATCTCCCTCTCTATCCCTCTCTCTCCTCTCTCTCTTTATCTCTCCCTATCCTTCTCTCCTCTCCATATCCCTCTCCTTCTCCTTCTCCTTCTCCTTCTCCTTCTCCATCTCTCTCCCTCTTTTTATCCCTACCCCCCTCTCTCTCTCCCTCTTTCTATCCCTACCCCTCCCTCTCTCTCTCCCTCTTTCTATCCCTACCCCTCCCTCTCTCTCTCTGTGATGAGCCAACTCACTCCAACTCAATCCCTGTTGTTTTACTCTTATTTTTTGTGTTTTTATTTTTATTAAGAAGAATTCTAGATAGAAGTAGAAGGGGTGCCAAGCATATAAATGGAAATAAACTAAACATACAAGAAATTCTGGATCAAATGCAATTCTATTGAAGATCTGGCAATTTATACAAAGAGATTACATACAAACAACATACCCGGAAACCTCCAAAATATTTAAATAAGATGGGTCAGTGCATGCCAAGCAAGATATGATGGAACTATCAAAATGCAATGCCTAGACCTCAAATATACTTTCTCCCACACAATAGCTGATGAAATGGTGCTAAGAAGGTAGGACGCCAATAATGGAGCAAGGAAACAGTCCAAAAGAGAGGTGTGTTTGCGTCTAACCTCACACGCCTTTCCCAGGAGATCATGCCTTTTGCAAGGAAAGTACGGCCTACTACAAGAAATGGTACAACCTCAACCTCTGTAATAAGATGGAGCTAATTGGAATGAAAGAATGGTGTCACAAGTATGAAGCCCTTCCTTGTTATTGAAAGCCAAAAAAATATGCACAGATAAATTCAGATGAAGCACAGATGAACTTCCAAATGAAGCTCCCACAATAGTAATCATTCAACTGGTATCTCACAGCCTCACAATCATATATTCAATGAAGAATTGTCGCTCTCCGATGAAGATTTTCTTGAAACCCTTGTCCTCAGACAAAAACACAAAGAAGATCAAAATTGCAATGTCAAATAATCATAAGTGAGGTCGACTTGCAACCCTTTTGCCTTATATCCCCTCAAAAAGCATGGCTTTCATGAAGTGATGCCACTTTTTCTTTAAAATACATTTAAAATGTATTTAATATTTTTTCCATAGTTGGGCACCCAAATAAATGACTTAAGTGAATTTAAATATTCACTTTAACATTTAAGTCATAAAATAATAATATTTTCAGTGGCTTTTAAATATTATAAAGTCAAATTATAATTTTATAAAATTAAATGACTTAACCACTAAAATATTCATCTCCCTCAATTCTCAGTGTTTTGACATGTCATCAGAAGCTAGTGAACATTGAACTGCAAAGGCTTGCACTGAGCCTAACACTGAACTGAAGGGGTGGAAATGTCAAAACCCACCAAAACGGTCACTAACCCTCTAACCAAATCATGTCAGCCCACGAGGGTCCAAGAAATAAACTAACTCAACTACTCTTGAAAACTGACTAGAGTGGGGACATTACACTCTCCCGCTCTCCTTATTGCAAACATAACATGAACTTTTTGGTAATGGAACCTGATTATCTTCCTAATTCAAAGGTTTTATTTCAATCATGTTTGGATCCCTGTAAGTGGATGCATAATTTATTTGAAGCTAACACTTATCCATTAAGACCTTTGTTGCACAAACAAAATCATTTTTTAAATGGCCTACCAATTGACCTCATGTACTGCATAAATGTATGCAAAAAATATACCAAAATTTATCTTAATTGACCTTCCACACTTCTTTGGTGTACCCATTGCACAGTAAGGTGCAATTTCTAGTTAATTAGATGTAAGCACTCTAATTTAGATGAAAGATTCTTGGTTGGTTAAGTTTGTAGTTGTCATGAATTGAATTTTTTTTTAAATTATAGTGATTGAGGGGTAGGTTTTACAAGATGAAGAAGATATCATCTAGGATTCGAAAGGAGAGGTTTTAAATCCATAGTAGTGTGGTATAGTACACATCTTAGTGACAATTTAATTTTTATATATTGAATTTTTGAATTATTTAAAATGAGTTGCTTATTACTTGAAATGGAACTAATTTGTAATTTAAAGTTTCTCTAAAACTTAGAAAAAATGAGTGCATTCTCTAGTTGAAATACATAGTATCTTAATATTTGAGATCAAAAAAAAAGTAAATCAATTAAGAAGGTCTAATATTTGAAAGACATCATAGAAATTTATTACAAGTATTAGTGATAGTTTTAATTTAGGAATTAATCTGCATATTGAATTTTTGAATAATTTAAAAATGAGTTGTTTATAGTAGAAAATATAATTAATTTACAATTTAAAGTATCAATAACATTTGAAAGAAATGGGTGCATGTAGGTTGAAATATAAGTGTATATTTCAACCTACAATTTTCTTCATCAATATTCTATTACACACTAGTAGTCTTACTAATGTATGAATCTTAACATTTGAGATAGAGAAAAATATAAATCAACAAAGACGGTCTAAAATTTGAAAGACGTCTTAAACTTTATTACAAATGTTAATGATAATTTAATTTGAAAACTAATTTGTGTATTGAATATTTGAATTATTTTAAAAACGAGTTGTTTATAGCAAAACATGCAATTAATTTACAATTTAAAGTGTTTCCTAAGTTAAGCACTATTATGAATTTTTAAGAATTTTATGGGTATAATAATTTAAGACATTTTTGGTGATTTTATAAAAAGAAGAGACTTTAAAGGTATTAAAATTTATCAATATTGATGACTATTTCAAAAGATACCCAACATATCAATATAATTTTAGAATTAATTTTTAAGGCATGCATGTTCCTAATAGCATTGTAGTCATTTCAAAGCAATGGATACAGAAAAAAAAATTAACCAAATGACCATTTTTTTAATTTTATGATTGATACATGCATCTATACACCAACATCAACTTACCTACATAGCCAATAAAAACATCAATTAGATTAGTTAAAATTAGGATAGATAATTGCAATAAATACATAAGAATTAAATGTGGTGGATAGTGGTACTTATCTCTAAAGCTAATGGTGCAAGAATGGTGTTAAGCTATTTATACATTTTGTTGTTTATAATGTATAATTAAAATGTATGATAGCATGACAAATATATTTTGTTATAATTTATAGGATGCTTCACTCAGGGTTGAAATTTGAAAATAAAGAGCAACAAAGGGAACATCAAAGAGAATATTTGAAATTATATGATACAACAACATGAACAAATGGTTGATACACAAAGAGAGGAAGTAAGAAGTCTTCAAAATGAAGAGCAATGAAGATAATATGCTCAAAATTATATGAGACAACGCTATGAACAAATGAGTGATGCACAAAGACATAAAGTAAGAAATTATCATAACCAAAATGATAGAGAAAGACGTGTTAAACATAAGGTGGATATGATAGTGGAAGAGATTGAAGCAAAAAATGAGATAACATGTTGATCATATGATAACACATTGTGCACAAACATCTCAAGAGGAACAATATATATTGAGAAGAAGGTCTACATCACCAATCTTATGGGAATGTTGAGGTTAGTTCAGAAGGAATGAATTCTATTACACATTATCATGTAGAAAATAACAATTTACAAGAGGAGTTAACATCTCAACTAATAAGACAAATACATTTGCAAAGAACACAAAAGGGATCAAAGAAGAGTTGAAAATAATATAAATGTTGAGATTGATTTGAAGACTACAAATGATATTTCGACATGGACTAGATAAACTTGCTACACCAAGTATGTACTACATTTGTGAAGAATGTAAAGCCCCACCATGCAACCCTAAAGGAAGTTGTATTTAACGACTTAAGCGAATCAATTTTTTTAATTTATTTTTTAAAGTGCAATTAACATACACATTCACTTACTAATTAACAAAAACCTCTAAGGCTACAAGGTTAGGATTACTTAAAACCACGCATACATATTACATATAACCATAGCATTATATACTTTATGAAATAAACATCATACATCATAAGGATACCACATTACATAATAAGATAAACATCCAAGATACAATCTCATAAACATTAACTTAATCCAATAGTTACATCACTCATTCCCAGAATGAGGCAATAGTACAAAAGTGTTACAATTACAGCATTTCACCTCATAAACATAAGAGGGATAAAATAACTTATACAAATTAATATATTACAATGCAAGAATAAAACACAAGACCCATGAGCTATCCATCTGGATGTCTCGCCACCAAGTACTAAAGATAGATGGGGGACCCAACGGTGTATGGTGCATGTTCCACCCAACCAAGTGGTACCCGAAGCCCCACCCCCCATGCTAGGAGATAGTAACAAAGTAACATGGACAAAGATCTACAACCTCTAACCAAAGGCAGACTCATACTGACACATACTAACATAATCATAAAAATGCACAACACAAGTACAACTCACACATCACTGACATAGGTCACATTGCTTCCAGACATAAAATATATCAAGTATGTTCAAAGAACCATACACATAAAACAAATAACAACTATTGTCCTAGACAGAGTGTCATCGCATAGCTCATAATAAGTTACCCTCAGCGGATCTTCATAGGCTCTGGTGATCCTGGTGGCCTCTACTGACCCTCGGCCCTCATACTTACTAATGCGAAATCAACTACCTCTCGTACTAACAAGATAGATGACCTTTCCATTTCAGGCCTTCCCACTCACACCAAGCCTTCACTAGCACTTGACTATGAGTGAAGCTAGAACTTATCTTTTTAGTGTGTAGTACTCCCCAAATTTATAATTTTAGTTATCACTTGATTAAACCACTTCTATAGGTTACCCAAATCTTACCTCTTCCGGGCTCTGGCCCCTAATGGAAGCCACTCTTCTATTTGAAAACACACATCAAACTATCTATAATACCCCTCCATTTTGTCCTTTTGATCAAACAGTGTTATGCTCTGTTATGTTGTACTTTTTGTTTGTACCTTGACTTTGGTACCCGACTGTTATTTGATCGCTATCTGTAAAGCGACATTAATGTAATTTTTTGATGTGATGGTATTTTAATATGATGTTATCTTATGCCATGTTTTGGATTAACATAAAGGGATATTCGAATTAATGGTGTTATGCTTTGGATTATATTAATATGTTAGATTTGTCGGTAGTACTATTGTATTGGTGAAGAGGACGGTACCGCATCACTTGCTTGCGAGCGCCCTGCGATTCTGAGATTTTCTCTTCACGGTGTGTATTTTATGTTGTTCATATTATATGTTATTGTTTACTTGAATTACAGGTTGACAGGTATAGGACATCGACTCCACCTGGTTTCATAGGTTGGAGCGTGTTCAATACCCAACGGTATTCGATTGGGAGATAGTAGCTAGGTTTCAATGCCGAGTCAACACCCTAGTCCTTGTATGTCATCAGTTGTTCATCAGGTTGTGTTGCTTTGAATGTTGTGCCCTCTCTTCATATTTAATTGCAAGTTAAATTGGGTGATTTAAATAGCTTAATATATTTAAGTTGTTGAGTAATGTAATCTGGAATTATGTTGAAATATAATTTATTTATTATTAATTTAATTTAATTAATAAATAATTTAAACATTGATAAATCTATTTATTAATTAATTAAATTTTTGGTGTTGAAAGAAGTTAATTTATTAATGTTGGAGTTATTGTTATATTTGTTGAAATTGAAAATAAAGAAAAAGATTAAAAAGTCAATTTGGAATTGGAAAATTCAAAAATTAAAAGAAAATGTTTTAGAAAGTCAAATTTGAAATTTGCATTCAAATTTTAAAAAATGAGATATTTTGGCAATTTCTATTTTCTGAAATTTATGAGGGTGGTTGAAGGATTTTTAGGGTTGAAATCTTATGTTTGAAATTTGCTTCAATTTTTGGAGGTTCATGGAGTTTGGAAAAAGATTGAATTAGATAGAGGAAAAATTCTTCAATTTGGTGGGTTTTTTGGAAAAGGCTTGGAAAACCTGTGGATCTGAAGAGGGAATCAAGTCACCACTATCATTTTCAAAAAATCAAGTTCAAGTCTTTTTAATGTTTTCTTTTGAGTTATTTTTGAAATTTAAATATCAATGATAGAAGTTCACGTGGAAGGGATTCTTGAATTTTGTGATTTGTATGCTCTTGAAACAAAAATGAAATCTTGTTCTCCAAATCAGCAAGAGAAACCCTCAAAAAGGAAAGAAAAGAAAACATATGCTTCAAAAATGATGTTTTGAGTGCAATTGCTTGTTTCATTCATCCTTTTATTAATCTGATTTTCTCAATTTATTCTATCTTTTAAAACCAAAACTGTATATATATATATACATTAAAAGGTTAAAAATTTATGTTGGGTTAAAAATTTTATTATCAAAAATCCGAACTTGAAATGAGCCTTTGTCTGTTATTTTTTTTTTTTAAAAACACAGTTTAAAAAAAACACATTTCAGTTGGGGCTCAACCCCCATCGCGCCCCCATGGGAGGTGGGCGGAGGGAGCCACGCCTAGCGCATCCCTCCCCACTCCCCTTACCTCCCCTGCCGTCACCACCCACCTGGGTGCGGACGACTGTGTTCACACAGTCGCCGCCCCCATTAATGGGGGTCGGCTGTGTGTGAACACAGTCGGCCGACCCTGTGGGGTGCGCGGCTCCCCTATGCAAAATGCGACCCGTAAACCTAGGTGGCCGCCCCTTCCAATCTGCACGCGGATCGATGCATGGGTGTTGACCCTTGGTGACTTTGTTTTATTAATTTTTATTTTTATTTATTATTTTATTTTTATTAATATGTTAATATTATATATATATTTATAATATTAAATAGTAATATTTATTATTATAATATATATAATATTATAATATTAGTATAAATAAATATATTCATATGTATTATTATATTATATAATATTAAAATATTAATATATTATATATTAATATTTAATGTTATATTTTATAATATTAAAGTATTAATAATAAAATATTTAAACAGGTGTATTTTGATATACACATATAGGGGTGAAATTATCTTGGTAAACGGAGTTTAGAATTTTAAATATTTTCCACTATGGCATAATATAAAAATGTTGATTTAAATTGATGATTGTATTTTAAATGTACATGTCAGAATTAGAGTACGTAGTTGTAATCAATTTATCATTTGAAATTTTAAATGCAGTTTGGAAGGATAAACATAGAATTGACAAGAAATGTGTCTAGTATTGTGATTAATTAATAAATTATTTCGCATTAAACTTATTGTAATTTCTAAACGTTATATTCTAAAATGTAGAAAGATACATGTTTACTTATTACCATTGAAACAATTAGTGTAATTAAGCTTATGATTTGAATATTATCGCTCGTCTGGAAGAGAAGTATTTAATTCAGTTTTATTAATGCAATAAAGTGTTGAATGTTAGCATGAGGACATGGATTTAGAATATCCAAAGCAGATTTAATTCTCGTTTTGATTCCTATATGTTCTTGTCATCACTTGGGAAACTTGGGTCATTGCATGGGACAAGGCTTCTAGTTGAGTTTTCTGTTTTGTGAGTTGTCGGTTTGTTATGTCAATTTGTCTTGTATTCCTTAGGTAGTGCATGAGGATTGCGTCTATGTTAGTACCCGATTTTCACGAACGGGGACGTTTGTGCCTCCTAAGAAAGGAGTGGATTTGGTAATGTGTGTCTCCTTGTCAGTAGTGGTCAGGAGCAGTTTTGTTACCTTGTTACCTCCAGTGTTTGGAGAGGGTTTTGAACTTAGGTTGCCTCCTGAGAAAGGAGTGGTTGTAATACCTTGTTTGTTGCACTTTGTACCCTTGATGTTTGGATGTTATATGTGTGTTGTCAAGTAGAAGAGTGGCTTCTGTAAGGGCCAAAGCCTGGAAGAGGTAAGATTGGGTAACCTTCGGAAGTGGTGTAATTAAGTGATAACTAAATTAATATACTTAGAGTTTGGGTAGTACTTCACACTAAAAAGATAATTATCCCTCACTCATAGATCCAAGTGCTCTGTTAGGCTTGGGATGGGTGGGAAGGCCGGTAACGGCAAGGTCATCTATCTTGTCTGTACGAAAGGTATTTGATTCCACATTAGTAAGTGTGAGGGCCAGGGATCGGTTTGTGGCCACCATCATGACAATCCGCCATGGGTCACTCATGATGAGTTGTGTGATGACACTCTGTCTAGGACAACAGTTGGATTTTGAGTTCGTATTAGTATGTATGAGGGTCGAGGATCGGTTGAGGCCACCATCTTGATGATCCGTAGTGGGTAACTCATGATGTGTTGTGTAATGGCACTTTGTGTGACCATAGTTGGTCCTTGTTTATTGTGGGTATGGTTTTCGTAACATACCTGATGTGACCATGGTTGGTATTCGATTATTTTGTGTATGATTCCCTTAACATACTTGATCTGCTTTATTTCTGGAAGCAATGTGACCATGTAGTGTTGTACTTATGTTACTTGTGTTGTACTTGCATGGTATTTGAGTTGCACTTGTGTTGTACTTGCATGTATTTGAGTTGTACCTTGGGATGTACTTGTGAGGTTCATGTGTTTGGTTGTTTCAGTTTGGTTCAGTTATGTTAGCCTGCGTCTAGAGGTAGATGGTCTTGGCTAGGATTCCTAGTTACTATCTCCTAGCATGGGGGGTGGGCCTTTGGGTTCCACTTGATTGGGTGGCATGCACCTTAATCCATTGGGTTCTATCTTCATGTTCATGTGGATGAGACTTCCAATTGGAGAGCTCATTGGTTTCAGTTTCAGATCTTACTTTATTTCATTTCAGTTGATCTTGTATTATTTTTACCCCTCAGTTGTTATCGAGGTGGAAAGTTGTAATTATAATCTTACTTATTGATCTTGCCTCATTCGGGGAATGAGAGATGTAATTGAATACTTAATTACGAATTAATGAAATGGAAATTTATCTTTATGCTTTGATGTAACTCATCTTATTGGATGTATGTGCTTTAATTATTGGCTAATTATTTGACATGGTTTAGATCATGTTTTTTGTTGAGGTTCTATATAACCTCTGTCTCGTAACCTTAGAGGTTGTTGGCATTAGTTAGTGAACTTGCTTATTAATTATACTTTTTTATAAAAAAAATTATTCTGTTTAAGTAGTCAAATGCAACTTCCTTTAGGGTTGTGTGGCAAGGCGTTACACTATCCACCAAGGGAATCACAAGTGCATACAACCTAGGTATCAAAACCACTACATCTCAAGGAGGAAACAAAATAAAATAACTCACTCCAAAAAATGGAGGCAACCAAAACACATAGACCACTCCTTTCATAGGAGGTACAAAACATCCCTGTTCATGGAAACCGGGTAAATACTGAAAAGACACCATGCACTACCCAAGGGAAAACAACTGGTTGACATAAAGAATTGACAACCCACATCCTCTAAGATCCTCTGGAAGACTTACAATATTTGGACTAAGACTTAATCCCATATCCCAAAATATAACATAACGACATAGCTACAAAAGCATTCAAGTCATTAATCAAATCTAATATTTGGATTTCCTAAATCCATATTCATTCAATAGGTAACGTTGACAAAGTCAAAATCACGATAACAGGGTTAACTCAATTACTCACATACCCCTTTACCATTTTCATAATAGGGAATCATAAACAATTTAAACTTACATCCCTATACGAAATACACAAAAAATAAAACATTTAAGGAAATCACGAGGAAATTACTATAACAATCTAATAATTCTTACAAGATATCAACAAATCAACCTTTAAAATAATCATTTCCACTTTATTTTGATTATTTATACATTTCACCTTCACACTACCCATATACATTTAACATACCAAATTATACTAATGCACTGTAGTTAAACTAATTTATAAATCAAAAGAGAAACTTTTATATAGAACAATAAATACTATTGAATTATATTCTAATTTAAGTATATATATATATATATACACACTTTCAACTCTACATCAAGAAACTACTATAAGTAAACCTTTTCTCTTAAATAAAAATACATTGTATATCTCTAAATATAAAAGGATATTATTCCACATCATTTAACACCTTTGGCAAATAACAAAGATTAGAACTAATCTCAAACTAAACCTAATTTTCTTTAGAAAAGAACAACTTAAGTTTGCCGACACAACCCATGACACCATACGCTAGACACAGCGAACAAAGGTTACTTAAAAGCATGCAACCATCATGTTGAAACTGACTCAAGGTTTAGAGGATAATGCGCAAAATATGCAGAGAACACATTCACACAGCAAAAGAGTAACCCGAATGAGATCTAGGGCAACCAAAAATAAAGAGATGGGTCAACACGCGTATGCCAGGATAAGCACAAAGAGACTACAGTGAACTTAACTAGCTACTAAAGCTTATTAAGACATACATGGAGCGAATAAGAGACTATGCCCATTACGCAGTACAACCGACTAAAGAGCAAGCTAACGCATGCACAAAGAATTAATCATAATCATAAGTGAGTTTATTCTACGAAACGAAGGTAGCTAGATAAACCTCGACAACACCCAATCCAAGAAGTGATAAACATAAGCAGTCACAATACGCATGTTGTCCAAACTCGAGCCTACTATGACAAGTAAAAACCATTTTCCCAAAAGCTATCCAACAACAGAACTAATATTCTAACCGAATATAACACCATTTAGCACGTCTGTCCAACATGTGTGAACCTAAAGATCGAACCAAGAGACGGATAAAAGCAAAAGATCGAATAGCAGTTGGTCGGAATATAGTGTAATGTAAATTTATGGCCAGTACGCATGCAATGAAGGAGAGCAGAGATGCAAGATAGAAGACAAAACATAACCCCAAGCGCAGCCGCATGCATGTATGCTCGTAGACTAAAGATGATCCGCGACCCAACAAGACTATAGTGAAAGAAAGATAACAATCATGAAATCTTAAAGCAAAGGTAAATGTTAACTGTCAAAGAAATTAACAAGCCGAATTAGAGGCTATGGTTTAAAACCACCGAACAGGAAGGAAAATGGACGTCAAGAAGGAAACATGCAAACGAGCTACTACCCGCACGCACAAAACCAAATCGGTTACCTGATGTTGATCAAGACTACATTCACGAATCAAGGTACCACAAATCGGTATGACAAAAGATAACAGTTGCATGGTGAAGAATGCAACGTCGACAATCAGAAGAGTTCACAAGTTGAAAAAGAGAAAAAGAGAGGATAGAACACAGCAAATCAATGCATCTACTGCCACTAACAAATCTTTCCCTAAAATCATTAACAATTTTTTCTTCTGTATCATTTTGTAAATACAGTCAATTTTATGATAATATTTTTGTTTTCTATCCAATCGTGCTATAATTTTGCAAGTATTCAGAAACTAACTTGTTTCATTTTTTCTATGGTGGAAACAGGGATTGAAGACCAAATCTTCGCAGCATATTAACATGTTTACAATAAATAAACTTTGAATTTAAACAAGAAAAGAACTTGGAAGCGTTTCCTTGAAAACGAAGAACGAACTCAACAAAACACCGAAGATTCAAACTTTCCTCTTTTCACAATCACAACATAGTCTTAGAATAAAATTTGCAGCTTCTTTGATCGATTCCAAAAACCCAAATCTCAAAAAATATCTTTTGAGAACAATCTTTCTTCTTCTGATTGCTCGAATATCAAAACCGTGTGTGCAAGAATAAACAATTTCCAGATTATATCCTCTCACCTGAAGAAGCTTTTTCCTCTCCAAATTTCTCTCCGTGAATCAATTTGCAACCAATTCTTCTCTTAATTAAACATGCACTTGTGTCTTCAATCAAAAATATCTTAGACAACCAAATCTAATTTTGCATGCAATATTGAAAATTAAAATATCCACTTAATTCCCATTTTCGAAAACCAACTTTAAATTTAAAATGTAATTTCAAATGTCTTTCAATTTTAGCTTTTATTTAATTTAATCCAAATAAGACTTAATTAATTACTTTTAATTATTTAATAACTAAATTCAACCCTTTTGAGATTAAATTTAATTAATTAAATAAACTAAATTATATTATATTAATAACTTTAAATATAACTTCCAAGCATAATTTTAATTTAATATTAAATAATCACCACTTTTAACCAATGCAATCATTCTAAAAATTGATTAAATATTCACACACTTTTTGGAATCAAATAACATTAAAATAAGGTAAACTATGACTCAACAAACAAAACTGACGACACACTAAGGCTAGGGCGTAGACTTGACACATGTTACCTAGCTACTATCTCCCATTCAACTTAACCATTGGATCGACACGCTCAAACCTGTGAAACCAGGTGGAGTCGATGTCATGTACCTGCAAACCTGAAACCAAGTAAACAACATCATATAATATATCCAACATATAATAGACACTGTGAAGAAAAAATCTCAGATTTGTAGGGCACTCGCAAGCGAGTGATGCGAACCCATCCCCTTCACCAATACACTCATCAAGACTGGCATTTACATCATAATTCCAATAATCTCATAAGCAATTTACATGTTATATCAACTAACATCTTTACACCAATTAAAGCATGTAAACTAAAGCATCAGATAAATCAAATCACATCACATAATATAGTTCATCGCTCTATAAAATATCTGAATATCCAGAAAGCAAAACGAAGGGGTGTTACAAAGAAATTTATCTTGCAATGAAGGTTATACGGATCCCTGAAGGCCCTATTTGTAATAGATGTCGACAAGAGAAGCATGAACATAGATTTTCAACATTAAACAACATGGATCCTAGTCAATGTAACCATTAGAACTTGCAAAATTAACACAAATTCAAGAAATGTTGATAACACACATCAACCCAATTCTTCAAGTCACACATACAATTAGAGGTCTGTATAAATATAAAGAACATACCATAATTTTTCCATAAGAAGTAAAAGAAATAGCTAAAATTTTACCACATCAAATAAAATATTTATCAATTGTTATTGTTTGAAGGATCAACGTGGAAAAAATTATAATTTTATAGTCAATAGAGAGAGGGTGTACAAAGCACTAAAATATAAAATAGAACATGATAAGTACTATAGATATGTTCAAATTGATGAAAATGCTCTTTGTCAACTTACATACAATTCAAATAAAAACATTTTTGACCAATTGAACTTTGTTCATATGAAAGCAAGCTATTTCACAATATACAAAGAGATATCAAACTTGATGAGACTACAATTGTATCAAATTTTCACTCAATCAACTATAATCCACGGCATTTGGAATGAATGAATATTATAGATGAAACTAAAAATTATAATGATTTTGAAGATGTGGATGACATACCTAATGATCAAAATACAATTGAACAAGGGTAAGAGATCATCTCAAGACTACACCATGGATAAATTATGGATGTAATAGAGATAAATATGTTGGGTAAAAGAGATGTTGATAAACAAACTCTATGGAGTACCGAATATCAAGGAGAAGATTACACAAATAACGCAATAAATTTTATCAACATCATGAAAGAGAATGGCTTATTATTTTTTATTAGGGGGAAAATAGGTTTTGAATGGACCCAAAGCCATCAGGATTTGAAGGGACCCGAAACCCATACTAAGAAGATCAAGCTGCCCAAAGAATAGAGACAATAACACCCAGCAGTGAAACAAAGATTCAGCCAGCCAACAGCCAGCAAACTACCCAACAAAGAACCAAGATTTTACATGGATCTTGAACCCCTTGGTTTTGACAGGACCAACAACCCACTACAACAAGGTTTTGGCAGGGACCTTAAACCCAAAACCATTGGTTTTGAATGGACCAACAACCCTATACAACTAGGTTTTGGCAGGGACCTTAAACCCAAGAAGGAAGCCTACAACAACTTATTGTTAGCATATGATATAATGTCAAGTATATCATATGGAACCTTAGGTACTAAGCAAAAAAAGCACTTGATATTATTATCACATTATTATCAAGATGAAAATGTCATGCTACTATGAATGATAATTCAAGGAAGAGTTGAAACAAGTAAATCATATCTAATTCATGCAATTTTTCAAGCTCTTCAAGATGCATCATCACCATAACATTCTCCCAAGTATTATTACTAGCACCAATTGGAGTTGCAACTTTTAACATAAGTGCATTGAAAATTCATTCAACACTAAGAATTCCACTTACAACTTTTTTTGAATTAGAAGGCACAAGGCTTACAACTTTCCAAGAAGAAATGCAACATATGAAATACATATTGATTGATGAAATGAGTTTTCTTGGACAAAATTTGTTTAAAAATATTGATTCAAAATTATGCCAAGCTTTTCTAGAAAAATTAAACTTGAGTTTTGGAAGAAGATCAATCATTTTGGTAGGAGATTTGGGACAACTACCTCCTATTAATGACAAGCCACCTTATGATAGTAATATACATGCTAAATTACTATGAGAAAAATTTAAGATAGTTGTTACTTTGGATAAGATATTCAAATAATAATATCACCACCATTTTTATATGATCATTATGAAAAAATGAAAACAGGGAAGCAACTCATCAAAAGAAGAGTTGAGAAAGAAAAGACTCAAATCTTTGGAAACACAATAAGTTTATGTAATGTATACATTATTAGATATTATTCTTCTATTAAACTCTAATTACTTAGCATGAAGATTATATTTTAGTTTAATATGAAATGTCTTATTCATTATTTACAAAAGATAATAATACTTTATTCAAACACAAGAAAAAAATGCTAAATTAATATTTTATATATCACATTGTGGATGTTACTAGGATAGATATCTTAGATACGTCTATCTAAAAGATGCGATAAATATGAGTCTCGAGGCACCTATCTATTCTCAATAACAATTTAAATATAGACACCTCAAAATTGATATCTCTTCCATCTTTTACATAGATGTATCTAAGATATCTAGATGCTAGTTATAATACATATCTTATTTTTGTAAAGTATGGACACTAAATTTTTTTTCTTTTTCAAATTTTACTATTAAAAAATAATATTAATAAAGATTATATTTCTAATAAATTAAAATATTTTGTTATTAAAAAAATTGAAAAATATTATAAAATGATAATAAAGAATTATTATAATTATAAAATATTTTGTTATTATTATTAAATTATAAAAAATATCAAAGGAAATTAAATATTAGAAATAAAAAATTAATTTTAAATATTAATGATTTTTGTAAGAAATATTTTTTTATAGTTACTCTTTTTGTGATATTAGAATACTTTTACTACTTAATTTTCAAAGTTTGCAAATATGAGAAGAATATTAGTATAATTTTAATATTAAATTATGAGAAATTGTTAATGATAAATAATATAAAGTTAAAATAAAATAAAAAATAAAATGATAAAATGATAAAATGATAAAATTTAAATTTAAAATATAAAGTTAGAATTGTAGTATTATATTATAAGAATATTAAAGAAAATTAAATATTAAATTTTATTTTATTTTAAATGTTATTTTTTTTAGAAATAATTATTTATTGCTACTTTATAACTACTTTTTAATTTAATTTTCAAAGTTTGCAATAAGATTTCAAATATTTCAACCAATAAAATTGTAGAAAAGTAAATTTTAAGATTTTTTTACTTAAAAATACTAAAAAATATTGCAATAGGGGAAATGTACCAATTACTAACCATGTTCCAATAGTCATTTACTCCGTGCTTACTTGACCCCCCAATAACTGTTTATATTTTAGTCATTACGTTGTTTTAATTATGCCAATAAATATTTGCATCTTACACCTATATATGTTCACTACTAAATGTGTAGTTAACAAAAAAACAAAATTAAACATCTATTGGTACATATATGTTTTCAACACAAGACAAGTTGCACAAAATTAAGTCATTTTTGCATTAATATAAGTACATAAGTGTTTACAATTACCACTCTATGCAAGTGGCTCAAAGCTTCAAATAAATTGTATTTACATGTAGATATGAATAGTTGATGGTGCAGAACATGACATAAAATAAAACATTTATCAGCTTTATGGGCTATCAATTGCACTTTCACCCACACTTCCTATCACATCTTCATGCATTAACTCCATCTACTACTGGTACCAGTTACTATTGTAAGGCTCCCTAATAAACAAAAAACACATATTAATTCATATAAAAAACTAAATTTATTCAAGCCACCGTAGAAATGAATTAAATTATATATAAAATTGAATTCATTAAGCCACTGTAGAAATCAGACATAAATGGCCACTACAATATGAAATGATCGATTGTTTCCCATGGAAATTCAAATATGAAAATCAACCACCACAACCCAATGCATTCATTTTCCAAATTCGAATGATTTAATAAGAGGGAATTTCTAGGATCATTTTCATTACGAATTCTCCTCTATTTTCACTTAATATCATCTGCAAAATTCAAAGCTTACAAAGGCAACCTTTGCACATTCCTCTTTAAAGGGTGTTTATTCAGGTTGGTACACCAAAAATAACTAAATTCATGTTTTCATTTATCAATATATTATTTTATATTTATGTACTTGAAGTGTGTACATTATTTTGAGGCATGCAAATTATACCGTTTCAGTTAGTTGTTCAAAATCAAAGGGTCCAAATTTAGAAACAACAGTATTATCCATTTTTTAATCATATCATAGTTGTATTTTTATCACTTGCATCTTATCATTCATGTTAAGCTTTCCAAGTGCATACATCAAATATAATAACAACAACATTATCCATTTTTTAATCATATCACAGTTATATCCTTATCTCCATCTTATCATTATTGTTAAGCTTTCCAACTGCATACATCAAATGTACATTGCTACTTACAGTTTGTTGTATTTTTTCAAGAGAAGAGAAGAGCGTTGTGACAATATCAAATAAATTAGAATGCAAATGTGAGCTTTATCTTTAGGAAAGAAAAAGAAGGCAAGCCTCCTCCAAGTCATTTATGAGCTAAAACATAAAATAATGTTGCAATTATAATAAATTTTATGTTGTGTGCCACAAAACTATACTATGCGCCTCTTAAATGGGAAGGAAATAAAACAAACTTCAAAGAATGTATTATCTCCAAACTTAGAGAGGTTGGAACTCCTCTCATCATAATTAGAGAGTTGCATTGTTGTAAGAAGCAAAAATCTTATACAAGTTTTAGAGATTAGAGGTTTCCATGGTCTATAATATAATACAATTGCCTCTGGAAGTCATACAGACTTTACCTATGGTTAACACTTGATGTCTTTTGTTCCATGCTCTATCTAAATGTCATAAATACTTTACCTGTGGTTAACGCTTGAGGTTTCCATGGTCTATCATAATTAGAGAGATGCATGTTGTATACTAGATCATTGCCAAAGTAAATTCATAAAGACTTTACCTGTGGTTAACATTTAATGTCTTTTGTTTAATGCCAAGAAGTTCTCTCATGCCTGTCATTACGAGTCCAACGTACATACATATAATCATCCAAACAAATATGCATTCATAAGAACATAAATTTTTTGCACAATATACCACAAATTATAAATATCACAATGCATTTAGAGAAAAATGTCCCAATATAGTTTAGTGTGTTAACAAACATAGTTTCATTTATATGTTGATCATCCACATATTTAGTTCAGCTCTTGATGCTCTCACATGCTTGTAAAAAAATTGTAATAAGCGGGGGTAGTAACATTCCCACATCAAATCATCCTTACAATATTTCGTGCACAACAATAAGAGTTTTGATTGGAGCATCATATTACATAATATTTTGATCATCTTCAACATTTCACATCATTCATACGATCCTTACATACATATATACATATTTTATTATGAACAAGAGAACATTAAAACTACATTTGGATCCTTACATACATTCATACATACATATAAACTATACCAACAAATATTTAATGTATGCAGTTGGAAAGATTAACATGAATGATAGGATGCAGGTGATAAAGATGTAATTATAATATGATTACAAAATGGATAATGTTGTTGTTTCTAATTTTGGACCCTTTGATTTTGAATTGCTGACTGAAAATAGTATAATATGTATGCCTCAAAATAATGTAGACACTAAGTACATAAATATAAAACACTGCATAAAAGGAAAAAGTATTTAAAGGAAACCTAATAAGAATATATATAATCTGATAAGAATATATCATTGTCTACAAATTATAATTACTGAAACAAATAAAACCTCAACCCAAATAAGTGGAAGAAAACAGATTAACCCATATCATTGTGTGTGAAATGTAAGATTATATATATATTCTGATATAGATATATATCTATTAAGATTATACATATATATGTATATATATATGTATGTATATGTATGTATATATATTATACATACATATATATACACATGTATATGTATATGTATATGTATATGTATATGTATATGTATATGTATATGTATACGCATATATATATACATATGTATATATGTGTATATATGTATATATACATATATACATACATATATACATATATATATATATATATGGGCGGGTGCATGAAGGTGGGTAGTCAATTTACGGATAAATTTTAAAAAAAAATTTGACAACCCATAACGCGCTTGTTGTGTCGAGCTTGAGGCTCGGCCACAACGAGCCAATAATGCGAGCACGTTATAATGTGAGCATGTTATAACGTTCCCGCACTATGACTAATTAAAAGCAAAAAAAAAGGCAAATCGAATTCATTCTTGCATTCGACTGTGTTTTTTCTCTTTCGTGCGACCAAAACCCCCATTTTTCACGCTCGCGTTCTGGTAGGAGGTATTTTGCAAAATTCTTCATCAACGGTTACTATTTCATCGCTAGGATGCCATCACGTTGATCAGGAGGTGTGAGAGGTGAGGATTTTTCTTTTTTTTGAATTTGTTAGTTTTAGGTTTTTTTTTATATTTATTTTTTGAATTTGTAGGAGATGTTAATCAACCTACAAACCCTCCTCAAAATCCTCAAGAAGCACAACAACAACAAGAGAAACAAAATCCTAGACAAGCATAAAAATAACAACAAAAACAACAAAAAAATCCACAAGTTAATCAACCAGAACCTCAATCTCCTCCACCAATCCCTTGACACCCTCCTGGCACTCAACAAAACTTAGTGAGTGAAATAAGAAACAATAAAAAAAAAATTGAGGATTTAATAAGGAGGTTGAACGATCCAAATAGATCAATCATGGAAAGAATGACCCTAGGAACTTCATTGAAAGAAATGTTAAAACATGTAGATTCAATCAGCAAACAATTAACTAATTTGCAGGAAAGGAGGCAAGTGGCTAGGGATTTTTACCAAGATAAATTATCATATAAAGAGGTAAAAGATTTTAAAATTACAAAAGGTCATTTGTGTGCATTATTCACTGACCCACGGTCAAATGCAAATCTCTCCCTCAATGCAAAGAGGTTTCTTATTCATTGGTGCCGCCACCAAGAGATTAGGAAATATTTTTGGGATAGATGGTACATGGTTTTTGATGACCCACCATGCAAAAATTGTGAAGTCCCGCAGTATTTCCTCAGGAAACTATATGTTGAGTTCACCTTGAACAAAATCCCAAATTATTTTGATATGAGGGACTTCCAGGGGAGAGGTGGGGGGTCAACACAAGATAGACCCAGTGCACAGCTAGATCCTACGTGACAAGCAAGAAAACCTCTCGCTAGGTCGCCTCTGAGCACATCATCATCCCTTTTGTTGTGAAGGAGAGTGTCGACGTAGAGACTCTGTAGGCCATCAAATCTTTGACGTAGAGTTTCATCCAGCATGCTAGCCCTCTTGTACAACACCATCCAAGGGAGTCTTTGATAGGTGGGATTCGATCCCATGTGTGTCAATCTTGCGGGGTGACTTGTTCATATGACCCCACCGACACTCAAGAGGCTACTACGCAGGATCCATCTACAGCTATGGAGATGGAGAGGGAAACTGACATTTTGCATGACACATATGGCATTGATACTCAGGTAAAAGTTAGCATGCTCATTGAATTTAATTTATTAAATTTCAATTTTGAAATGCCAAATTAACTAATTTAGTTTTATGATTTTAATAAACTTGCAAAGTCACAGTGTTGATACTGGATACACTGGCCCTACACCTACTTATTTATGTAGTACACCTATTGGTGGGGTATGTAACTAGTAAACAATTATAAATTTATTACATGTTAATAGCATTGTTTTACGAATGGTATTTTAATATGTGATTTTGGATGTTGAATAGGCTAATATTGGAGGTTTTGAGGGAACACCTCTTGGTGCCAGTGGATTTAGTCAAACCTCCATGCAGGTAATAGAATAAAGAGTTTAACTAATGAATTGCACTTAATAGATTTGTGTAGTTTATATTCATATTATTGATTACGATGCATTTCACATCATTCAAACTCAAAGCATTACTTCACCACCTTTTCTATGCTACCACATTTTCCATACATGTCTATGAAATTATTTTATCAAACAGTTCATTTCCTCACTGCTATGGCTAAAATCTTAAAAAAGGTGCTTTCCAACAAACTATGGATGCTTGGAAAAAATCTATCAAAGCATAATAGTAAGCAATAGCATAGACAAGGCAGTTAGTAGTTTGAAAAAATGCCTCAAAGAAATGCGGTCTCATGGTCATGGAATTCCATTCCATCACCATGAGACCACATTTCTTCAAACAGCTCACCACCTTTTCTATGATACCACATTTTCCATACATGTGTACCAAAGCATTTTATCAAACTACTCACTTCCTTGATGCTGTGGCTAAAAGCCTAAAATAGGTGTTTTCCAACAAACTATGGATGGCTGGAAAAATTTCTATCAAAGCATAATAGTAAGCAATAATACCATAGAGAAGGCAATGAACTGTTTGAAAAAATGCCTAAAATAAATGCGGTCTTATGGTGGTGGAATTTCATGACGTGCATTTGTTTGTAATGGAATTCCATCACCATGAGACCCCATTTCTTTGAGGCATTTTTTCAAACAGTTCACTGCCTTCTCTATGCCACCACAGTTATCATACATGTCTATGAAAGCATTTTATCAAATGGTTCACCGAATTGCTACTATGGGTAAAAGCCTAAAAACACGTTCTTTCGAACAAGATAACTATAGGGAAAATAGTAAGCATGATTGATGTAAGAGCATCAATCAAACACCATCAATTCATATAAGTACTTCTAACCCAACAACTGAGAAGATCACTTTCACAATTCCATCAAAAATTCATTTTTCATTCAAAAAAAACCATCAATTTCAGTGAGCCAACAAGGTTGTCAACAAGCCAACTCATCAAAATAGAAATCAATTGATTGTACCAAATCAATTTAAACTCTGAAACAATCCACAACTCACACTACTCACCAAATTTCCATTCCTGGCAACTTGAATCTCAAGGCAAAAAGACCACTACTCTCGCAATCTTTCTTTTACCTATTACCAGACCTTTAAATTATTGTAATCCTCACATTTAGATTGAAAATAAACTAGTTTACATTCACAAAACTTTAAACCAACAGATTTCATAACACTACAGTCCAGACCCCATTCTTTCACATAGGAATCAACCTTGCTTAATCTTCCAAAGATAACATATTTTCCTTCAAACCCTTTTCAAACACTTAAAAACCATTTACAACATCAATAAAGCAGATTTAAATCCAACTCTAACATTTAAATCACTGTTTTCATCATATTCACCGTTTTAACAACCAAAACACCTTAAACCTTGTAAGTCATCAAACCCTTATATTGGGTGATTACTCTTTTGGTTTTTTTGTGTCAACATAAACTTATCACATATTTTGAGACCCATTTCAGTCCCTTAAAACATACTTCAAAAGCAACAATATTTATTTTTGGAACAAACATTAGAAAGTTGGATTGAACACTGAAATGAGTCTCCAATTAGGCCAAAATAACAAAGGAGGTATCCTTAAATCATTACCTAATCACCAATTGACTTGAAATAGTCTTATTCCATGTCACAAAACTCAATATTTCATCATTTTTAAGGATTGAAAGGCTCATTTAAGCGTTTCCCCACAAAACCTTGATTTTGTGCTCAAAGTAAGCCCTACAAATGAGGGTTTATTGGATTACTATATTCCATACCTCCTGCCACTTGGAAACTACTTCAAAATACTTTGAATAGGTCTTCTTATGCTTTATAATTCATCTCTCGTCCTCTTAGAATACACTTTCATCAAATGTTCACTTGTAGCCATCAAATTCTTAAAGGAAAACTTTGCATTTTCTCTTGAAGCAGCAGTCAAACTCAAATATCTTGCATTCTCTTTTATCCCTGCAAAAATCAACATAAAGAAAACTTAAAACAACCTATCTACATATACTCCACCAATCTACAAGGCCTAGCTCGGTGGAGTAGAGGTCATTTACTCAATAGAGTCTCAAAACCTCAATATTGATGATAACATACTGAGTTCAAGAAATTTGACTCAAACAAGGAATATATTCAATAGCTTCTCCTCAAAATGGATGTAAGTTAAAGCTAAATCTCTATAATACTTGAAAAAATTAAATACAAGACCCAAAACTATTGTACAAACTATGCAACTGGAGAAACAATGAAGGAAAACTCTGAAATTTAAAAATAGGGAGCTTTATTTAGTAATATCTCTTCAAGAATACAATTGATTGATTTTTTCTCGACCTTGACAAGCCTTTTAAAGAAGCTTCCCTACCTTTTTAACTTATTTCATTGATCACATCATTTCTTTTTCTCTCATGACTCTTGATCTTCTATTTTTTTGCTTTTTGTTGCATTTACAATTTTGGCAACTTTTAGCATTTTCCAAATCTTGCTTTTTCCCATCTCTGACATATTTTCATTCTTGATATTTTGACCTCCTAGAACCTATTTGAGACTTCTAAATACATCAAATACATTTACATTTGAAAGTGAACACTTTTTTACAAATTTTCCTTTTGGATGTATTTTGAGGACAAGGTGCTCCTACACCAATGATAGTCAGAAACATATAGTTTAATAAGTACTAAAAATATTGTTCATTATCTCATACATTATAAGTCATGATGTGGATCACTATTGTAGTTTTTTTGATTGAATAATTATTGTTTTATTTTAAATTGTTGCAAGCAGAAACACCTCTGAATGTGACGAGGGCAATGGAGATCGGTGTTTCATCTGCTATATCTATCCTTGATGGCTCTAACAGGGGAGGTATGAGGAAAATTACTAAATTTACATTTACATTCATTGTTATAGATGTTAGTTAGTGAAAAATCAAACCATTATTGATTCGTGGTTTAATTTCTATTTGGATGGTTTATACAGGGCTTCAGCATGCCTCAATCTTGGTGTGTGAATATTTCCCTCATGGAGAGTAATCATCAGATGGTGGTAAGTGATTATTTTGTTAAATATATCATTTTTTATAATGTAATTTCTATATATTAATGTATTTACTTCTTATTATAACAGATAAAACTTCACCAAGAACTAAACACTAGGATGAGCAGTAGGAGCACTCCTCAAGCACAGCATAAACAAGTGATAGATGTATCGCCATCCGATCGACAAGCAAAGGGAAAGAGTTTATTTCGAGAACATGGAGAGCAATGAATTTTGATTCCAGAGCCCTTTGTTGTACATGCCTACATGGCAGTTTTGTACATATTTTGTATTGGATATATTTGACATTGTATGCCTATATGGCATTCTCATAAGCTTATATGGCTATTTTGTACCTATATTTTATACTTATATCGACATATATTGATGTATGCCTACATGGTTATTTGGTTAATACAAATCTTTTTTATCGATGGTGTCCATAATTGCATTATAGATTCATGGTTCAATAGATATGAGCTACGTGTATTCAAGTGTATCCTTTACAACTTACATGTATACTTTTTGACTTGTGTGTGTTCCAATGTATACTTTGTGACTTACGTGTATTCATGCGTATACCTTGTATTCGTGCATATACTTTGTATTTATTTGTGTATAGTATGTATTTGTGTGTATACTTCAAGGCTTACGTGTTTTTGAGTACTTGTGCTTCCATTATTCACATGTACATGTTTGACTTATTGACGTGTATACTTATTAATTGGTTAGCCCTAGCATTGATCATTGGTGTCCTTCATGGTTTATCTTGAATATTAATTGATTGATGCTAAACAACTTTATCTAAAAGAAAAAAACACATTTTCAATCGGTATTCCATGAAATGATTCATAAAAAGATTCCAATATATTTAATCCTTTAATTGGAACAACTCAATTAAGCAAAGGATACATAATCTTCACAACACTTGCAAAACATAATATTCAGAGTAGCTGAAGTAGTTAACTTCTTGACACATTATCATACAAATATTTATCTTGAACAGTCTTTAAACATTTTCACAACATAATCCTCATAACTTGCAAAATGAATTGTTATCTTCTTGATCCATCACCATATAAACATGTCGAAATATTTATGTCAACTTTTTGCAATATTATTTCTTGTATAGGAAATGAACTCGGGAGAAAGAAAGTTATAATTTATAATACAAATAAGAAATGGAATCAACGATGTCCTAGACCCCAAAATAGGTCTATTCAACAAAGCAACACCCTGTCAATCACTCTTCCAATTGCAAAACACCATTGGGCAGCATTTACTAGTTTGCAAATCCACAAAATCCACAATTTTTAGGGCGTGATTGGCCCTCTAACCCCACTATCCTCTAAACCATCACTTTTCTCAAATTTCACTAGGGTTTACTCATAAAAGATCAAAACATCTTCCAACACTCTTCATTCTTACTGCACAAACTTAATTGACCACCAAATTATGTTGCCCCCTGACTTTACCCACTTTTACTCCCTCAAACCTCTCTTTTTCATTCAAAACCCCTCTTTTCCCAACTAGGGAATCATGCCATAACATATTTTTGACCTCCCTTGTCCTTTTAGACCTTTTGAAGACATCAAACTCCACAATCTCGCCTTATTTCCAACCTATTCTAACTTATTCTCAAGCATTTTCTTCTTTTCACCTCTTCTAGCCTTGCTTTTAAGGCCTTAATTTTGAATTTTCAACAGGGGCAGTGTTAGTAATCTCTTTCAATGCCTTTACCAATGCTATTTTATTATTCCTAATCCCTATCCTACTTACATAAGGCCCATTCCATTGATACAAAACCTGGAAAATAGGTGGAATGGCCTATTTCAACATATTTGGTGTAGGAGCACCTTGGAACAAAAGTTGTCAATCTAGGTTGATTAGGAGTAGATTCTAGGTGTGAGTCATTTTTGTCATTAAATAAGGTCAATAAGACCATTTTCCATTGTAATGAGTCATTTTAGATGGTTTTTAGGTGATTATAAGGTCTAGTTTATAAATATTGCAAAAATAATGCAAAATTGTCAAGTTCAGCACAACATGTAAAAATTGCTTAAAAAGTTGCAAAAAGCATATTTTGGAGAATACATTTACAGTCATAGATTTTTAAAAGTCAGTTATAGGCATTAGGACAGTTAGAATTATAGTAAAAAGTATAAATAAGGTGAAAAGGCATCAATTTAGATTGATTTTTGAAGTTGGAAGGAAAGTAAATAAAGATAGCATTGCTTTTTCCACAGATTTTCTATAATTCCATCTTTTATCAATCTTGTACAGCCCGTACAAAGGGAGATTGATCCAATTTTTTCTTAATTCCTTAATTTGTGTGAGTTATCTATTCTTTTCTTTTTATTTGAGCCTTTAATACTGTTTTGGGTAAGAGCTTGATTAGTTTCTTTGTGATTGGTTGGAATACCCTATTTTAAGGGTTTGTAAGTCTTAAAAAATGGTAAGTTGACCCATTCCTCACACTATGATCACTTTAATTCAAGGATGGGTCTACATCATTAGGGATTAGGTGTGTTAATGTTGGATAAGTACAGGGGAGGTTGAGAGTTGTGTTGGGCATGAAGCCCTAGCATGAAAATATGAGTTTTCCAAGTGAAATGGTGAGGTTTTGTTACGAAAAAGTGAGTAAAAGGTTGGGGAAATGTTATTTATTGATGAATTAAGAATGAGAAGAGGTTTTTAGACCTGATTGAAGTTTTTTATGATTTGGGTGTGGTTTGGATGTTTGTTTTTCAATAAACCCTAGGTTTTTGGCTTAAAATGAGGGTTTGGGGTTTAGGCAGTTTGGTGAATGAAATTCTAACAATTAATTGTGGATTCTTTGGTTATGACATATTTGAATTTATTCCCAATTGATTTTACTGGTTTTGGAAAGGATTTGTGAGTGGTCTCTTTGTAAAACAGACCTATTTAGAGGTCTAGAAAGCGTAGAAAGCTTGATTTGTTGAAATTGTTTCAAAAAGAAACCTAAAGTGGTTTGTAAACATGTTATTGTGTGCCCTGGTAGGGTTTTGAAATGGTTCAAATCTTGGTTTGAAAGGATCACATTGAGGAGATATGCCTGATTGAGTCAATTTGCAGTGCTACAAGGAAGAGTGTAGTTTTGATGAGATGAAGAGATTTTGAGAGTTTGTGACTTGTAATTATCATAAACTTTTTATGTGGAAAACTCATACTTCTCAACCGTCATGTGTATGTTTCTCTTTTCGATTGTCTTGCATGCCATCATAAGGGATCAAGTCAGTTGAACATAGCTCAAAGCAATTATGTTTATTTGGGTGCGAAAGAGGACCATGCCTAGCATAAATGTACCTATAGGGACGTGTTGGAGTAGTTTTTTTGGTCACATGAGTTGCAAAATGAAAGTTGCACCACTTTGCAACTTTACACTACTTGCATTGGACACTTTTTCCATCAAGTGAAAATTGGAAACCATAGGAAAATGACTCTGAGATAACAAAACCTGAGAGAGGTTATTGTAGATGGCCCAACACGATCCCATAGGATCAGACAAGAAGTTTCTAAGCGTCATGGTAGCCGAGTAATAGCATGTTGAATTTTGCAGCTATTTTGCACTTTAGACCCTTAAGGGATCGATTTGGTTGAACATAGCTCAGAGTGATTTCGCATGTGTGGGTGCAAAAGAGAACCATTTCTAGTGTAAAAATACCTATTTGGATGTGTTGGAATAGTCCATTTGGTCACATGAGCTGCAAAACGAAAGTGCACCACTTTGCAACTTTCAACTATTTGCATTTGACAACTTTTTCCCCAAGTGAAAATTCACCACCACGGGAAAATGCCTCTAAGATAGAAAAATTGAGAGAGGTAATTGTAGAGGGTCCCAACGTAATCCCATAGGATCAGATGGGGATTTTCTAAGCATCACGGTGTCTGATTAACAACATGCTAAAGTTTGCAGCCATTTTGCACTTTGGACCCTGAAGGGATCGATCCAGTTGAACATAGCTTAAAGCGATTCCGTGTGTTTGGGTGCAAAAGAGGACCATGCCTAGTGTACAAATACCTATTCGGATGCATTGGAACAATCCATTCGGTCACATGAGCTATAGAACAAAAGTTGCACCACTTTGCAACTTTCAACTACTTGCATTTGACAACTTTTTCCCCAAGTGAAAATTTGCCACCATGGGAAAATGCCTCTAAGATAGAAAAAACTGAGAGAGGTTATTGTAGATGGGCCCAACATAATCCCATAGGATCAGACGATAACTTCTAAGCATCATGGTATCTGAGTAACAACATGCTAAATTTTGCAGCCATTTTGCACTTTAGACCCTTAAGGGATCGATCTGGTTGAACGTAGCTCAAAGTGATTCCGCATGTTTGGGTGTGAAAGATGACCATTCCTACTATAAACATACCTATTCGGATGTGTTGGAATAGTTTTTTTGGTCACACAAGCTGCAAAACAAAAGTTGCACCACTTTGAAACTTTCAACTGCTTGCATTTGATAACTTTTTTCCCAAGTGAAAATTCGCCACCATGGGAAAATGCCTCTAAGATAGAAAAAACCAAGAGGTTATGTTATTTTAGATGGGACCAACACAATCCCATAGGATCATATGAGAAATTTCTAAGCGGCAGGTTATCCAAGTAATAGCATGCTAAATTTTGCAACCATTTTGTACTTTGGACCCTTAAGGGATCGATTTGGTTGAACGTAGCTCGAAGTGATTCCGAGTGTTTGGGTGTGAAAGAGGACCATTCCTAGTGTAAACATACCTATTCGGACATTTTGGAAATCTTTGTTTGGTCACACGAGCTGCAGAACGAAAGTTGCACCACTTTGCAACTTTCAACTGCTTGCATTTGACAATTTTTTCCCCAAGTGAAAATTTGCCACCACGGGAAAATGCCTCTAAGATAGAAAAAAATGAGAGAGGTTATTGTAGAGGTTCCCTACATGATCCCATAGAATTAGATTAGAAGTTTCTAAGGATCAGGGTATCCGAGTAACAACATGTTTAAGTTTGCAGCCATTTTGCACTTTAGACCCTTAAGGTATTGATCTGATTGAACGTAGCTCAGAGTGATTCCGCGTGTTTGGGTACAAAAGAGGATCATGCCTAGCATAAAAATACCTATTTGGACGCATTGGAAAAAAAAATTTGGTCACACGAGCTACAGAATGAAATTTGCACTACTTTGCAACTTTCAACTACTTGCATTTGACACTTTTTCCATCAAGTGAATACTGGACACCATGGGAAAACCACTCCGAGATAACAAAAACCAAGAGAGGTTATTGTAAGCACCACGGTTTCTGATTTATACCCCATCAAAGATTGCTTCCCTTTTGCACTTTGGACCCTTAAGGGATTGAGTCGGTTGAACGTAGCTTAGAGTGATACCACATGTTTGGGTGAGAATGAGGACCATACTTAGTGTAAATGTACCATGCCTAGCATAAATCCACAACTTTTGGTTCAAGGTTGAGGTTGGAGATGTTGTACTTAGAAGAAGATCAATAAAATTCATTGTTTCCTTGCAATTTTCTATATTTTTACCAAAAATTTAATATTTCCTTGAACTATACAGTTTTGTACAGGGTGATTGTGCTATCTTTTGGATGGAATTCGGTGGGCAGTAGACTTAACTCCATTTTAGTTTTGGTTTTGTTAGATCAAAGACCTCAAACTGAGGCTTTTCTACTGCTACCAAGGGCAAATTAGCCATATTTTCCAAAGGAAGTATCTTAGAAACTTATCACAAGCCCAAGATTTCAATGGGGCAGAAATTATTATATGCCCAAACCCCAAAATCCCCAATTGGTTCACCATTGTATGGACTGCAAATACCCTAAACCATAAACCCTCATTTTTAGGCTATTTGCTATGGTTTTATTGAAAAACCTACTTCTAGACCTCTCCAAAAACTTCCACTTGTTCCAACACCTTGTGTTCCACCCACACATGCTCAAAATTTCATAAAATTGCCTCCTCTAACAGTCCCTTTTCAGATTCATGACTGTAGCCACCAATTTCACTCAAAATGACAATGAAACTACCTAGAGCTTCATGCCCAAAACCACATACAGACTCCCCTACTCTCTTAGACCCTAAACACACATGACCTAGGATTTTTAAATTAATTCTACCAAGTTAATTCAATAGGGTTTTGAACCTCAAACCCTCACAAAGGTTATTCACCACACAAGCACTCTGCCTTGCAAGTAGGTCTGCAGACCTTGGAAATTGAACCCAACTCACACCAATCTCACTCAACCAGCTAACTCTTCATAGTTTTAGAGACCCATCAAATTCTACCATGACATACTTCAGCACCTCATGCAAGTCTTTTAGAACAACTCATTGAAACTACACCTCCTATGCTGACCTAAGCCATGAATTAGGCCATTTTTACAAAGAGACACCTCTCAGAGCTTACAATCAACCCAAGAACCCTATAGGAAAGCACTCACTAGCCCTCAAAACCTCCAAATACACCCTTGGTTTTCAGAGACTCACTTTCCCAAATGCCAATTCAAGAAACCCTTTTTTCTAGCCAATTCAATAGGGGTTTATTGAAAAACCTCTTTCCAAACCCTCTCCAGCCCTGTCACCACTTCAATCACCCTTGAATGGGTCTGCACAAGCTTAAAATTCAATCAACAATCCTCCCATGGTCATATTTTATCAAACCCTAGTGAAAAACTCATTTTTCATGCTAATTTTGACATAAAACACATAGGGCAACAACATAAAATGCCATCTCTTATTTTCCCTGTATCACCAAAGCCATCAAACATCTAAATAATTATACAATAAGCCTTTCCATTAAGTCACAAATGAAAAACAATGGAAGATTCATTGAGATTTGTGTTAGATATCCTTGTTTTTTTGAAACAGGTCGAGAGTACCCTGTTTAAGGGTTTTGTGATCTTTAACATGTTTTGAGGACCCATACACTAACTATAACTGAAAGTGAATCTCATTAAAATTCCTTAGGTACTCTATTCTCATAGATATTTTACAATTTCACTCATAAATTTGATATTATCTTATAATGTCTAAATCATAGGTGATCATTATGAGGTTAACTTCAAATGAGTAACTTGAGATTCCCTCGCTAAGTTTTACACGCTCTTTTATAATGGCTTCAAATCAGAATTGATATTTGTCAAGATCATCAAAATAAGGATTTTTCATTTCTTTTTTCGCTGTGATTCTCTTCGATGGCTCATAAATCATCATTTTCTGCAAGGAGATACCAATCAATTTTTAGTAATTTACTTACAAATACACAAAGTAAAAGAAGAAAAAGAAAGAGCATCCAAATAGATTGAATGAAATGAAAATAGATGGAAGGAACTTATAGATAGGCATGCTAGTCTCTCAACTTAGTCACTCTTGGTCATACATCTTCACTGGGAGTTCCAAGATACCTATTGCACACAACACCTTTCATGAATAGAATAACTTGAAATTCAAGATGCTCTTATAATGTCTACATCATAGGTTCTCATGATAAGGTTAACTTCAAATGAATAACTTGAAATTCCATCACCAAGATTCGTATGCACTTTTGTAATGGCTTATAATCATAATTGAGATTTGTCAATATCATGAAAATAAGGATGTTGCATTGCTTTTTTGGTTGAGATTCTCTTGGATGGCTCAAAAATCTGCATTTTCTACAAGGAGACACCAATCAATTTTTGGCAGGTTACTTACAAATAGGAAAATTAAAAGAATATGATAGCATTGGCATCAAACAAATTAATGTGCATACAAGTATAAATTAATAAGAACCGATGTGCATACTTACAAATTAATCTAACGAACTATCTGGGTCTGCTCTACTCTTTATTGTGTCAAGTATTGCCTCATGGTCAGACTCATGGACCTTCCACAAGGTCTTGTTCAAAGTGTATACACCTAAAATTGGTCTAGAGAATCCGATTAATTAAATATAATTTATTTGATTAATTATCCTAAATTCCTCTACTATTGAATAAATAAAAATATTTATTTAATGTAGTTCACGTTTTAATTCTCAAATTCTTCTAATTCTACTATTATCTCATCTTAATTAAATAAACAAAATTAAATACTTTGTTTGATTTAATTATCAATTTCTCTATTTTATTCTATCACATCAGCTAAATTAATTAAATAAAGGTTAAATACTTTATTATCATTTCCTTCCATTTTAATTTAATAAACAACTTCTATAGTTTGTTTTATTAAATTATTTATCCCTCTTTTGCTAATTTAAATAAATCAAAAATATTTAAATTAAAGCATAAAAAATATTCCTCTATATTTCCTCAAAATTAAATTAGATATCCTATGTCTAATTTATGTCAAAAATATGTCTAAATTAATTGATTCAATCTTCATAGGAAGATTTGGAGACAAATTGGAAATCCATCTCTCAATCCTCTTCCATCAATCCTTCCTATCTTCTTGCCTGGTGTTTTCATGGGTAGGGACAATTCCCAAAATCTTCTCAATCTCCTCCATCTCTCACTATTCAATCCTTCAGATTGAATCCAAGCCTCTACATTGCTGCCCCTGTGCAAAGCTGTTGTCGAGAAATCTATAAATACATCTTCATTCAACAAAGAAAGGATCCTAGAATATCAAAGTTTATGCAATCTTACTCTGCAGGAAATCATCAAGCATTTCAAGCATCACACAATTCAAGCATCTAGCATTTTAGAATCATAATCATGGATGCATCTTGTAGCTTCATCCATAGTTTTTCATGTCAATTCATGTTACGGTAATTCTTTTATCATCTATATATTATCATATAGCATCACATCATTGCATCTAGCATCATTGCATTCTTTAGATTGTCATTTTAATAGTTATAGTGTTTCATTTAAATCTGAGAGCACTGTAGCTTAAAAAATCTTTAAAAATAGGAAACAATGAGACGCTTTCAGTAGATTTCTTGCTTTAGATTAGTTTCTTTGCTAAATCTTTTATACAATGTTTCATTAAGAAATATATTTACTCTTGTTTACTTATTCACACTTACAATTTGGCGCCCACCATGGGGCATTAACCCCATATTTTGCATTTTTTTCTGAAAAGTGTCACACGGGTCTCCGACATGTTTAGATTAGCATGATCGAGAATTTTTCTAGCGCTTTCGTCAAAAACTATAGCGCATCCGTGGAAAAATATGGCACTTTTGTGCTCTATTTCGGCACTTCCGTAAAACTATAGCACATCCACTAAATGTTTTAGTGCTTCTGGGAAGTAAAACTATAGCGCTTCCATGAACTGTTTCAGCGCACCAGCCACCCATCTCCAGTATAGCTAATATAGCACTTCCATGAAAAAAATTTAGGGTTTTCAAGTTCTGTTTCAGTGCTTTCTATTATAGCGCATCTAGTAAAAACTATAGCGCTTTCATTTATTGTTTTAGCGCTTCTGTAATTTGTTATCTGGATCTGACGCGACCGTGGCCAAAATTTAATTTTGATCCATTTGGACTAAAATGAACCAATCCTAGGATAGTCACATGGTTTAAAATTTATCAATCCTAGGGTAGCCATTTCGGTTTAAAATTTATCAATCCTTGGGTAGCCATCACACTTTTTCTATATCAGTTAAAATGGGCACCATGACTTTTGTGAAGCAAAATCTTCACATAGATTAGCAAAATTTGTCTTTTGGGCTTAAAACAAAATTATTTATCTGTTGTGCTTGTGTGGTGAATAGGCTTATGCTCTCCCCTTAACTAGGTGATCAAAGTTCCAGACTCATTGTTTATTTTCATGCAATTTTTACGCTTTTATTAAAACCTTTAGAAGGTCTGTCATAGTGGGAAAAAGTACTCACCCTATGGGAATGACCTAAGTGGGAACGCCTAAAGCCAAGGATTCCAATCCACTCTAATCAAAAGTCAGTCGTTAATGAAATTCCAACTTGATGGTAGTGTGCAAGATAACCATCCCTAAAGCCTTTTTTTCTAAAGGTTGGAAGGTCTCCTGAGGGAGTCTATCATTTTCTACACCGCATGGAAACCCTATCTAAGAACCATAGCATAGTATCCAGTCGAGTCAGTAACCAGACATTGTAATACTCACAGTGCAAGAGGAGGGAATAATCTTCCCCCAAGACACTCACCATATAATTTCCAAGGACCCTTTTCTCAAGGGACGAGAAATCCAACTTTGAGTGCACACCTGGACACAAAAAAAACATGGGCGCCCTCTAGGGGGTGGCATGGCTATGTGAGTCAACGCAATTTTAAGATGTGGGTTGTTGAGTATAACGATGAAATTTTTTACTTTAAGAGTGAGTCTATCTGAAAGTATATATTTGTTAAAACAAACCAATGAAAATCAATAAAGACCATTCATGGTTTTTGAATATACACTATCTGTTCAGATTCTAGGATTAAAACAATTATTCTGCAATTTGTTTGTTGTGTTTTCAAAATCATTATAACTAAGATAATGGATCATCCAGAAAATCGCAAATCAAATCAGGTTAGAAAAATTCATGATTCGAAAGTGGAAATCAACAAAGTTTGTCAAGAAAACCATCAAAGTCAAGAAACCCAAAAGACCACTTGGTTACCAAAATCTTTTAAGGAAAAGGTGTTTCTTATATCAAATTCGAAAAATCTTGCTGCAACACAGAACCTTCATTCATAGGTATCACGATTTCGCTAGAGGTTATACTGTTGATTACGCCATAGAACCTCTTTATTCATGAGCCTTCTTCCAAAGGAGAGCCCTCACATAATATCATAATCATAGTCAATGCATATGTCAGTCCTAAATCCCACAACCGATGGTCGAATACTCCACAAGGCCAAATCAAGTTTTGCAATAAAGTGTCTTAACCATCCACCCTTTGTTTTAGCGCTTTGGAAATCTGTTTCAACGCTTTGGGAATCTATTTTAATGCATCCAAAAAATAGTGCTTTCATCATCTGCTTCAGCACTTTCGAGCATTGTTTTAGTGTATCCATGAAATAGCACTTCCACCATCTATCTCAACGCTTTCGAGCACTGTTTTAGCGCTTTCACAAAAATAGCACTTCCATCATCTGTTTTAGTGCTTTTAAACTTTGTTTTAGCCCTTTTGCGAAATAGCGCTTCCAAGTCCTGTTTTAGCACTCCTAAACTCTGTTTTAGTGCTTTCAAAACAAAGAGTTTCAAACACATCAGTCAGTTTGATTATCATCTAAACACAGTTTTTGTCAAAATAGAAGTATCTTTTCAACAAAGTCACTATCTAAAAAACCAAAATCGGATAGGTTCCTACAAGTTACTAGTATTTTTCAACTAAAACATAGATCTTGCAAATCATAAAGTGTCAAATCAAAGCAAAATCTCGATTATTAAGCTAAAGTTTCATCATCAGGATATTATCATCCTATTATCATGAAACAAGGCATAACAATCAAATTTTTAACCTAATCTTATCAATAGGATATATCATCTTATTTGACTTTGTTAAAAATTCACTTGACATTTTTTCCAACATAGAAAATCAAATTTTGGTAGGAAGAGCAAAACATTTGTATGTCAATCTTCACCAGGTTACAAAAATAGAGGCTCTTAGAAAAAGAACTTGAAACATCAAATACAATGATTCCTCGAATAGTCTACATCAAAGTGACAAAAATGAAATAACTCCAGAAGACATACAAATAGCCCAACAGGATCCAAAATTCCATAAATTCATGGAAAAGATCTTAGAGAAGGACATGGAGAAATACCTCTTAATGTTGGCTGAATCAGGTGCTAAGCTTCCCAAAGACTTTGATGTAAATCGCCTAAAAGAAGCACCTGGAACAGGTGAAACCAAAATACCACCACACACACAAGGTGTATATCTAGTTGTTACCTTAACAAAACAAATGCAAAACTTACAACAACAAATACAAGACATGACAAAAGGAAACACCAAAAGGTATGCATTACAGGACATTTGTCCTTATCCTTTTGACTCAATAGTAGACATGGTACCTTTCCCTCGAAACTCGAATTTCCAAAGTAGGACAAATACAATGGTAAAATAGATCCGATTGATCACATACGGGAATTCAAAACCATGAGCCTAGAGTTTGCACTAGAGGAAACTTACCTCATGAGGTTATTTCCAAGAAGTTTAGGAGGGCAATGTATGGAATGGTTTTCCAAATTGCAACCAGGAATACGAACCTTTGAAGAGCTCGTCAATAGGTTCATCTCCCAATATTATTTTAACATCCAATATGATGTCACGATAAAGGATCTATATAACATGAAACAAAACAAAGGGGAGACATTCATGTCCTTTTTACAAAGATGGCAATGACTATTCGCTAGATATCCTCGCTCCATTCCTGAGGAAGAGAAAATGGAGTTGTTCATAGACAATCTGACGGACGAGATGAGTTACAGACTTGAATTACAATGTCCTCCTCTGTTCGAAAAAGTGGTAGAAAATGGCCTTAAGATTGAAGAAGCGCTGGTCAAAAGAGGGGTTATTAAACATTACAACAAAAAATCAAATAATAGAAACTCCTCAAATCAATACCCTAGAAATGACAAGCCAAAATTCTAGCAAAAGAACAAAAATACAGGGACCAACAAAACGGAAAATGATTTACAAAATGCCAAACCAATTTTCAACTTGACAGCATCTACTTCAAAAAAAAATCAAAACAACAATCAAATCGTCAAGTCAAATGTCATTCAAAACAATGAAATCACAAAACTGCAAATGTACCAAAAATCATCAAACAGGCGTAGGTTCACACCTTTAGGCCAAACATTGGAATTAGTGATGAAGGAACTAGTTGCAAGTGGTCTTATCACTACACGGGAAGCGAGATTCTTGGATCCAAAGGTCAAACCACCATGGTGGAATGACGTAGATTATTATAACTTCCACAACAATAAAGGTCATAAGACTAATGATTGCATGGAGTTAAAACACACAGTTCAAGATCTGATCGACAATAACAAGGTATATGTAGAGGGACACCAAAACAATAATGATCATACAACCTTCATGGACCCTTTACCAAATTATGACAAAGGAGCATCATTTTCTACGAACAACAAAGGTAAAAATATAAATCATGTCTATGATACCATGATCCTTTGTCTTACTGAAGTAGAAAATGATAATATCGTTGGTCATCACATGGAAAAACACAAAACCAATGACATTACCCCATTGGATTTTCTCCCAAGCATACAAGTCTCTGAAAAATCAAATAAATGTTTTAAAAATCAAAGAACGACAGGACTATCAACCAGTAAATGTAATGAAAAGGGGACAATCCAAGGTAGTCTTAAAGGGGGTTGCACCTAAAAACACAACTCCACCACCATCTCATTACAACATTGTCGATCAGCTTCAAAAAATTCCATTGCAGATATCAATACTGGAACTCCTTAAACTATCACCATCACACAAGGAATTTCTAGAACAAGCACTAGTTGCCACCACGGTACCTAAAAATATATATGTTTGTCAATTCCAAGCTATGGTGGGATATGTGACTACATCACATTGTCTATCATTCTCTGAACAAGATGATTTGTCGCTTAACCATCTCCATAACACCGCACTCCATATCGACATCTTGATCCACAATCATCATGTCAAAAGAGTCTTAATAGATGGGGGAGTTGGTTTGAACATTTGCACTCTACAGTTAATCTGTGCACTAGGGTATTCAGAAAATGCTATTGATGCCCAAAGGAAAATAACAATAAAGGCATATGATGAGGAAGAGAGATCTTCTAAGGGACTGATTGTGTTACCCATTCAAGTGGGACTGATGATGAAAAACATAGCATGCCAGGTACTAGAAAAAGAGTTAACTTACAACATACTCTTAGGACGCCCATGGATTCACGAAATGCAGGCAGTACCTTCCACATATCACCAATGCTTAAAATTCCCAATAAATGGACAAGAGGTGACTATATTAGCAGATAATATTCATCCTCAGCATTGTGACACACTCAGAATCTCTCAAGACACCTTTGTGCCTCACAATAGGGAAGCATGCAGTTCAAATTCATCAAATGAACAAAAACGTCCAAATATTACCACCAAGTGGGTTGAGAAAAAAGGATAAAACAAAAGATATAGGTCTTGATGACACTCGATTAACAGACAATCCAAATCCCCAAAATTCTTTGTCACATAAATTCCAAGAATAGGTCCAGCTAATAGACAAGGGAATGGGACAATATTCTATTGAGAAATCTCTTAATCTTTCACAATTGATGCCATCTCCAAAGACATATGACCAACCATCAATGGTCAAACATCAAACATCACTAGCTGTCACGGTTCTAGAAGAAAGATTTGTAAAATCTAGTACTATAGAGGATGAATCCGAAGAAAAATCTATCCTCGATTGGTTATACAAAGATGGAGAAACATCGACATCAACAAACATCAACATCAACATCAACACAGATAAGTATGGCAAAGGGAAGGCTATTTTAGAAAAAATGGGTTATGAAGGGCAGGGACCTGTTGGAAAAAGGAAGGAAGGCATCGTAGAACCTATTCAGCCTCTTACTCTTCATTCAAAAGATAAGAAAGGATTGGGATACTCAAAAGAACAAAAACAAGAAATGACAAAGAAGGTTGTTGAAAGAATCCTTCAGGTTAGAGATAGCTCTAAAACGGATTCAAATGAATATGAATGGGATCTATGTTCTGATATATCTTACACAGATATCCAAATTGATATCATAAAACAATATGCACCTACACGTGAGGAGGGACAAAGCTCTAGGTCTAGACCATTTGTATTAGGATCACAAAATATCGATGACTCAAGTGAGGACAAACAAACATCGAGTGAACTAGACAATCTTGAAGAGGGTACCATCATTGATCTCGACATCCCTAATAACAACTATGATGACATAGTTGTCTGAACCCTTGCCGCCATTAACTTGAGTCAATCCGATAACTTCATGCCTTTAGTCCATCTCGTACTTATTGACTGGGAACCTGTTGAACCTATAAACGTACCCATATTTGCAAACGATGATGCCATCATAAATTTACTATGTTGTGATAAACTTGGTACAAGTTCTATCCATAAATCTCATAATGATGCAACTCGGTAGGAGGGTGTCAATTCTTCCAATTTCAAAAGCAAAAATAGGAATAATGGATCTAATGGTGAAAACCATTCTATGGCAGCATTAGATATTGAAAGAGAAAAAATAAAGAATGCATCTGACGGTGAAAACATCTCTAAGGCGCTGAAAGATGGGAGATTTGACACTCTTCCAGAGCATTATCATGAATGATCATCAGTTTTGGTGGAGCCAACAAAGTCTGTAAACATTGTCACCGAAGAAAGAGCAAAGATTTTACATCTGGCAAAATCTATGACAGAGCAAGAAAGACTTGAATTTATCAGATTCTTTGAAGAAAGAAGCATTAACTTTGCTTGGTCATATTCTGATATGCCAGGTTTCGACCCAAATCTTTTAATGCGTCATTTGTCTTTGCCTACTGGAATCAAGCCTATGAAACAAAAATTGAGAAAAATGCATCCCCATATCGCATTAATGGTAAAGGCTGAGCTAAAGAAATTATTAGATGCAGGATTCATTAGGTCTATTGATTATGTCGAATGGATATCCAATATTGTACCTATCTCAAAGACGAACAATAGTATCAGGATATGTACAGATTTCAGGGGCCTAAATAAGACATTCCCCAAGGATTATTTCCCATTATCTAATATAGACATCATTATAGACTTAACAGCAGGGCATGCCATGTTGTCAATAATGGACGGTTTCTCCGGATACAACCAAATTAAGATAGCTCCAGAAGACCAGGAGAAAACTGCATTTACATGTCCATAGGGAACCTTCTGCTAGAATGTCATGCCATTTGGTTTGAAAAATGCAGGGGCAACTTATCAAAGAGCAATGACCACAATCTTTCATGATATGATGCACACATTTATTGAGGATTACATAGATGATATTTTGGCTAAATCTTGTTCTAGGGAGGGACATCTAGATATCCTGAGAAAAATCTTCACAAGGTTAGAGAAGTTCAATGTTAGACTAAACCCTAAGAAATGTGTCTTTTGGGTTACATCAACAAAACTCTTGGGATACATAGTCTCAGAAAAAGGTATCGAAGTAGATCCAGCAGAGGTAAGGGCAATAATGGAAATGCCACCACCCATAAACATTAGTCAACTCAGGTCACTACAGGGAAGGCTCCAATCAATCAAGAGATTTATCTTCTAGCTGGCAGACAAAAGTCATCCATTCAATCATCTATTACATAAGAATGTTTTATTCAAATGGGATCAAGGGTGTGAAACAACTTTCAACCAAATAAAGCAATATATGATGTCACCGCCTATTCTCATGCTGCCTATAGAAGGAAGACCTTTAATAATGTACATTGCAACAACAAATTTATTTTTAGGAGTACTATTGGCACAAGAAGATTATGAAGGAAGGGAACAAGTTATTTACTACATCAGCAAAACTTTAAATGGCTACGAAATAAACTACACCTTCATTGAGAAATCTTGTTTGGCGGTGGTATTTGCTACCCAGTAGTTGCGGCATTACATGTTAACTCACACAATCAAGCTCATAGCGAAAATTGACCCTTTAAAATATCTACTCAATAAGGCTGCTTTAACAAGTAGACTGGCCAAATGGGTCATGCTTTTAAGTGAGTTTGATCTTCAGTGTTTGGAAAGGAGAGCCATCAAAGGTTAAGTAATCGCTGAACAATTGGTTGAAGCTCCTTTACCAGATGATCGGCCTATGACAATGGAATTTCCTGATGCAGACATTCTGATAGTGACAACACAACAATGGATACTGTACTTTGATGGATCATATACACAACGAGGATCTGGAGCGGGGATCTTATTCATCACATCCCAAGGACACACCATCCAAAAATCTTATAGATTGATGTTCCAATGTACCAGTAATGTGGTGGAGTATGAGGCATTAATCATTGGATTCAAAGTAGCAATTGAATGGAAGTTCACAGAATTACAAGTATATGGGGATTCTCAATTAGTCATTTATCAAGTAAATGATGAATATCAGACAAAAGATGAAAAGTTGATGCCCTATAAGCAGCTAATAGATGATCTAAAATAATTATTTGTCACTATCAAATTTGATAAAATTCCAAGGGCAAAGAACAAAGTGGCAGATGTTATGGCAATAATTGCTTCACTTCTATGGTGACAATTGCTTCACTCTTAAAATTGCCAAAAAAATGTGGTCGTTATGAGTTTATGGTAGAACAAGTATCTTGTCCTTCTTATAATAGTTTGGAATCTCATACCATATGCCATTAAGATACCATTGAATCCTCCATCTATGAGAAAACCTATGCTTACCTAAAAGACAACATACCCCCTCCCGATCTTTCTAGGAACCAGAAACACAACTTCATCCGCCAATCCACCCGACATATTTTAATCGCCAACATCCTTTATCATCGAGGTCTAGATGGTACCCTTCTCCAATGTTTAGAACATAACAAATCTAAGACGAACTTGCGTGAGGTTCATGAACGTATTTGTGGCACTCATTTGAGTGGTATAACTCTAGCAAAGAAACTCCTTTGTTTGGGGTATTACTGGCCATATATGGAAAAAGAGTCTTATCAGTTTGTCAAGAATTGCCAAAAGTGTCAATTTCATAGTAATCTGATCCATGCACCATCTCAATAATTACATCCATTCACATCAACATGGCCCTTTTTTCAATGGGGACTCGACTTGGTAGGAAAGATAAATCTATCTTCACCTAATGGACACAAGTTCATAATCACAACAACATAATACTTTACAAAATGGATAGAATCAATTCCTCTTACAACTATCACTGGAAAACAGATCTCGTCATTCATATTGAATTACATAATCTGTTGGTATGGTATACCTCAATCTATTATCACTGATAATGGATGACCATTCAAAAATTAGGATGTTCAAGAATTATGTGAGAAATTTCATATCCAACATCGTTTCTCAACATCGTACTATCCTCAGGGAAATGGCCAAGCCGAGGCCTCTAACAAAACAATTCTGAAAATACTCAAGAAAACGGTTAATGATGTTGGACGTGATTGGCATGTTCAACCTAATCTGGCACTATGGGCCTACAGAACCAACATCAGAATACTGACAAGAGCTACACCATATGCCTTGGTATATGGATCAGAGGCCATATTACCCATTGAGGTAGATATTCCATCACTCTATGCATCACTCAAAGGAATCATCTCAGATGAGGACTATAGAGTATCTAGGCTTCAAGAATTGGAACTGTTGGATGAGCACTGTCAACAAGTTGTCAATCATCTCACAACATACCAATAGAGAATATCAAAGAGCTAAAATCATAGGGTAAAACCTAGAGTCTTTCAGGTTGGTGATTTGGTCCTAAAAGAGAACCCTAGAAATCAGCAAGAGAGAGAAAAGAAAGGGAAGTTTGAACCTAACTGGCTAGGTCCCTTTGTCATCATATCGGAGTATGGATCAGGAGCCTATCAACTATCGACATCAGAGGGGGATTTGTTTGATGAACCTATCAACAGTATCCATCTTAGAAAGTTCTATACCTGAATCACCTAGTGCATGGTTGAAAATCCTAAAAATGATTGCCTTGATGAAAACCTGGCAAATAGGCGTCTTGGTAAAAAAAAAATGAGAAAAGAGAAAATACAAAACATAAGTGAAATCAAAACATATGGTGAAAACCTGGAAACAAGCATCGTATGTGATTCTAAACCAGCTTTCTCATCTATTTTGACACATATCATGGTCATTTACTCTTTCCATCATTACCATTTCATATCATATCATTAATCTTTCCATAATTGCATCCATTATCATTTTATTTCACATGGTCATGTCTCACTCTAGCTTGGGGGAAACATCTGGATCTCACTAGGGGAAATAAAACATTAGCTTCGCCAAATGGGAAAACAACGGTATAGTAAATACAACAAAAACAATAATCGAAGTGCAAACATCAATCACCATCGAAAACACATCAAACATATGTATCATATCAAAAAATCCAAAAACAAGTCAAAAAGGTCAGTCTCAAAAACACAAAACCAAAAACATGAGTTTGTGTCAGTCGAACTACTTGGTCTCTCCATGTATAATGTAGGCAAGGCTAATCTTTTATTAGCTCTCGAGGCCCCTAGGATAGGTCTTTAGGTTAGTTTTGAATTTCAAAATCTTGGAAAATCACAAAAACATCACAAAAATCAGGATGGATGATCTAATCTAAATAATGATTGAAACACTCTAAGTAAAATGTGGATAAGTTTTATTTTGATTAATTGTTATCATTTTCTTTGGAGTAACTCAATGATGTAATAAAATAGAGAAACAAGGAAGAAGAATGGTATTTTTTGTTGTTTGTTATATGTGCATTAATCATTTAAATGTGTGAATTGTCGGGGGATGTGCTCTACAAAAGTATCACCGATGACATTCAAAATTCACACACTAAAATGATTAATCTCTACTTGTTTACGCAAGAAATGCTCAGGTCATCTCGGTTCAATTATACCTAGATGCTTGTGTTTGCTTGCAATATCAAAAATCATGAAAGTAATACTCAAGTCGTTATTGGTCTAACATATACCATTAACACTTGTACTCACTTTCAACATCTTAAAAAGCTCTATGATGATACCAAGCACAAAAGTAATATTAAAATGTCAATGGTCTGCATATAATTGCATGATAAAATTATATTGCATTCATAATAAATTCTACATCTGTAGAGTAGTTATTACACAAAGGATTCAAATTGATGATTATCTTTTCTACAAATATAATGGAGTATACCTGACATAAACCAAAAATTCATCAAAAATATATAGGTGCATCATCTTTTCATTTACATACATTGCAAAGAATTTATCATCTCATCATTCATACATTTCACATCAAATAGTTGTGCATTCATCATATCATAAGTAAATAAATCATGTTAGTGCATTTGTCTCATAAATATTTCATCCATTCGCATTCTATTATTATCATACATTTATCACCAGCATGTCCATTACACCATATCATTTATTACATTATTATCATATGCATTTGATCAATTTCAACCCATACATCCATACATCATAAATTTAGAACACCCATACATCCATACATCATAAATTTAGAACATCCTACATCCATACATCATACATTTAGAATATCCTACATCCATACATCCATACACCATATCATTTAAACCATCCATGTATATATCATCCTACATCCTACATCCATACATCATTATTTTTGAATCATATCATTGTCATCCATATATCATCCATCGCAAAATCATCATTTTCATTCATACATTTAGAACATCATACATCCATACCTCATATGTTCATACATAAGCATTTAAATTAAAAACATTATATGTTCATACATAAGCATTTAAATTAGAATCATCACATAACATAAAATAAATGCATTCATCATAGAATCATCACATGATATATAGCACATTAAAATAAATGCATCCATCATAGAATCATAATAGAATCATAATAGAACATCATAGAACAATAGAAATCAACTGCATATCCTATAAATCATATAAATCATCAAAGTCAAGTATATAATGAAGTCTGAAATAGAAGAGACGCATCATCAAAACTGGCTAACTTGAAGTGTACATCATGTCTTAAAAATTATGTCTCAAAATCATATAGCGGCAGCTAGGATCTGCTACTACCAGATGGTGCAGGCATCGCAGGACTAGTACCTCCCCCACTAGAAGTTCCAGGATCTCTTGGGTCTCTTGAATAGCTCTGAGGAGGCTGCATCACACCCTCGCTAACTATTTGGGCATGTGTCCTACCAGATCTAGAAGGGAAATAGCTCACTTTGTGCTCGACAGGAACTACATCATGATATCGGCCCTTGTAGAACTCTGCCTCTTGAACAACACGAAGAACCTCCCTCATATAGTCAACAACAAAGGTACCATCAACTATCCTCTGTAAAGTCTCAGCGGTCCCCTCTCTACGACACTGTCTCTCTCGGTTGTCAAAGTACCAACCTGTGTCTGAACAACTGCCAACTGTCCCTAAACCTGTGCCAAAGCCTGTGCATGAGCCTATGCCTAGGTCTGTAGCTATGTCTATGTTTGCACAAGTAAACCCTGTGCCTGAACTAGTTGACCCTACAGATTCTGTACCTGCACCTGTAAGTTGGCGATCCATCTCTGCTAATCTACAGAAGGCATCTCCATTGCTCGCCTCTTACGAGGCATACTTGAAGATGGACCTACACTGCCTAGCCCAACCCCTCTGCCACCGCCACCACCATTGTCACCATCATCACTATTGCTATCCTCGTTGTTTCTCCCATCACTGCCACTCATCTCACTGTCATCTCCACTATCCTCCTCACCCTCAACAGCTACGATTGGATCCTTCACGACATCCTCCTTGGCAGATAATGGTGTTGGCTCATCTGGAATGGTAATCTGAGGACATGGATGTAAGGCCAAAAACTAGGCATACTCTACAGTCACAGGGGCCTCTGCAATATCTCAATGCATATCCCAGGCTGACGGCTGTAAATCACGGTATCCCTCCACTAAGGTATCATATGACAAGCACAGCCCCCAATTTTTTTTATCACTCTATCATCGAACATAATGAGCAACCCCCTGAGGCATGCACTAAACAATATTGTACTGCCTATAGACCCACCGTAGTAAAAATCTCTCTAGGAAAAAATGGGTCCTGCCAATCAGATACATAGAATCACATAAAAACCTGAGTACTACATCATCCTCCACCCACTGCTCGCAATCTAGATAAGGACGCCATGTGACACTCTCTAGCTCATCCAAAACACGTCTCCAGTGCTCCAACTTACCCATCCTAGACTAGGTAAGTCGACCTCTATATTGAAAAACATATGGCCTGCCTACAGGTCTATCTCGAACTGGCAATGGTCGCGTAATGGCAAAATGCTCCCATGCCCAAACCTGTAGCAAAGTGACCCCTACTGATAAACTGTGTCCTCCCAAGTAAACCACTGAATGTAGATCATGATAAAGGTGGGCTAGCATGCACATCCCCCATGCGTATCTAGTCCCATGTACGACCATGCTCTTAAGAATACGGCCCCAACCCACTGAGAGTCCCTTTGACCTACGATTAGGACAAAGGAAGCCTCCAATGCATCCAGCTAGTACTATTGGTAACGTAGCATAAGCGTCAACCATCATCTGCAATCGAACACACAATCCTGCAATATGATTATCTTGAAAAACTCTACGAAGATCATCTCTCCCACCAGCCTCATGTGAATCATAAACTACAATCTCTCCCATAAATGGTATCCATAATATCCGCCAAACATCCTCTGGAGTGACTGTCATCTCGTCGATTGGTAGGTGGAAGGTATTATGATCGTTGTGCCACCGCTCGGCTAATGTTGTGAGGAGACCTCGATTAATCCTAATTTGGGGAATGTCAAGGAGAGAGGAAAGACCACATCAAGAGATGATCTAAATCTCATCAGGAATCAAATGCGGAATCAAATCGGAAGTCCAGGGAAATTGCTCTCACATCTAGAGGTTACCCGGATGCTCCTATCATCATAAAAGGTTTAAAAATCAATATTACAAGTCATTCTACTATCCAATCCAATCAAATTTTGGTATGAATTTTTGATCAAAATTCATAAACAAACATCGTCAAACCTCACCTATCATGAGGTTCATCACAAACATCATCTAACCTCACCTATCATGAGGTTCATTATGGATGAAATCATTCCTCACCTATCATGAGGATCATCACAAATGGGATTATTTCTCACCTATCATGAGAGTAAGTCTTATCTATCATCAAAATCAATCATCAGGGTATTTGGATTATCAAATCATACCAAATCAAAGAATGGACATGATCGAAATTGATGAAATCAAGGTTAAAAAGTGTCAAATCTGCAAATTTGACTTTGATGCGCTAAAACAGGCATCCAATACGCTAAAAAACCAAAAGCGCTATTTCAGCACTTCAATGCGCTATAACAGGCAATCGAAGCGCTAAATTATCCGCACTATTTAATCAAACCGATGCACTATAACAGTCTATCAAAGCGCTATTTTGGAACGTTAAAGCGCTGAAATATTGCATCGAAGCGTTAAAACTATCTAGGCGCTAAACTCAAACATCAAAGCGCTAAATTAACCTATCTCTAAGCGCTAATTTTTCAAAGCGCTAAAGAAACTAATGAAAGCGCTAATTTATCAAAGTGCTAAAATAGATCCTAGGAACGCTACACTGGAGTACAAAGCACTAAAGCATGACATTGATGTGCTAAACCTACAAAAAAAATGAAAACAAACAAAAACGGCACAAAAATTGAAATGCACAAAATATGAGGTGGATTACGGGTACGTACCGGAGGTCCATAGGCGGCAGGGCGTTGGTGACGTTGCACACGCTCGAACCAGTGGGTGTGGTAGGGGATCGACATCTTGCTCCAAGTGGCTCAAAAGTCTCTCTCACAAAGATTTGAAAAGTCAAAAAGCACAAATGAGTGTGAAAAGGACATTTTGACTTTATATAAGTTTTTCAAAAGGGATTTTTGATGGGTTCTTTATTATTTTAATTAATTTTGGGGAAATTAATTGAAATTCATCCTAAACAAAAAAAATTTCATTAATATCAGGAGATAAATTATTTCTTCATCGAATCTTCATCGGATCCTCATAGAATCATCAAATCATCATAAAAAATTGAAAATTATGAAAAAATCCAAAAAGAATCATAAAATCATTAACTTATCTCCTGAGGGGACATATTATCGTCAATCACTTGAAAATCAATGTCTGGGGCATACTGAATTTTTTTCGTCTGAGGTCAATATCTGGGGCATGTTTGGAGCATGCTGAAAAAATTTCGTCGATACTAACAACAAAAGCAAAATTTTCTTTGAAGCAATGCGTAAACACATCACTTAAAAGAGGGGCAAAATGTATACACCTAAAATTGGTCTGGAGAATACAATTTATTTGATTAATTATCCTAAATTCCTCTACCATTGAATAAATAGAAATATTTATTTAATATAGTTCACGTTTTAATTCTCAAATTCTTCTAATTCTACTATTATCTCATCTTAATTAAATAAACAAAATTAAATACTTTATTTGATTTAATTATCAATTTCCCTATTTTATTCTATCACATCAACTAAATTAATTAAATAAAGGTTAAATACTTTATTATCATTTCCTTCCATTTTAATTTAATAAACAACTTCTATAGTTTGTTTTATTAAATTATTTATCCCTCTTTTGCTAATTTAAATAAATCAAAAATATTTAAATTAAAGCATATAAAATATTCCTCTATATTTCCTCAAAATCAAATTAGATATCCTATGTCTAATTTATGTCAAAAATATGTCTAAATTAATTGATTCAATCTTCACGGGAAGATTTGGAGACAAATTGGAAATCTATCTCTCAATCCTCTTCCATCAATCATTCATAGAATCATCAAATCATCATAAAAAATTGAAAATTATGAAAAAATCCAAAAAGAATCATAAAATCATTAACTTATCTCTTGAAGGGACATATTATCGTCAATCACTTGAAAATCAATATCTGGGGCATGTTTGGAGCATGCTGAAAAAATTTCGTCGATACTAACAGCAGAAGCAAAATTTTCTTTGAAGCAATGCGTAAACACATCACTTAAAAGAGGGGCAAAATGTATACACCTAAAATTGGTCTGGAGAATACAATTTATTTGATTAATTATCCTAAATTCCTCTACCATTGAATAAATAGAAATATTTATTTAATATAGTTCACGTTTTAATTCTCAAATTCTTCTAATTCTACTATTATCTCATCTTAATTAAATAAACAAAATTAAATACTTTATTTGATTTAATTATCAATTTCCCTATTTTATTTTATCACATCAGCTAAATTAATTAAATAAAGGTTAAATACTTTATTATCATTTCCTTCCATTTTAATTTAATAAACAACTTCTATAGTTTGTTTTATTAAATTATTTATCCCTCTTTTGCTAATTTAAATAAATCAAAAATATTTAAATTAAAGCATAAAAAATATTCCTCTATATTTCCTCAAAATCAAATTAGATATCCTATGTCTAATTTATGTCAAAAATATGTCTAAATTAATTGATTCAATCTTCACGGGAAGATTTGGAGACAAATTGGAAATCTATCTCTCAATCCTCTTCCATCAATCATTCCTATCTTCTTGCCTGGTGTTTTCATGGGTAGGGACAATTCCCAAAATCTTCTCAATCTCCTCCATCTCTCACCATTCAATCCTTCAGATTGAATCCAAGCCTCTACTTTGTTGCCCCTGTGCAAAGCTGTTGCCGGGAAATCTATAAATACAACTTCATTCAACAAAGAAAGGATCCCAGAATATCAAAGTTTATGCAATCTTACTCTGCAGGAAATCATCAAGCATTTCAAGCATCAAGCAATTCAAGCATCCAGTATTTTAGAATTGACATAATCATGGATGCATCTTTTAGCTTCATCCATAGTTTTTCATGTCAATTCATGTTACAGTAGTTTTTTTATCATCTAGATATTATCATATAGCATCACATGATTGCATCTAGCATCATTTCGTTCTTTAGATTATCATTTTAACAGTTATAGTGTTTCATTTAAATCTAAGAGTACTATAGCTTAATAAATCTTTAAAGATAGGAAACAATGAGACGCTTTCAGTAGATTTCTTGTTTTAGATTAGTTTCTTTGCTAAATCTTTGATATAATGTTTCATTAAGAAGTGTATTTACTCTTGTTTACTTATTCACACTTACACAAAGGTCTACCCCCATATTTGGTCAAACAAACATTGGATTCCACGATAAGGTTTGAGTAATGAAGAATATTACGATGCATGCCAAAGTCCTTAAATAGCCAATGTTTAACACTCTTATGTGGGTAGCTTCTAAGCCACGTTCCAGTAACCACAATTGAGCCTGTAGGGTATTCGATGTTTTCTCCATCTATAACTCGGGCCTCCAATTTCTTTTTGGCCTCAACACAACAACACAAGTAATAGTTTGTTCCCTCTTCATTGTCATCATCTACAATAACTGCATAAACATGCCCTGCATTGATATGTGTAATAAATCTCTTAAAATTAGTCAACATTACAAATACACTACAAAGTAAGATAACAATATGGAATTTCAAAAACTAAGCAAGTAGATATATTACCTGGTTGAGCTAGATTTGATACATGGTCAAAGTTGACCGATGATTCCATCTATGTCAGTTCCAATGTCGTCGAAGGGAAATACATGTGAAGTGGGCTAAGATAACTTTCAACCCACTCCTTTGACTCACAATCATTCCAAGCTTGCATTGTACATGAAGAAAAAAAGCATGCCATCTTTCGTGTATCGATACTCCATGAACCTGCATTTGAGCTAAGGAAATAGTGTAGCTCACTCGATCTTGTTAGTGTACAATAGTCCGCATATGGTACAATGTTAGTATCATCCATCAACCAAACAAATCTAAAAACTAAGGGTGTACCTTCATTACCTGGACCCATTAAAGCAATACACCACTCGATAATTGATCTTGCATCTATCAACTTTGCATTGTCTTTATACTTTAACTCTTCTCATGCTAATGCTCTTTTCACACATGCTCCTACACCATCATGCTCCCCCTTTCCATGTCCGGCCTCAGAAAATTTCCACATATATTGAACACCTATAGTGACATGCATCATACACAACCAGTAGAACATGTGTGAGTTCTTGAATTGTTCTACATATTTATCTGACCATACTATATGTCGACCGTATGATATGCCCCTCTGAGCCAAACCACTGTAGAACATCTAGAAGCAACCTTGCATGAACTCTGGAGAATGTGTGCGATCATCACTAATGTAAAAGTGGTACTTCCTCAATACCTTCTTTTGGTCCTTTGTACTATTAGATGCATGAATGAATTTTATGTGCACAAATATCAAAACCTATGTGGATTTTTAATACTATGACTGCACCTCATGCTATGGCTATAGAGTGTAGTTCTTCGCAAATTCAACCACTGATACTATGCTTCCAATTGGAAAGGTGTCCTTGCATAGCTTGAATTGTGTGTCCAACCATCGGGCTCTATGGGTATGTAATGCATACTCATACAATATATTATCACAAAACATGGACATAAACTGATACACTAGAATCTTCTGAATAACCAAATCACACATTTTTTCTTGAGACCCATCTTTTGTAGCATATGCCACTATTTTATACTTCCCGAACTCTACTAGTTTTTGTCCCACCTCATCTATACTTTCCATATGTTGACATGCTGGCATATGTTGCAAGCCACCGCAATGCTCGCATGAACCATCCAAGCATGTTGTCCTGCAGAATATCTAGCCATCCTCTATTTCACATAAATTTTTTGATAAGAACTCTCTTGAAGATTTTGGTGGGGCTTCTATGCCACAATCCTACAAAGCATCGTTAGTATGCAAATCTAAACATATAGAACGATAAACATCATAATGGTTAGAGAATTCAATATGTATTCTATAGCAACAAGTATGTGATTTATCTTGACATAAAAAGGTTTAAGCATTTCAAAAAATCTTTGAGAAATACTAATTTGAGGATAATAATTTTGAAATTTATGAAAAAATTGGGTTTGAGTCATATTCAAAAAATGCTTTGGATGTGGCTCACGGTTTCGACTACCGATTCTTCTTCTTACCACATCCCTTTGATTCAGAGATGGCCTTGTATTATTCTTCCAATAATCTTCAATTAGTGTTCTCAAGGCTTCAATAAATTTTTATCTTTTCGTGGAAGTCTCCCTGAGAATGCCCATAATTCATTTGAATCGGTGCCCTCAATTCTTTGTTGCCTTTTAACGACTCTTGATAAAGTTTTTCTACTAATTCTCATTTGTTCACTCGTCTTTCTAATGAGACAAGCTCTCTTTGTTTGACAGCTTACCAAAGTTGATGTAATGACACGTCGGGTGACATTACTATCCTTTGAGTGTGACGTCTTACCCACACTCTCATAAGCATCCATTAGAGTCTTCATGATGTTTCTATACTTTACACCTCACATCATTTCAACAAATAGCTGACATCTTGCAGTCTCATTTAGCCTTTCAAAGAAGAATTTTCAAATCTTATCAGCATATCTTCTACATGTGCGTGTTGAAATCTTACCTTCCATGTGCTGCAAAATATCCTCATCAATATTAATCAAATACTTTGGCTTTCTACGCAAAATTCTAGGTGGTGTTCTCCTAGGTACATACATCTCAACATTAGGAATTCCATCAATATTTAATTGAGGTGGGCTAGATTGCGTACCTTCAATTGAGGGTGGAGTAGAAGACATACCTTGAGGTTCATGTGGGGATGATGGCATACCTTCTTCGTCAAATCCAATTGATGATATACTCTCAACTTGAGATACGTTGGATGGTGTCCAACAATATTCACTTGTGGTAGATGGTGTCCCTCCATATTCACTTACAATAGATGGTGTCCCTCAATATTCTCTTGTGCTTAATGGTGTCCTTTTGTATTCACTTGTTGTAGAGGGTGTGTCTCCAACTATGGTATCCAAATCTCTCTTAACATGATGCTTTCACATTCGTGCCCTTTGTGCTGCCAATTCCTTTTCTCTTTTTGATGGTTGAGGTTCCTCTTCAATTGGCTTGTTTTTGTCAATCGTGTCCAATTTCTTCTTTTCACTATATGTCATCACCCAATCTTTCTCCTTTTGTTTGAAGGTTTCATACTCTTTGTCTGTTTGTTTCTTCTTTGTTCATTTCTTCAGCATGGCAGATAATTTTACCTATAGCATGGTAATGAGACAAATATTAGTTCCTCAAAAATGTATCCATTCAAATAAATCAAAATATATATCATTCAAGACTTCATAAAGAATACTTACAATCATCCTATACAAGAGTATTTCTAGCATAGTGTGAGGCCCACCCTTATGCTACATCTAGTACTTGGATTATTTTGAGATTGGTTATTGTCTATGCCTATTAATACCATTGAATGACAGAATATTTAAATATTTAAATTTATATGATGATTTGATTTTGATTATGCTACATGATTAGTAATCTAATTATGATGATTGATCTAATTTATGTTGGTTATTGAGTTTGTTTAATTTGAATCTAGAAAAACTTAATGATGAATGAATGAAACAAGTGATGTGAACCAATCATGTTGCAATTAGATGAGTACGAAAATTATGGCTAATAAAAGTGGGATAAGATAGGTGGCTAAGGATTTTTCAATTATGTTATTGGATCTTTATGCAATGTAAATTATGAAACGTGTTTGAATGCAATAGTTTGATTTTTATATGAATATGATTTACTTGGATGGATTAACATTTGCATCAAGTGTGTAGGTACACTTTCCATGGCCAATGGAAATTGAAGGTGACTCTTGGGAACCCTAATTAATTTAACCAATGAAACCAAACTGTAGTCCATTTCAAAGGACTATAGTTTTGTTCTATGATGTATTATATTTATAATGTAAAGTATGAGTGTTATTAAATTTATTTTTATTGCCATGTCATTCCATCTAGGAGGTGAGTTCTCCATCCAAGTGGACAAACTCGGATTTGAACTTTTAGGTACTTTTTGAGGATTGAAAAGTGATATTTTTTAAGTGTTTTTATGGGGTTAAGGTCCCTAAGGCAGGTACCTATGGGTTAGGTACCTTTTTAGTTCAAAATCTTGGGTCAATCTCAAGATTGGGCACTTTTTTTGAGGTATTTAAGAGGTTTGACGAAAATAAGGTTTTGGGAAGTGGGATGGGACTAGTCTCTTTCCATTCCCACTTCTCCAAATTGCCTTGGAAGGATCCCAAGATCTCACACATGGGTGAGTGTGCCTGAGAGAGTGAATGGGATATTGACAAATGTCAACTCCCTATTCAAAGGAATTCAAATTTGAGTTCCTATAAAAATAAACTCAAAACAAGGGTTATGGGATTCTTTTTGCATTCTTGATTTTGGTTTAATTTTGGGGGTTGAGGAGATTGAAGGAAAAGCTTGGGAAAAGTGGAGTTGTGTGGATCCTCAACTCATCCTTCCCTAAGCTGGTTTTAAGGTAGATTCACTACTCTTTCTATTTCTTTATGTTTTTATTTGAAAGATTACATGTGTATGTAAAAATGTGCTTGGGATTTTATCTATTGTGTTTTGTTTGTAGGTTTATTTCAAAATGATTTTGGTGCTTGTTTTCTTGTGTTGTTGAATGTGGTTTATGTTATGGGAAAAGGGTTGTATAGGGATAGGCTCACCCAAAATTTGGGTAGAGCATACCTTGTTGGGGATGGTATGGAGTAAGAACCTCCATGGGGAAGTTTAATCCCTCCTTAAGAGGAGATGCTCAAAAAGGGTATGAGTACCCATATGTAATTGTGAAATGGTAGAAATAGTTTTGGTGGTATGGTTTTTTGAAAAAAAGAAGATATTAAAGAAGGGTTACATGTGAAATGATGGGATTATGACATTGAATTGTTCTTGTTGCTATTATGAGTCCCCATATGGAGTGTGTAGTCCACCCTCCATTCCCCGGTTTGGATTCTTGATGGAATCCTAAAGTTATGCGAAAATCCCTTGGGTGGGTGTGAAAATAATCTTGTATCATGTGTGTTTAAATATTGTTTTGCTTGGTTTTGTTTGTACCCGTTTCCCTTAGTTGCCTCCTAGCTCGAGGGTGGTTGGTTTTCCAACCAAAGGTTGGGAGGTGAGCACTACCTTGGCTATGTAGAATATCTTTGTGTTTTGTGTAGGTTGGAGAAAATTATGGTGACACTTCAAGCTTGGGAAGGTTCATATCATTATTCCTATGAGGTGAAGATAACCTAACAAAAAAATATAACTACCTATATTGATAGAGATGGGATAAAAGTGTATGTATGGGAGTGTTGTATATTTTGCATGATCATGTGACTCTACATGTGGGAGTGAAAATATTACTTGTTAAATGTATATTTCATTATTCTCTTATGTAATAAAGTAATGTGCTTGTCTATATACATGAACGCTTGAGTTATCATGGTTAATATGTAAGGGTAAATGAATATATGCTTCATTATATTTTACTTCGAAGAAAATTGTAAATTTGCTAAAGGATTGGGTTGGAATAGTAGTTTTCATTGTTATTTTATGCTATGTTGGGGCTTAGTCTGTTTTTAAGTCATGTTTATATATTTTTCAAAAAAGGAATGAATTATATAGTACTCTTAAGACACTCAAAGCATGCCTGGTTTGTGAAGACATATATATCCAGGAAAAAAAAGGATTTGTACCTAACTTGGTTAACATATAGCTTGAGGAATAATATATATATTTTTTAAGTTACTAGCTCAGACAAATGTAAATCTGCTACTTCATTATGTCATGCATCTAGAATATACAAGGCATATGATCAAATGTTATTAGATAGAACACATAGAAAGATACGTATTGAAAGTGTCTATTATTAAATCTTTCCTTCATTGTCTTCCTAAATGGAAGGAGGCATAGTAACTCCAACTATGGTATCTCTCCCTCTCTTATTCACTACTGGTATTTGAATACTGAAATAAGAACATGAAGGAACAAGGTATACAATTTCACTTATTTCACCTCAATAGAGCATTCCCCTATTTGGTTGTTTACAAAAATAATTATCCTTATATACATTCATTGAATATTTCTTAAAAGCTACTTTCAATATTCTTTTTTGCATGTATGTTAAGTTCAGACTTCAGAGTATGTGGTTGTAACCTAAATAATATATATATATATATATGTACATATATATGTATATATATATATAGATATATATATATATATATATATATATATACATATATATATATATATATACATATACATATATATATATATATATACATATACATATATATATATATATATATATATATACACACATATATATATATCCATTACCAAGTCTCAACACCCATAAGATACAACAGAAGAAAACCGTATTATTTGTTTTATGTTCAAACATAGGCCATATGAATAATCTCAGTAGGAAACTGTGGTTGAAAAATAACTTCAATATTAATTTAGATAAAAAGAAATGTCTATTAGAAGGTATGTATTCGTAGAAAAAAAAAGTGGTACTGTGACTAAATGTGATAGTAAATTGGATTGTAAAGTGAATAACCTTTATTTCTATAGTTTATTTTAAGTTGTAAAATATGGAAACTTATAGATATTGAGAGTAAACATACACACAAAAGATGAATCAATTTGAAGGTTTTAAAAATAAAAAATAAAAAAAACGTAATAAACTGCATTAAGAGATCTCAGGCATACATTTAAGATTCACGTCTTTGAAAAAATATAAATTACATACATCCATTATTGTATACTCATGCAACTCTATATATGCTTACACCCCTTTTGTATGCTAACTTAACCACTAAACTCATGATCGAATAAAAACTAAGAGGAAAAGAAAAAATATATATAAGAATATAACTAAGAGTTATAATAAGGAGGCATACAGTTTATTATATAACTAAGAGTTATAATAAGGAGGCATATATATAAAACTACACGGTTGAACCCTGATAGCAATATCATAATTTGACACGCTGTGGAAGAAACCTCCTACTTATCAATTGATGAGCTAAAGGGGATCTATAATGAATGGTTCATAAGGCACAACACTTGCTAAAGGTTTTGCAAATGGGGTAGCAAGCTAAGTGGGCTTAACCTTGGGGGAAACTTTGTGGCTAAGTGTGCTTGAGCTGGAGCAGTATTGGGATGGGTGACCTCCCGGGATGGACCAATGCTTCACCTCTGTGAGCATCACCTAGATGCAATGAGTGCTAAGTGGACCATTCATTATCATGAGAGATGGGTTCTTGTGAACCACTAATCATGAAACATGGGTCAATGAGTTTGACTCAAAAACTACACGGTTGAATCCTGATAGCAATATCATAATTTGACACGTTGTGGAAGAAACCTCCTACTTATCAAGTGATGAGCTAAAGGGTCTCTCTAATGAATGGTTCATTAGGCACAACACTTGTTGAAGGTTTTTCAAATGGGGTAGAAAGCTAAGTGGGCTTAACCTTGGGGGAAACTTCGTGGTTAAGTGCGCTTGAGCTGGAGCAGTACTGGGATGAGTGACCTCCCGGGATGGACCAATGCTTCACCTCTATGAGCATCACCTAGATGCAATGAGTGCTAAGTGGACCATTCATTATCATGAGAGATGGGTTCTTGTGAACCACTACTCATGAATCATGGGTCAATGAGTTTGACTCGAAAACTACACTATTGAATCTTGATACCAATATCATAATTTGACACGCTGTGGAAGAAATCTCCTACTTATCAAGGAGGCATACTCCCAACTTGAAAGGGGGTAAAATTAAATATCAAACTATTTTGGGGACTTTTGTACCATGTTCATGTCAAAAAAATGCAAGGGGGTACGGTTTCTGAAACCACAGGAGTAGGATAGTTTTGCTTTTGATCCTATGCCTATTGTAGGGAACACAACTGCCTTCGATATACCAAGAATAGTCAAGCATCAACAACAATGTAGTCACACCACTGGTATAGTGGAATATGTATACACCTGCAATAGAGTCTTACAAACATCAACAAACAAAGGAAGTTTATCTTTCTTCAGATCAGTCGCCTAACATATGAGATGAAGGCATTGTGAGGATCTCCTTGAGTTGGGGGAGTGTCTTCCACTGCTAACCCATCCCATCGTTATGAATGTGTATGTGCATTGTGCATCTCCCTCAGTCGCTCTCATGCTATCATTGCTACTATGTATGCGCATTCTCTTGACTGCCATGCTACCACTTAAATAATCATTGCATTGGGAAAATATGACTTATGTTAAAGTCTTTAATTCAATCTTTGTAGTGAGCGTCACCCTTCACCTTGCCGTGGGAAGGGAAGAATAGGATTCATGTGGGTTATAGTACCTCTATCTTTTATAATTAAAATAAGTTGCATACAGTTATTCTATTACCTTGTTTGGCGCTCAGCTTATCATAAATCACTTTCAAGATAATATCATTGCTAAGATGTTGAATCACTGTACTACTGGCGTAGCAAGTGATCGGATGAATTCTTGCTAAATTCTGCCACCTTAAACAGAGCATCCAGTGATATATATGGCATCTAAGACGTCTTATCACCTCAGAGAAAAATTAACCATTACAGGAGAACCCTTGGACAATAAATACTCATGTGCGAGGATTGGCTTAAAGAAAGAAGAAAATCTAAATTGGATTTTTTGATAAAAGTGCATGCAATCACCATCTATCATTGGCAAGTAGACTACCTTTCAGACAATATTGTCATAGTTGAATTTATAAAAGGACTTAACTCTATATGCCAATATATTAGTAAAAATAAAGTGTCATGTATTAAACAAAAAAAAAAACAGTCATGTAGCCTTGCTTGCGGACGAATATACGAGTTGTCCACGAATGGGTCAATTTTCTTTAGTGTAAAAGAAATAAGGTAACAGAAACATATATGATATTATCGTTGTGTTAATTTCATCATAACATTTTAATAATATTCAAATCACCATGCAAGTCTTCGTTGTTAATATCGTCCTCATTGAGTGAAGGCTTTTCACGAATTTAAGGTTGACATAAATAAATAAGGAAGATAAATGGTGCAGAAAATAAATAATCATACTAATGCGATCTTATGTTACATGTGTGGCATTGGAAGGATTTCCATCTAAATCTTTGTGTACTCCACCTGAAAAGTCACTATAGTATTTAAAATTCATCCTAGTAATTCTCTTGGAATATAATACTCCGTAAAATAAAGAGGGATATATATGGCGAAAGCTAACTACTAGACAAAATTCACCTATGTGTATATGATAGCATATACGGTCATACCGCATAGAGAAAAGAGCTGTGACGGAAGAGGTGGGACCCGTGGCGACGGAAAGGTTGTCGGACAGAAGGAAAGACATGACGGCCAGACGTCTCATCCCCCGTGCTGTTTGTTGTCCCGTCGCTGGGAAATCGTGTCAGCGTCGACGGTTCTTCAAAATAATCGTTCGGCATGGATGGACAAAAATCCAAAACGTGGCCAAATGAAACCATTATTAGCAAATAATAAAAAGGGCCGACAAGGTCCCATTTTCGCCATTTTTGGACAGCGACAATTTGGTGGATAGCGAGGGCAAGAGTAGCACCAGAGTAGCAGCCATGCGGAGCTCCTTTAGGTATTTATATCAACTCTGTGTATGTGCCATCTTGCCATTATGCCATGAATAGCAAAGAAATGAACGAGCATTCGTTGCTCCATTAAGGGTTTGTTATTTTTCAGTTGAGGGTTTTAGTTTTTTGTCTCCTCCCGTCTGTGTTTTTAAAATTATGGGGTTGTCGAAGAATCTATTTAGTTGAAAGGGTTTTTTTTTCTGTCGAGGGTTTTGAAATTTTTTGCTCGTTTCCTCCCCGTTTGCTGTTTATCGAATTTTTCCCTTTCCGAATGAAAAAAGCGACAACCCATTGTACAATTATGACTGAAATTACTGAATAATGTTTGTAGAAAACATAATATGTGGGTTCTGAAATCAAATGCTATATTTCAAAAATCATGTAAAACCCGCAATGTCGCCATTGTTCACATAGTTTTTCAGAATGGATAGAAAAGGGCATAATGTGGCATTGGAAATCATAATTGGGAAAAATAGCAAAAAGCCCACATCCAATCCCATTTTTTCCGCCATTTTATACACTGTTGTTTTGGGAAACACATCGTCTCCTAAAACTCAGACTATTGTAAAACCCACAGTTTCACTACGACATCTCTTCATGTTATGTATGTATCCATGTAAGTTCATGTGTATTTATTTCATTCATTTTTTCAATGTGCATAGGTGAATTTTTTCTAGCAGCTAGCTAGCTCTCGCCCATTTGGTGAAAGCTAATTGGGAAATAGTCAAAAAGCCCACTAAAATACTCCACATTGTGTTTCCCAAATTTCAAATTAAAACATCTTGCAAAACCCTCTGCTTGCAACAAAATTACCCCTCACCTCGATGTCATTTGTATTCTGCTCCAAATCCTCCACGTGCACTCCACACTTCAGCTTATTTGGTTGGTATTCTCCTCGAAGTCATCCATGTGCTCTCAGGCCTTCACCTTTCCCTTTCAATGTGCACACAGGAAACAAAACAAATAGTATTTTCGCCTTGCTTTCTCCAAACAAAAAAGGCGCATGTCATTCCCTTCCACTTTTCCTACGCTATACAAAAGAAATAGGAAAAATCTCACATCCAATCCCATTTTTGCCGCCATTTTAAACACTGTTGTTTTGGAAAACACACTGTCTCCTAAAACTCGGACTATTGTAAAACCCATTGTTTCACTACGGCGTCTCCTCATGTTATGTATGTATCCATGTATGTTCATGTGTATGTTTTTCAAGCATTTTCTCAATGTGCATAGGTGAATTTTGTCTAGCAGCTAGCCGACTCCCGCCCATTTGGCGAAAGCTAATTGGGAAATAGCAAAAAGCCCACATCCAATCCCATTTTTTTTGCCATTTTATACACTGTTGTTGTGGAAAACACAATGTCTCCTCAAATTCGGACTATTGTAAAACCCAATGATTCACTACGACGTCTCCTCATGTTATGTATGTATCCATGTATGTTCTTATGTATTTTTTCATGCGTTTTTCGATGTACATAGGTGAATTTTGTCTAGGATTTAGTTGAAATGCAGGTCTGATAATGTTTTTTCTATCGAGGGTTTCAAAAAACACATTGTCTCCTAAAACTCATAATTGGTAACTGGCAAAAAGCCCACATCCAATCCCATTTTTCCGCCATTTTATACACTATTGTTTCGGAAAACACATTGTCTCCTAAAACTCGAACTGTTGTAAAACCCACTATTTCACTACGACGTATCCTCATGTTATGTATGTATCCATGTATGTTCATGTGTATGTTTTTCATCCATTTTTTCAATGTGCATAGGTGAATTTTGTCTAGGATTTTGAAATCGGCATATCCTATGTTATATACATATTTGAATTTATGCCTGAAATTGGCATATCATATGTTTAAATACGTATGTGAATTTTGTGTAGGAGTTAGCTTGCTCCCTCCTTAACTCCTGGAGAAAATTTAGTTATGTATATAACATAGGATATGGCCCCCATAACGCATGGGGAAAAGAGTCATGACGGAAGAGGTGGGACTAGCGAGGGAAAAGGTTGTCAGATGGGAAGGAAAGACTTGAGGGTGGGACATCTCACCCTGTGTGTCGTTTGTTGTCTCGTCGCTGGGAAATCGTGTCAGCACCGACGGGTTTTCAAATTAATTGTTCGGCGTGGATGGACAAAAAGCAAAAAACGTGGCATTCAAAACCATTATTAGCAAATATATTGTTCAATGATAATAGTTAGTGCTATGCACACAGTAAGAAGACAATATATTGAATTTGAGCTTCATAATTTTTAACAACCCTTACTTTCAGCAAAACACTCTTCTTCAATATTTGTCCAACACATTATTCACATAACATTTGCATCATAGAAAACACAGTGGGTTGTGGCTCACTTATTATTTTATATAGGCTGTGAGAAATAAATTTTTTGAAGTTCCCATTTTGAAGTTCCCGTTGTACTCTTTTAACAACACCTACTTGGAGCAAAACACTCTTTTTCAATATCTACCCATATGTTTCCAACACAAAATTTACATAACAGTAGCATCATGGAAAACACAGTGGGTTGTGGCTCACTTCTTATTTTTTCCTGATTGTAACAAAATAATTTTTTCAACTTCCCTTTCTTGTCTTATGGGAGCCGGCTAACTGCTAGTCAAAATTCACCTATGTACATTGAAAAATGCATGAAAAACATACACATGAACATACATGGATACCTACTTTGAGCAAAACACTCTTTTTCAATATTTGCCCATATGTTTCCAACACAAAATTTACATAATAGTAGCATCATGGAAAACACAGTGGGTTGTGGCTCACTTCTTATTTTTCCCTGACTGTAACAAAATAATATTTTTAACTTCCCTTTCTTGTCTTATGAGACCCCTTACTTTAAGAAAAACAGTCTTGTTCACTACTTGTTCATATGTTTCGAACAAAAAATTTACTTATCTATTGCAGTATGGAAAACGCAATGGTTTGTCTCTGACTTTGCAAAAATAGTAAGAAGACAGCAGCTAGTGTTATGCACATAGTAAGAGGACAATGTATTGAATCTGAGATTCATAATTTTTAACAACCTTTACTTTCAGCAAAACACTCTTGTTCGATCTCTGCACAACACATTATTTACATAACAGTTGCATCATGGAAAACACAATGGGTTGTGGCTCACTTATTATTTTATGCAGGTTGTGAGAAATGAATGTTTTGAAGTTCGTGTTGTACTCTTTTAACAACACCTACTTCAAGAAAAACACTCATTTTCAATATCTGCCCATATGTTTCCAACACAAAATTTACATAACAGTCGCATCATGGAAAACATAGTGGGTTGTGGCTCACTTCTTATTTTTTTAATCTCCTTGTTTAAATGTAAATGGAAAGCTTAAGGTCTGAGTGCACATGGAGGAGTTGGAGTAGAATACCGATGAAATGGAGGTGAGGGGAAATTTGAAATTTGGGAAACACAATGTGGAGTATTTCAATTTCTTGAATGTCTTCCAAATCACACATTCCATTGTTGTGTTTAAATTTAAGTCGATTGATAATAAAACTGCACAAAATAACTCTGAATGGGAAACACAGTGTTGGGTTTCAGTTATTTGAATCTCCTTGTTTTAATGTAGAGGGTTTTACAAGCTCTTTCTGTTTGAAATTTGGGAAACAGAATGTGGAGTATTTCAGTTGCTCGAATGTCTTCAAAATCACACATTCCATTGTTTTGTTTAAATTTCGCACCATTGAAAAAGTAAACTGCAAAAAATAATTCTAAATGGGAAACACAGTGTTGGGTTTCAGTTATTTTAATCATCCACTTGAGATGTAAAGGGTCGTCTCATGCTGGGTTGTTTAGTTCTTAACACCCATGGTTTTGTATGATGGAATATTACAAAACAGTATGAAATTCTTCCAGATCACACCTTCCATTGTTCTGTTTAAGTTTGAAGTATGTAACAAATTGCATGTTTCATAACACATTGCATTTTTCAACCTCCACATCACAACATACCCTAGCCCTTTCTGGTCTTTAGACTAGTATATCTAGGTGTGCACATTCTATAGTGCATGTCAAAAAATACAATGTGTTTTGAAGCCTGCCTTCACTTCATTCTATTTTGCAACAATTCATGTTGGAAAACCATTGGTGTTAAGAAAGAAGCAGCCCAAATAGTGTTGTAAAACCCTTTGCAATACTATTGGATAGTACCTGTCACCTGTTTTTGGTCTGATTTCTCCTCCAATTTGTCCACGTGCACTGAAACGTTCAACTTTCCCTTTCAATGTGCAAAGTGGAAAGAAATAGTATTTCACCTTTCTTTCTCGAAACAGAAAAGGGCCAATACCTGCAACTATTGTCATACCTAAATTTGGTATGGCTGCATATGCTATCATATACACATAGGTGAATTTTGTCTAGTAGCTAGCTTTCACCTTCAACATGCAGACAAGAAACAAAACAAATAGTATTTCCACCTTGTTTTCTCCAAACAGAAGAGGCCCACGTCATTCCCTTCCACTATTCTCGCGCCACACAAAAGAAACTTGTCGACGAAGCTAACTTGCTCGCTTTTTCACCCGGCAACGGGCGGGAAAATGCACCCGACGATGTCGTTAACTCTTGCCTGACCGTAGATCGGACATTTCATCCCTCCGTCGATTTTAGGCGTCTGGTGGGCCACGCACTACGACGTCTCGTCATGTTATGTATGTATCCATGTATGTTCATGTGTATGTTTTTCATGCATTTTTCGATGTACATAGGTGAATTTTGTCTAGCAATTAGCCGACTCCCACGTTGAAAGGGAAAGCCGAAGGTTTGAGAGCACGTGGAGGATTTGGAGGAGAATACACATGAAATTGAGGTGAGGGGTAAGTTTTTTGCAAGCAAAGGGTTTTACAAGTTCTTTGTGTTTGAAATTTGAGAAATAGAATGTGGAGTATTTTAGTTGCTTGAATGTCTTCAAAATTACACATTCCATTGTTGTGTTTAAATTTCGCACCATTGAAAAAAGAAATTGCAAAAAATAATTATGAATGGGAAATGCAGTGTTGGGTTTCAATAAAAAAACTATACAAAATTATTTTGAATGGGAAACACACTGTTGGGTTTCATTTTTTTGAATCTCCTTTATTAAATGTAATGGGTTGTCTCATGGTGGGTTGCTTGCTTCTTAACATCCACGGGTTTTCAACATGGAATGTTACTTGAATGTCTTCCAAATCACGCATTCCATTGTTGTGTTTAAATTTTGCAACATTGAAAAAAAAAAGTGCAGAAAAGAATTCTAAATGGGAAACATAGTGCTGGGTTTCAATTATTTTAATCACCCACTTGAGATGTAAAGGGTCGTTTCATTCTGGGTTGTTTGGTTCTTAACACCCATGGTTTTGTAAGATGGAATGTTACAAAACAGTATGAAAGTCTTCCAGATCACACCTTCCATTGTTGTGTTTAAGTTTGAAGTATGTAACAAATTGCATGCTTCATAACACATTGCATTTTTCAACCTCCACATCACAACATACCCTAGCCCTTTCTGGTTTTTAGACCAGCATATCTAGGTGTGCACATTCTGTAGTGCATGTCAGAAAATACAATGTGTTTTGAAGCATGCCTTCACTACACTCTGTTTTGCAACAATTCATGCTGGAAAACCATTGGTGTTAAGAAAGAAGCAGTCCAAATAGTGTTGTAAAACCCTCTGCAACACTATTGAATAGTACTTGTCACCTGAATTTGGTCTGATTTCTCCTCCAACTTGTCCACGTGCACTGAAACGTTCAGCTTTCCCTTTCAATGTGCAGAGTGGAAAGAAATAGTATTTTCACCTTTCTTTCTCGAAACAGAAAAGGGCCAATACCTGCAACTGTTGCCGGGAAAATGTGTCAGTGCTGGCAGGATTTCAAAATAATTTATCGGCATGGACAAAAAGCCTAAAACATGGCATTCAAAACCATTATTAGAAAATAATAAAAAGGGTCGACGAGGTCCCATTTTTGCCATTTTTGGACAGCAACGTTTTGGTGGATAGTGAGGGCAAGAGTAGCGGAAGAGTAGCAACCATGTAGAGCTCCTTCAGGTATGTATATCCACTCTGTTTATGTGCCATCTTGCCATTATGCAATGAATAGCGAAGACAAAAACGGTTATTTGTTGCTAGAAAACAATATTTTCACCTTTCTTTCTTGAAATAAAAAAGTCCCAAGAGCAAGAAACAAATAGTATTTTCATCTTTCTTTCTTGAAACAGAAAAGGCCCACGTCATTCCCTTCCACTTTTGCTGCACCAGACAAAAGAAACTTGTCCACAAAGCTAACCCGCCCACTTTTTTGCTTGGCAACAGGTGGGAAAACCCACCTGACAGCGCTATTAACTCCCACCTGACCATCACCCGGATGTTTTGTTTTGTCTGCCGATTTTGTGCCAATCGCCATCTAGCGAGCCCTACACTACGACGTCTTGTCATGCTATGTATGTTTCCATGTATGTTCTCATGCATGTTTTTCATGCGTTTTTGAACAACTCTTTGCTACAGCTGAAGTGTCATTTCACTTTCTTTATCTGATTGGAACAAATTTTTACAACACTATATGGGTTGCTTGTTTTTGAACACCTTGTATCGACACAGTGCATTTCCCAAATGTGCAGAGAATGCGAGCATTTATTTGGTTGAATCAAATGAGGAAAGTGAAATGCCATTTTGATCTCATGTTACATGAATAGGCGCTTTTTGTTTATGAGTTTGATTTCTCCTGATTGGAACAAATGTATTGCTCTCATTATTTGCATAGTTGGAAAACACACTGCCTCCTCTCTGTTGCAAAGGGTTTTACAACACTATTTGGGTTGCTTGTTTATGTTTCTCCTAAGGATCCAGTTAACTCCTAGACAAAATTCACCTATGTACATCAAAAAATGCATGAAAAACATACATGGATACATACATAACATGAGGAGACATCATAGTTGGAAAACACATTGTCTCCTCTCTATCACAGAGGGTTTTACAATACTATTTGGGTTGCTTGTTTTTTAAGGAGCCGGCTAACTCCTAGACATACAATTACACCTATGTACATTGAAAAACACATGAAAAACATACATGGATACATACACAACATGAGGAGACGTCATAGTTGGAAAACACATTGTCTCCTCTATGTTGCAAAGGGTTTTACAACACTATTTGGGTTACTTGTTTCTTAAGGATCCACCTAAATCCTAGACAAAATTCACCAATGTACATCGAAAAATGCATGAAAAACATACATGGATATATACATAACATGACAAGACATCATAGTTGGAAAACACATTGTTTCCTCTCTGTTGCAGAGGGTTTTACAACACTATTTGGGTTGCTTGTTTCTTAACACCTTATATGGGGACATTGTATTTTCCAACACTGCAAATAGTGTGAGCATTTATTTGGTCAAATCAGATGACGAAAATGAAATGCCATTTTTATCTCCTGTTACATACATAGGTGCTTTTTGTTTATGAGTTAGCTTTCTCCTGATTCCTGATTGGAAGAAATGAATTTATCCAACAGAATGAGCGTTCATTGCTTCACAGTTCTAGCAAAATGGAAAAATGGCACATATGATTGTTTATATATATACTAGTGTTAGCGATAGGTTAAATTGGAAATTAAATTCCCAATGTACAGTTTAATATGTTTGTTTATTGTTTGTGCAAGTTGTCATTTTGCACTAAGCAGAACATATAAATTTTATATTGGGGAAATTTGGAAGAAATACAATTATTTCTAGCACCAATTGTCTTTATTTTGCCAGTTTAATCTATTGCTAACACTTGTCTTTCTTCCAGGTGGTTTATATAGGCCATGAAAGAAGATTCAACAAAACAAGGTCAGGTGAATTGACAAGGATGCTTCAGGAGATGTGAACCTTCTACAGTAAATACAGGTGATTCTGGCTTCCATAGCTTGAATCACAAGTGTAGTAGACGATTAAATTTCCAAAATTTAATATGCATTTAGAAGTGTCGATTTGTTTGAAATTGTGAAATGTTGGGGTTTTCATTCAGTTTTCATTTTCATTTCATTCTAAAGTGTTTTGCGGTAATTTGAAATCTTTCACCAAAAGAGTATATATGTGGTGCATAAGTCTTTTCGCAATAGTTCTTTTTACAATTTCGCTATTCGTATACAATATTTAGTAAGTTATAAATGATTTATTTTTTAACAACGTCTGATGGCAATTTTGTAGAATGTTATTTCTATATTCTATTTCTGCTCTTTTTCAGTATGTTTTGATCTGACCACCACACTGGAAAAAGATGTGCACATATAACAAGTAACTACTCCAAATAGTTCTATGCATTGTATTAAATAGAACTCGTAAAGCCAATGGGTAGGAATAACTTAATTGATAATTTGGCCTACTCCCATTACTTGGCCCTAAATATTATAGAAAAATTGTAAAAGAGCTATTAGAATAACAACATACATGGAAACAAAAAGTGATGAATCGAGCAGACGGGACGAAACGTCCGAGCTACGGTCAGGCAAGAGTTAACGACGCCGTCAAGTGCATTTTCTTGCCCATTATCGGGCGAAAAAGCGGGCGGGTTAGCTTCATCGGCAAGTTTCTTTTGTGTGGCATGGGAAAAATGGAAGGGAATGACATGGGCCTTTTCTGCTTGGAGAAAGCAAGGCGAAAATACTATTTTTTTTGTTTCCTGTCTTCGTGTTGAAAGGGAAAGCAGAAGGTCTCAGTGCATGTGGATGACTTGGAGGAGAATACCGACCAAATTGAGGTGACGTGTACTATCCAATAGTGTTGCAGAGGGTTTAACAATAGTATTTGGGTTGCTTCTTTCTTAACACATAGGGTTTTCCAACATGAATTGTTGTGAAAAAGAATGAAGTGCGTACTATGAATTACACAATGTGTTGAGGGTTATTATTGTCCCCATTAAATGAGAGATGTGCTATTTGATAAAATAAAACACCATCTATACATTTTTATATTTGCATTACAAGACAAAGGCTGGGTATACCGTATAAGTAAAGGTAGGCTTCAAAACATATTGTATTTTCTGACATGCACTACAGAATGTGCACACCTAGATATAGTGATCTAAAAACCAGAAAGGGCTAGGGTATGTTGTGATGTGGAGGTTGAAAAATGCAATGTGTTATGAAGCATGCAATTTTTTATATACTTGAAACTTAAACACAGCAATGGAAGGTGTGATCTAGAAGACTTTCATACTGTTTTCTAACATTCCATCTTACAAAACCATGGGTGTTAAGAACCAAACAACCCAACATGAGACGACCCTTTACATCTCAAGTGGATGATTAAAATAACTAAAACCCAACACTATGTTTCCCATTCAGAATTATTTTGTGCACTATTTTTTTTTCAATGGTGCGAAATTTAAACACAACAATGGAATGTGTGATTTTGAAGGCATTCAAGTAACATTCCATGTTGCAAGACCATGCGTGTTAAGAAGCAAGCAACCCACCATGAGACGACCCTTTACATTTAAACAAGGAGATTCAAATAACTGAAATCGAGCACTGTGTTTCCCATTCAGAATAATTTTGTATAGTTTTTTTTATTGAAACCCAGCACTGCGTTTCCCATTCAAAATTATTTTGTGCAGTTTCTTTTTTCAATGGTGCAAAATTTAAACACAACAATGGAATGTGTGATTTTGAAGACATTCGAGCAACTGAAATACTCCACATTCTATTTCCCAAATTTCAAAAACAAAGAACTTGTAAAACCCTCTACATTAAAACAAGGAGATTCAAATAACTGAAACCCAGCACTGTGTTTTCCATTCAAAGTTATTTTGTGCAGTTTTATTATCAATCGACTTAAATTTAAACACAACAATGGAATGTGTGATTTGGAAGACATTCAAGAAACTGAAATACTCCACATTGTGTTTCAAAAATTTCAAATTACCCCTCACCTCCATTTCATCGGTATTCTACTCCAACTCCTCCACGTGCACTCAGACCTTAAGCTTTCCATTTACATTTAAACAAGGAGATTGAAAAAATAAGAAGTGAGCCACAACCCACTGGATTTTCCATAATGCTATTGTTATGTGAATAATGTGTTGGGCAGAGATCAAGCAAGAGTGTTTTGCTGAAAGTAAGGGTTGTTAAAAATTATGAAGCTCAGATTCAATACATTGTCCTCTTATTGTGTGCATAACACTAGCTGATGTCTTCTTACTGTTTTTGCAAAGTCAGGGACAACCCATTATGTTTTTCATACTGCAACAGTTAAGTAATTTTTTTGTTCGAAACATATGAACAGGTAGTGAACAAGACTGTTTTTCTTAAAGTAAGGGGTCTCATAAGACAAGAAAGGGAAGTTGAAAACATTATTTTGCTATAGTTAGGAAAAAATAAGAAGTGAGCCACAACCCACTGTGTTTTCCATGATGCTACTGTTATGTAAATTTTGTGTTGGAAACATATGGGCAGATATTGAAAAAGAGTGTTTTGCTCAAAGTAGGTGTTGTTAAAAGAGTACAACAGAAACTTCAAAACATTCATTTCTCATAGCTTGCATAAAATATTAAGTGAGCCACAACCCACTGTGTTTTCCATGATGCAACTGTTATGTGAATAATGTGTTGGGCAGAGATCGAACAAGAGTGTTTTGTTGAAAGTAAGGGTTGTTAAAAATTATGAAGCTCGGATTCAATACATTGTCCTCTTACTTTGTGCATAACATAGAGCGGATATGCATACCCGAAGGAGCTCCACATGGTTGCTACTCTTGCTCTCGCTATCCACCAAAACGCCGCCGTCCAAAAATGGCGAAAATGGGACCTTGTCGGCCTTTTTTATTATTTGCTAATAATCATTTTGAATAGCAATGTTTTTGGCTTTTTTTCCATCCATGCCAAATGATTATTTTGAAAAACCATCGGTGCTGACACGATTTCCCGGCAACGGGACAGCAAACAACATGGGGGATGAGACGTCCGACCGTCACGTCTTTCCTTCCGTCCGACAACCTTTTCCATCGCCGCAGGTCCCACCTCTTCCTTCGCGGCTCTTTTCTCCATGTGGTATGGCCACATATGCTATCATATACACACAGGTGAATTTTGTCCACGAGTTAAGGAGGGAGCAAGCTAACTCTTGGACAAAATTCACATATGTATACAACATAGGATATGCCAGTTTCAAGCATAAATTCACATATGTATATAACATAGGATATGTCGGTTCCTCTGCAACAGAGAGGAGAAAGTGTGTTTTCCAACTATGACATCTCGTCATGTTGTGTAGTATCCATGCATGTTTTTAATGCGCTTTTCAATGTACATAGGTGAATTTTGTCTACGAGTTACGTTGATTTCAAATTCCTAGACAAAATTCACCTATGCACATTGAAAACCACATGAAAAACATACATAAGAACATACGTGGACACATACATAACATGAGGAGACATCATAGTGAAATAGTGGGTTTTACAATAGTCTGAGTTTTATGAGACAGTGTGTTTTCCAAAACAATAGTGTATAAAATGGTGGCAAAAATGGGATTGGATGTGGGTTTTTTCCTATTTCCCAATTATGATTTTGAATGCCATAATATGCCCTTTTCTATCCATTCCAAAAACAATGCAAACAATGGTGACATTTCGGGTTTTACATGATTTTTGAAATATAACATTTCATTGCAGAACCTACAGATTCTTCTTTCTACAAACATTATTCAGTAATTTCAGTCATATTTGTACAATGGGTTGTCACTTATTTCATTCGGAAACGATAAAATTTGAAAACCAGCATACGGGGAGGAAACAAAACAAAAATTTCAAAGCCCTCGACACAAAAAAAACACTTCAAACCGGCATATCCTATGTTATATACATATGTGAATGGTAATATCAAACTGAACTGTTAAATGTGAACTTTCCTTGCTTAATCTTTTCTGTTGTGATGCATAGAAGGTTCACTTAACATTAACTTACATGACATGCCAGGGTGATGGTCAAGAAGCGGTTTCTTCCCGCCAGTAAGGTAGGGCTCATTCGCTAGAGGAAGATGTGGCCACGAAAGGCGAAGACGGTGTTGTTCCTCCCACCCCTGCATATAAGATTCAGAATAAGCATCCTAAATAGTTTAAAGTTTCAAGGCACCATCTAAAGAAGAAACGAAAACAAACGGTGAACTCCAAATCTTTTGTTTACTATAAAGTTTGTTTTTCTTATTTGAATGAATTAGTTGCATGCATCTAAGTTTGGTGCAACATTTCAATTCCTCCTATTACACAACAATGATGAACAACAAACTGTTGCCCTCAAGCAGGTTTTTGTGATTTTCGATGGTGAACAATTGCCCATGGAAGCACCAGATGATGTTGTTCCTCCCGACCCACCGTCTAACAATGTTGAGAAGAAGAAGAACAAGAACAAGAAGAATAAGAAGAATAAGAAGAATGAGCATATGTCATCAAACGTGTCAAGGTTCCTTGACATGGAGGAAGTAGAAGAAACGGTGAATTGCAATTCTTTTATTTAATGTTTGTTTTGATTATTTCAATGAATTGGTTGCATGCACTTGAATTTGAAATGACCTTTTAATTCTTGCTATTACAGGGCAAGGATAAACAACGAAGTGTTGGCCTTGACCTAATTGGCGAATTCGTTGCGATTGAAATGAGAGAGGCTAATACAGATGGACATGCGGATGGGGAGAGCACTGGCCACGAAGTGGGACAAGGTAACACAGATGGTCATGAGGATGGGGAGAACACTGGGCTGAGTGTGGAACTGGGTGACAAAGATGGACATGGGGACGGGGAGAGCACTAGCTTGCATGTGGGAGAGGGTAATAAGGATGGACCCGGGGAGGAGGAGAGTGCTGGCCTACAAGGGGGAGATGGCAATAAAGATGGAAATGGGGATGGGGAGAGGTGTGGCATGCCATCTATATCAGTATGAAACCCAACACACTTCCATGCTATGTTCTTATTTCTTTAGGAATCTTTTAATGTGCCTTCAATTATGCTTCACGTCAATGACATTTCCATTGTAGGCAAATCGGTGGATGAACAGATGATAGAGTTCAAACATAACTTTTAAGGTGGTGATCACGTCGACCTTTGGAGGCGGCATAAACGGGTTGCGAAAGGCATTCTACAGGTTGTTGCTAGAAACGCTCACACCCACTTCTTGAGGCACCCAAAAAATTGTGTGAGAGTCAGCATTGTTGAGGCCATTGATGGTCGATGCCACGTGCCTTTTCCCATGCCTAGTGCAGAGACCATCGCAGAGTGTGGGCGGCTTTGTCATATGGCAGCTTGCGAGATGAAGCATTTTGTTCCAGAGGTACACATAAATGATATGTTGTATATATATCATACTGCGTATATTGTTTCCATGCATACGTTAATTCTCATTAATTGTTTGCTATAGGGTGAAGTTGTTAAACCTGACACGGACAAAGCATAGAGTACGAAGAAATTTGTTATTTCACGTTCATCATCTGCGAGGGTTCATGGATCTGGAATCACCCCCCTCCCAAAATACACAAGGACCCTAAGAACATGCCATATTTTACGCAGGCCTGAACTCGATTGCAAGGAATAGGCAGCATAGGAATTGATGAGATAGGCTCCAAATACTGATTCTGCTCCGTGGGTTTAAATATTTCAATATTGAACAATTGTGGTGTAGAGATACACCATTTGCATATGTTTGAACACTATGGTGTTATACATTTGATATGAGACTTTTCATGGGCTTCTTTAATTATTTTATTATTGTACAATTATGCTGAACATATAGGCATATATACTTATTTCATGTCATTGGAACAAATAATTGTTATCCATTTCATATCAGACTTTAAGAAAAACAGTCTTGTTCACTATCTGTTAATATGTTTGGAACACAAATTTTACATGACTCTTGTGTTGTCCCCTCTAGCATGTGTTGGCATTAATGTCAAAGCAATAAGACAATAAGATGTTATTTATTGGTAAACAAGTCAGTATTGGTTTGGTAATTCAGTTCATGGTCTCTTCATTTCAGTTCTTTGATAATCACTTGACTTGGCATACAAGTGTTTTTCAACTCTAGTACACTGCATATTGTTTCATGTTCACTCATCTTGCATATTGTGATAAGGATCTAAAATTGTGACTATATGTAAATAGAATTATATGAGTTGAAACAGTTATGAAGACAATTTTTCTCCTCATGTTCATTTATTTATCATATGTCATTCAGTTATAAAGTTGTTGTAAGATTATGTTATCTTGTAAATATTTCAGCTTTTCGGTTTGTATAATGTTCAGTCTCCACGATCTGGTTATGGTCTTTATGTTCATACATGTTAAAAATCATCAAACATGCTTCATAACTAAATTTCTCTAGAGCTTGCACTTTACATTTGGTTATTAATGCTAAAGTGGTTGGTATGGGAACAATCAATGCCACCATTTATCAATAAATTTGAGATTTTTTTTTTTTAAAACAATCCATGAGGTACGGGATTTGAAACCCATCAAGTGTCGGTAATCTAGTTTTGGATTGTGATAATCCATACAAGTGGATACAATGATATACTAATATTTCAAATGCACCATTTGTAATGCATATTATATATATAACTACCTAAAAGTTATTGTTGGGTCTCAATCTTGGAAACATAGAAATAAGGATTATCCATGACTCACTCACAAGATCAAATCAACTTCCAAATTAACAAGTTCTATGCCTCAAGAGAAGAATGATGAAAATCAGACTAATGTCAACAATTGCAAAGGTGATTACAATAGGCCCATCAAAATATCTCAATCAAGTAATGCACCCTTGATTCTCATTATGTACCTTCAACCATATGGTAATGACAACAATGTGATTGGTAAATTATTCATTTTAATGGTCTACCCTTACCCAAATGCCAATGACAAAGCAAAGCATATATTGGTGGATTAGAAAACCCTATTCATCCTTCTAGAAAACCTTTAAAGTAAGGTTTTAAGTCTCAATATTCTAAAACACCACTCTATATGAGTTGTTTATCCTCTATAGACTTCCCTATTCATCCTTCTAGAAAACCTTTAAAGTAGGGTTTTAAGTCTCAATATTCTAAAACTCCACTCCCTATGAGTTTCTTATCCTCTACAAACATAGTTGTTCAAACCTCTTCTCCATTTAAGGAGGGTAATTTACTGCTAAAAAAATATTTATCTTGGAGTATTTTCTCCATACAACCTGAATTGGTTCCTCTATAATAGTTACTATACATAACTATTGGAGGATGGAAAACACACTGTGTTTTCCCATACTTTGCAAATCTTGTTGAAAGACGATAGTTAGTGTTATGCACACAGTAAGAGGACAATGTATTGAATTTGACCTTCGTAATTTTTAACAACCCTTACTTTCAGCAAAACACTCTTGTTCGATCTCTGCCCAACACATTATTCACATAACAGTTGCATCATGGAAAACACAGTGGGTTGTGGCTCACTTATTATTTTATGCAGGCTGTGAGAAATGAATGTTTTGATGTTTGTGTTGTACTTTTTTAACAAAACCTACTTCGAGCAAAACACTCTTTTTCAATATCTGCCCATATGTTTCCAACACATTATTCACATAATAGTAGCATCATGGAAAACATAGTGGGTTGTGGCTCACTTCTTATTTTTTCCTGAATGTAACAAAATAATGTTTTCAACTTCCCTTTCTTGTCTTATGAGACCCCTTACTTTAAGAAAAAAATTCTTGTTCACTACCTGTTCATATGTTTCGAAAAAAAATCTACTTAACTGTTGCAGTATGGAAAACACAATGGGTTGTCCCTGACTTTGCAAAAATAGTAAGAAGACAGAAGCTAGTGTTATGCACACAGTAAGAGGACAATGTATTGAACCTGAGCTTCATAATTTTTAACAACCCTTACTTTCAGAAAAAAACACTCTTGTTCGATCTCTGCCCAACACATTATTCACATAATAGTAGCATCATGGAAAACACAGTGGGTTGTGGCTCACTTCTTATTTTTTCCTGACTGTAACAAAATAATGTTTTCAACTTCCCTTTCTTGTCTTATGAGACCCCTTACTTTAAGAAAAACAGTCTTGTTCACTACCTGCTCATATGTTTCGAACAAAAAATCTACTTAACTATTGCAGTATGGAAAACACAATGGGTTGTCCCTGACTTTGCAAAAATAGTAAGAAGATAGCAGCTAGTGTTATGCACACAGTAAGAGGACAATGTATTGAATTTGAGCTTCATAATTTTTAACAACCCTTACTTTCAGCAAAACACTCTTGCTCGATCTTTGCCCAACACATTATTCACATAACAGTAGCATCATGGAAAACATAGTGGGTTGTGGCTCACTCCTTATTTTTTCCTGATTGTAACAAAATAATGTTTTCAACTTCCCTTTCTTGTCTTATGGGAGCCGGCTAACTGCTAGTCAAAATTCACCTATGCACATCGAAAAACGCATGAAAAACATACACATGAACATACATGGATACCTACTTTGAGAAAAACACTCTTTTTCAATATCTGCCCATATGTTTCCAACACAAAATTCACATAATAGTAGCATCATGGAAAACACAGTGGGTTGTGGCTCACTTCTTTCTTTCTTTTTCCGGAATGTAACAAAATAATGTTTTCAACTTCCCTTTATTGTCTTATGGGAGCTGACTAACTGCTACTCAAAATTCACCTATGTACATTGAAAAATGCATGAAAAACATACACATGAACATACATGGATACCTACTTTGAGAAAAACACTCTTTTTCAATATCTGCCCATATATTTCCAACACAAAATTCACATAACAGTAGCATCATGGAAAACACAGTGGGTTGTGGCTCACTTCTTATTTTTTTTCCGAAATGTAACAAAATAATGTTTTCAACTTCCCTTTATTGTCTTATGGGAGCTGACTAACTGCTACTCAAAATTCACCTATGTACATTGAAAAACGCATGAAAAACATACACATGAACATACATGGATACCTACTTTGAGAAAAACACTCTTTTTCAATATCTGCCCATATATTTCCAACACAAAATTCACATAACAGTAGCATCATGGAAAACACAGTGGGTTGTGGCTCACTTCTTGTTTTTTTTCCGGAATGTAACAAAATAATGTTTTCAACTTCCCTTTCTTGTCTTATGAGACACCTTTCTTTAAGAAAATCAGTCTTGTTCACTACCTGTTCATATGTTTCAAACAAAAAATCTACTTAACCGTTGCAGTATGGAAAACACAATGGGTTGTTCCAAACTTTGCAAAAATAGTAAGAAGACTGCAGCTAGTGTTATGCACACGGTGAGAGGACAATGTATTGAATCTGAGCTTCATAATTTTTAACAACCCTTACTTTCAGCAAAACACTCTTGCTCAATCTTTGCCCAACACATTATTCACATAATAGTAGCATCATGGAAAGCACAGTGGGTTGTGTGTCACTTATTTTATTTTCTGGACTATAACAAAATAGTCTTTTCAACTTCAGTTTCTTGTTTTATGACACCCCTTACTTTAAGAAAATAGTAAGAACACAACAGTTAGTGTTATGCACACAATAAGAAGACAAGAAAAGTTGTAGATTTTGATATTCCATTTCAATATCCTTATACATTTTGATGAGAAGATGCACAAGAAAATTTGCATAATGGAAAACACAGACTATAACAAAATAGTGTATTCAAGTTCACTGTCAAATTTTATAATAACAATACGCATCAGACAATGAAATGTAAAAAATATTTTGCGTCTATATTACACAATCTGAACAAAATTACAATGCACATTTAATACTGATCACACTGAAGACTATATCAACCATTTACGAACAGGTATAATCTTCGTGTTCTCAGCATTTGGAAGCATTTTTCGCACTCTGATTGTCAAGGTGGAATTGACAGCATACAATGTTGTGACCCCATAATTCTCATGTAGCAGCCTGAAGGAGGGCCTCATGTGGTGGATCTCAAACCTGACAATGTGGTTGAATTTGAACAAGGTCAGCAACCATTCCTCCACAGGACCTTTGTGATTACTAATTATAGATTCCCCCTTCAGGAATCTCATAAACCTCATGCTCAGCTGATCCGTAAGATTGTGCCTCTATATGATAACTGTTGGTCTAATGCACACCTTCCATATGCATCTAACTAGGAAAAGGTCTCGAATTTCTCGGTAAACAGACATTGGCCAATCACATAAATTGACAATCTCTATTTGTAGATTGTGATATTGAACATCCATGCCCATATGCACCCAAACTCCAAAGACGTTGTTGAAGAAGTGAGCATAATTATCATATTGCAAATCTGTGCGGTTTGGACATTTTCTATTAATTCTCCTTAACATCTTTTCCCGCAACCTGTACGAGAGCCTGAGTTCCTCAATTCGAGCAAGAATATTGCATGGAAGATATGGGTGGTAGTTCGTCAACCAACTAGCCACCCATGCTCAAGAACTATGAGACATCTTCTATAGGACTGTAGCAACAAGTTGTAAAATTCTTGAAATGAAAGACAAAACAACTATTTTAGACGGTAGACCTGCATTATCTAATTAGAAGGACATTGTCAATGCAATGGAAACAATGAAAAAATAAGCGAGCAAAGTGGACTTATTTAGATAATGTATGCACTAAAGAGATTGTACCTATTGTTTGAATTGAACGAGGTGACATGTGCAGTATCTCCAAAGGGCATATGGCAACGCACGATTAGAACAGTGGGAAGAACAATGCCTGAAAGGAAAGAGAACAAAAATTTCAGCACATACAAAAACATTCTCTAATTAGAAACACTCAAAACAGTTGGTAAAAAATATTGAAAGCGAAAGAAATCTTTTCATAACTAAGTAACTGTGTATGGACGGTGTCTTTTCCAACATGGAAAATAATTTGAGCATTTTATTTCTTGCAATCACATGAGTTGAAGTAATGAATTGTACAAAATATATTTTTGTTACGAACACAAGATGCAAATAATCACAATTGGAGGATGGAAAACATAGTGGGTTCTGCCTGACATTTTTATTTTTTGCAGACTGTAACAAAAGAAGGTCTCGAAGTTCACCTTCTTGTCAGTCTTAATTAGTTATGCTTGAAGAATTTTTTAGGCTTAATTATTCTGTTTGTAAAATAGGCCTATTTTGGGGCCCACGACAGCGAAGAAGAGCTTGTTTGAAGTGTTTGTTCCATAAGGTATTTTTTGTTCCAGAAACCCATTTGTGCCAATTTTTACATACCAGAAATTGAGATGCTATTGTTTTGCAAAGAATGCTTGAAAACATGACTCTACCGCTAGAAATGCACTCAATTAGCCGAAATCTAGAAAGGAGCAGGTCTTAAATCATCATATACTTCTACAAATACAAAGGCTCAAGGCAACGCTAATCTACTAAACCCTTACTTTATGCACAAAAAAAACTCTATCAAACGAGGCTTTAATAGAATATTGTATTCCAAACCTTCCCATGCTCGACCACCATATGAAACATGTTTAGAAATGTTTTCCCATGCTTTAGGAACAAACTTTCAACCCCTTTGAATGCACTTTCCTCAATTACCAACTTGTACGCATCCTTTTTCATTGCAAACCTTTTGTATTTTATAAAGATCAGCAGCCAAACATTGAGTGGTTCACTTCCCCTACATGATTCAAAAAATACACTTTTTAAATTATATAACGTCATACAAAAAAATGGACTTATGTAAGCAAAGTTATTAAATTTGAACCATACCTTCCATTAGGTTTACACCCACAAAAGACAGTCACCGACGAGGACTCCTTTCTCGAGCTTGGAATGCTGAAGTGAACAAAAAAATCCATAAACGAAATCATAAAGTTCATGGCGTGGTACAAGCACATACTAGAAAAAGGAATCTGCAATACCATTTCCTATTACAATAAAGAAATTGAATTGGGTTTTCTCATACTCACCCGTATTAGATGTTGTATCCTCTGCCACATCCATAGCAATTGCACCTGAAGTCTGACATTGCATATTGACATTCAAATTCAAACTATTGTTCACGTACAATGGAAAGGAGTCATCCAAAGGGGTTCAATGATATGACTGTTGTGTGGAATGCTTCGTACGCTAGGTTGGATGTCGACAACGATCCCTGGTTGCACTAAACCATGGACACATGCGAATGGTGCTACTTGCAGCTTGATCAGGATCCATAATGAATTCAAACGAAAATGCATTTGATTGTCGTAGGTCCTCTACAAACCTACCCACGCATTTTGGCATATGACTGCACATGTTGTAGAGATTGTGGTGGTGTACTCATCACTTTCTTCAAGAGCTCGTTAGTGTCATTCCAAAGAGACATTGTCACCACATGTTCATCATATACATGAGTCATAGAAGGAGCTTGCACAGGGGTCAGAACATTAGGGTTGTTTTCTTTTACAGCCGCCTCTGACAATGTCTCGTTGAAATCTATGTTTGAATCAATTGGTTGACCTCCCCCGCCTAAATGAGGACCCAGAAGAAATTTGTATTAGGCTGTAGAAAATGTAAAACACAATTGACTCCATTAAAGTAACGCAATTTGAATTGAAATTCACTTACCATGGACCACCCCTTCAACAACAGATGATATTTTAATCAAGTGAGCAACCTTGACGACATGTTTGCAAGTGTTCCCCTCCAAACTCCAAGGGCAGTCACAAACAAAAAGGTGCTCCCCAAATTTCCGAACAAGGTAGTGCATTGACCTACTTTGAATTTTCACCCAATACCATCCAAGATCTATTTCATCGAGAATACAATCATTGTCTGAAATTGCCTTGGCCCGCTCAACACTAGATCGCATATTTAAATATTTTTTGTTCATCAGAAAACCATAATGCTGCAAATTTTCCTTTTGCCTATAGAATGGTTCCATTTTATACACAAGTGTGTAATACAAATAGTCCATTCTCCTATTGCATTTTTTTAAACGATTGCACAAGTATCGAGTTTTTAGTATGCAATGGTACAACTCAATGGCTGCATTCGTATCCTGGTTGGCATGTGGGAATAGTCTGCAATTTTTTTCCCACATGGCTGCGAACAAAAACATCCAATAGTCAAGTAAGCCACAACATATTAGATGTGACATCAAATAATTTGAATGGTGCAAATCATGCGAGGTGACAAAAATTTTCAACTGACCAATTCAACCTTCTCCTTCACACCAAATCTTCTTGAAGTACTCTAAGAATCAAGCTTGATCATTGAACTCCTCAAAGAAAGAGTTCAATAGCTGAGTGGCACAATCTTTGATGTCAACGATTTCCATCATGATCGTGCCAAGACTATGGAAGACATCCATTGCCCTTTCCTTGGCTACATACTTGTATACATTCTTTTTCCAAGCCCTTTTGACATGCCAAAGGCATAGAAGCACACGGCATTGAAAGACAACCCTAATAGACAATACAAACGATAATGTTTACTGCTCGACTGCATGAGAAAGTGGCATTGAAAATGAATAGCAAATGAGAAAGGTACACAAATGAAGAAATGGATGCACATATTGTATGGCTTGGATCTTTGCACTCGCATCATCGGTCAAAAATGAATTGATTCTCCAGTCGGGCCTGGTTCTTCTTCCACGTTCGAGCAATATGCGTAGCCATGCAGAGATGTTCTCAATCTTGTTTCGTGAGGATACTACCCACGCAACTGACACACCACTCTGTTGGTCATCAAAAATGAGGAGAGTATACAATGGGTACTATAGAGAGAACAACTTGGTGTGAGCATTGTGAAGTTTACAGCCAGTAAGATCATTAAAAACACAACAAACTATTTGTCAATGTTTGTAAGGCCTCACCTCATATTTGTTAGTTGCAAACGTGGAATCCATCGAGATGACTGAATTGTGTGAGCAACTAACCATCCTATCCAACATCCATGGAGTCTGAACCCTGATAACAAAAGGCGTATTGTTCCCATCGGGCCGTTGAAAGTTGAAGAAGTTTTCAAAGTCTTCTCCACTCCACAGTAGGATACTTGTACAATCAACTTTGTGTTTTTGTGTGTGAGTACAATGCACCTTTTTCCATGCATTCATTACATCCTTTCTTGTAAGGAATTGATCTCTCTTGGACATCATGCCACATAACAGAGGATGGTTGACGTGTCTATCCATTATTGCATTGACATTGACATCCATGAGCAAAAGGCTTTCAATATAGCTTTTGCACTTCGTGGATAGGTTAGCAGCAAACATAGAACACTTCTCTCCACTTGTGTCATGAATGCCATGGCAAAATTCACTATTTTTATCTACGTGGAACATTTCTTTGTAGATAATATAGGCAACATCGGGTTTGCCTTCCATAGCCTTTACCATGAAGTGGTATTGACAACCTCGCTTTTGTATAAACGTCTTATGTGGTTTCTTCTCTAGTAGAGGCCGATTTCTATTGTCTTTAGGACCGTATTGACACCAGTAGCTGCAAGAAAGGCATCATCTCATCATGTTCAACCAAGAGAGTAAAATATCATTTGGCCATAGAAACGAATGTCGATATATACAAACCTCTTATACAAAAAAATTTAGCTATAAGTTTTGTCGTAGATGGCGCACGAGGTGGTAGGTTCTCTTATTTTATTGTCCAAATTTTTTGTTTCTACACCTTCAACGTACGTTTCACCGTGAATGAACTGATCAAGTCTTGTAAGAGGAATTGTTGCAACAAGGTCAGGGACGTTATCCTTGTTGACGGAAATAGTAGCCCATTCTAAATCGAAAGACAAAAAAGGAGAGCCTCCATTTTGTACATCTTGCACCTCTAATTCGTCTAGCTTCTTCCATTTCAAAACTCTCTCCATTCTAGGAAATCACAACATTGGACGAATACTTAAAATTAGTGTGGATTGTGTGAAGAAGAAGGAAAAAATCATTCATTAAACAAAGATAAAATGTGCTTGCATTGCTCTCACCCACATAAAACCAATAGGACGTTCTGGCTTCAACCGAGGAAAATTAAAGGTGATAGATTCAATCGAGCTACGCATAAAATATAACACAAACGCATGCTGGAAATCAGACAATCCAACAACCCAAACACTGTGTTTTTCGAACAACAATTTTTTTCTGCACTTTTCTTTCAATCAAGCGAAATTCAAACACAACAATGAATGTGTGGTTTGGAAGACATTCAAACTATCCTCTAACATTCCATGTTGCAAAACCATAGGCGTTAAGAAGCAAGCAACCCACCATGACACAACCCCCTAAATTTAAACAAGGAGATTCAAATAACTGCAACCCAGCACCGTGTTTCCCATTCAGAATTATTTTGTGTAGTTTTCTTATCAATCGACTAAAATTTATACACAACAATGGAATGTGTGATTTGGAAGATAGTCATACTGTATTGTAGCATTCCATATTGAGACAAGGAAAGATAAAAACAACAAACTAATTTGACAAGATGATTTCTTTTAGAATTCACATATTCAGCAAATATAATATCAACACTATTCGACTAAGCAAATATCATATTGAAGAACGATCGCAAAAGCATAAAGACATTTGTGATCAAGAAAATATTAACAAACTAAAGGATTCAATCTTATTTCCTTTTTTCTCAATACAAAATATGGGTTCAAAGGCTCCATGGCTGTGTAACAAAATTGTTTGAAAATAGAAAATGCCCTTCTCCCCCCTTTTCATCTCTTTCTTTCCTCCCAATTTTTTATCCTCCAATAATTGTTCGCAATCTTCATTAAAAATGACCAAGGTTGCAATAATTCATTAATAAACGAACACAATTTCCATTACACCCTACGAATTCGGTCACTATTCATAATTACAGAATTTTCATGCATGTAAAGTAAAGATTCAGTTTCTGTCGATAGAAACCAAGTTCGCTAAACAATCGGAGGAGCCGGACCCCGTAAAATCTCCGCAAGCATTTCATTAAGCAAATTATTAAATTCGGCTCGCTCTTCCTCTCTATCTAAGATGGAGATCACCCTCCAATATTCGAGGTAGCTGGACTTTTCAATCCATGCAAGTGAACGTAGCTCAGAAACAATGTTGAGTTGTTCCTCCTCGAGCCACATTAAATTACGCTGAATGATTGGTACTGGCTCGTTTTCTTGTTCCACAACTTCACCAGGAAGCACCATGTCGAAGAAAAACCTGGGATCAAAATTTTGCCACCTTATCAAAAATGTGGGTGTTAAGAAGCAAGCAACCAAGCATAACAAACCCTTTACATTTCAAGTGGATGATTAAAATAACCGAAACCCAACACTGTGTTTCCCATTTAGAATTCTTTTTCGCGCCTTTTTTTTTCAATGTTGTGAAATTTAAACACAACAATGGAATGTGTGATTTGGAAGACATTCAAGTAACATTCCATGTTGAAAAACCATGGGTGTTAAGAAGCAACCAACCCACCATGAGACAACCCTCTACATTAAAACAAAGAGATTCAAAAAAATGAAACCCAACACTGTGTTTCCCATTCAGAATAATTTTGTATAGTTTTTTTATTGAAACCCAGCACTGCGTTTCCCATTCAAAATTATTTTTTGCAGTTTCCTTTTTCAATGGTGCGAAATTTAAACACAACAATGGAATGTGTGATTTTGAAGACATTCGAGCAACTGAAATACTCCACATTATGTTTTCCAAATTTCAAAAACAAAGAACTTGTAAAACCCTCTACATTAAAACAAGGAGATTCAAAAAAATGAACCCCAGCAGTGTGTTTCCTATTCAGAATAATTTTGTACAATTTTTTTATTGAAACCCAGCACTGCGTTTCCTATTCAGAATTATTTTTTGCAATTTCTTTTTTCAACGGTGCGAAATTTAAACACAACAATAGAATGTGCGATTTTGAAGACATTCAAGCAACTGAAATACTCCACATTCTGTTTTCCAAATTTCAAAAACAAAGAACTTGTAAAAACCTCTACATTAAAACAAGGAGATTCAAAAAAATGAAACCCAACAGTGTGTTTCCTATTCAAAATAATTTTGTAAAGTTTTTTTATTGAAACCCAGCACTGCGTTTCCTATTCAGAATTATTTTTTGCAGTTTCTTTTTTCAACGGTGCGAAATTTAAACACAACAATGGAATGTGTGATTTTGAAGACATTCGAGCAATTGAAATACTCCACATTTTGTTTCCCAAATTTCAAACACAAAGAACTTGTAAAACCCTCTGCATTAAAACAAGGAGATTCAAAAATATGAAACCCAGCAGTGTGTTTTCCATTCAGAATAATTTTGTACAGTTTTTTTATTGAAACCCAGCACTGCGTTTCCCATTCAGAATTATTTTATGCAGTTTCTTTCTTCAATGGTGTGAAATTTAAACACAATAATGGAATGTGTGATTTTGAAGATATTCGAACAACTAAAATACTCCACATTTTGTTTCCCAAATTTCAAAATAAAAGAACTTGTAAAACCCTCTACATTAAAACAAGGAGATTCAAAAAAATGAAACCCAGCAGTGTGTTTCCCATTTAGAACAATTTTGTACAGTTTTTTTATTGAAACCCAGCACTGCATTTCCCATTCAGAATTATTTTATGCAGATTCTTTTTTCAATGGTGCGAAATTTAAACACAACAATGGAATGTGTGATTTTGAAGACATTCAAGCAACTGAAATACTCCACATTTTATTTCCCAAATTTCAAAAACAAAGAACTTGTAAAACCCTCTACATTAAAACAAGAAGATTCAAAAAAAATGAAACCCATCAGTGTGTTTCCCATTCAGAATAATTTTGTACAATTTTTTTATTAAAACCCAAAAATGCGTTTTCCATTCAGAATTATTTTTTGCAGTTTCTTTTTTCAATGGTGTGAAATTTAAACACAACAATGGAATGTGTGATTTTGAAGACATTCAAGCAACTGAAATACTCCACATTTTGTTTCCCAAATTTCAAAAACAAAGAACTTGTAAAACCCTCTACATTAAAACAAGGAGATTCAGAAAAATGAAACCCAGCAGTGTGTTTCTCATTTAGAATAATTTTGTACAGTTTTTTTATTGAAACCCAGCACTGCGTTTCCCATTCAGAATTATTTTATGCAGTTTCTTTTTTCAATGGTGTGAAATTTAAACACAACAATGGAATGTGTGATTTTGAAGACATTCAAGCAACTGAAATACTCCACATTTTGTTTCCCAAATTTCAAACACAAAGAACTTGTAAAACCCTCTACATTAAAACAAGGAGATTCAAAAAAATGAAACCTAGCAGTGTGTTTCCCATTTAAAATAATTTTGTACAGTTTTTTTATTGAAACCTAGCACTGTGTTTCCCATTCAGAATTATTTTATGCAGTTTTTTTTTTCAGTGGTGTGAAATTTAAACACAACAATGGAATGTGTGATTTTGAAGACATTCGAGCAACTGAAATACTCCACATTTTGTTTCCCAAATTTCAAAAACAAAGAACTTGTAAAACCCTCTACATTAAAACAAGGAAATTCAAAAAAATGAAACCCAACAGTGTGTTTCCCATTCAGAATAATTTTGTACAGTTTTTTTATTAGAACCCAACACTGCATTTCCCATTCAGAATTATTTTTTGCAATTTTTTTTTTCAATGGTGCGAAATTTAAACACAACAATGAAATGTGTGATTTTGAAGACATTCAAGCAACTGAAATACTCCACATTTTGTTTCCCAAATTTTAAAAACAAAGAACTTGTAAAACCCTCTATATTAAAACAAGAAGATTCAAAAAAATGAAACCCAGTAGTGTGTTTCCCATTCAGAATAATTTTGTACAGTTCTTTTATTGAAACCCAACACTGCATTTCTCATTCAAAAAAATTTTTGCAGTTTTTTTTTTCAATGGTGTGAAATTTAAACACAAAAATGGAATGTGTGATTTTGAAGACATTGAAGCAAATGAAATACCCCACATTTTGTTTCCCAAATTTCAAAAACAAAGAATTTGTAAAACCCTCTACATTAAAACAAGGAGATTCAAAAAAATGAAACCCAACAGTGTGTTTCCCATTCAGAATAATTTTGTACAGTTTTTTTATTGAAACCCAGGACTGCGTTTCCCATTCAGAATTATTTTTTACAGTTTTTTTTTCAATGGTGCGAAATTTAAACACAACAATGGAATGTGTGATTTTGAAGACATTCGAGTAACTGAAATACTCCACATTCTGTTTCCCAAATTTCAAACACAAAGAACTTGTAAAACCCTCTCCTTGCATCAAAATTACCCCTCACCTCGGTTTCGTGTGTATTCTCCTCCAAATCCTCCACGTGCACTCCACACTTCAGCTAATTTGGTCGGTATTCTCCTCGAATTTGTGCACGTGCTCTCAGACCTTCAACTTTCCTTTTCAACGTGCAGATAGGAAATAGGAAACAAATAGTATTTTTGCCTTGCTTTCTCCAAACAGAAAAGGCCCACGTCATTCCCTTCCACTTTTCCTGCGCCACACAAGAAACTTGTCGACGAAGCTAACACGCCCGCTTTTTGCGCCCGACAACGGGCGGGAAAATGCACCTGATGGCGCCGTTAACTCTTGCCTGACTATAGATTGGATGTTTCGTCCCCTCCGTCGGTTTCAGGCGTCTGGCGGGCCCCGCACTACGATGGTCTCGTCATGTTATGTATGTATCCATGTATGTTTATGTGTATGTTTTTCATGCGTTTTTCGATGTACATAGGTGAATTTTGTCTAGCAGTTAGCCGGCTCCGATATATATTCCCATACCCGTAGGAAAGATTCTATTCATTTAAATAAGAAAATAAGGAAGGATAAAGATCACATGATAATAGGAATTCTTAGAAAAGGTAGTATCTCTCTATTAATAACTCTTCTTCCTTCCCTTTAAGGAAATTAAAATAATATATATGTGAAAATTTTTAAAATGTATTTATTTGTATAGTTTATTCTTTAATTTTATAACTTTTAAATTTATTCTTAAAGTAAGTATATATGTATATATTATTTAAATTAATAATAATTAAATAATGAAAATAATAATAAATTAAATTAAAATGGAGAATTTAATAATTAACTTGTAAAATTATAAATATTTTATTCATCTTCATATTTGAATATTGAGGTGGAATGTTCAATGTGGGTCTCAAATCAATGTATTCAAAATGGTTTTTGGGTAGGGCTTACAACTAAAATAGTGTTTCATAAATTAACCCTTGGTTCTATCTAATAATTACTCATACTCAAATGTTAGACCATGACCTTCCTCAGGATTGCTTGAGGGTATGGGAGATGGTCTTCACACATACCTGCTCATCTAAATATCCAAACCTCACCCTCGGTCAACATGTCGTTGATCTCGTTGTAGGGGCAATGCCATCCGATGCGTGTAGTGCATCATCATTTGGTGCATGGTTAGTGTAGCATTAGAAATTTCCAAACATGTGTAGCAAACAAAAGTTAGTCGTGTTTTTTTCCCTAACATAAAATATGGGCATTACACATAGACAAAGGTCACATGAAGTTTTTCAATGGAATTCCTTAAAGAAATGTGGTAATGTGGCATGCCATGATTGCAAGATAGGCTCAAAATGGAAGCATGGACAAGCCATGTGGTATGCACATCCATAATAAAGAATTGGGAAATGATGTTTTATTTTACTTCCTTAAAACTTATGTCATATATATGTGTATTACATACAAAATGTGGAAGCATACATGGTGCAGGGGCACCATTGAATGAAAATTGTCAATTCAAGAAGTTGTTGTCTAGGCTTTAGGATTTTGAAATTTTTGCATTAAATAAGGTCAATAAGACCATTTTCCATTGTAATGAGTCAATTTTTATGTTTCCTAGGTGTTTAGAAGGTTTAGATTTCAAAATTACAAAAAACATTGGTAAGTTGCCAATTGTGCAAAAGGGCAAAATTGTAAAGTTGTAAAAAGCAGATTTTGAGGAAGACAAATGGTCATACCATTTTAAATGTCAGTTGAAGGCGTTAGGAAAGTTATTTTTGTGGGAAAAATCATATATATGTTGGAGAACATCGATGCAAAGATTTATTTTGAAGATTTGAAGGAAGATTGAATTGAAAAATCATTGTTTTTTGGGCCTCCAGAGTTCCAATCATCTTTCTTCCTCTTACACCAAATGTTGGCCCAATCCACACGTCTGCCAACCTAATTGGCTTTGTTTATGAAAGTTGAAGTTTCTCCTGAGTCACCAATGTAGATCTCTCTGCCTTTTCAGACTCTTTCATTACTACAGATCGTCTCTGGGATTTAATCATTTGTACCACATGGTTGATGTGCTTTGAATCCTTGCATCTAAAGGAAATTTCCTTAACATAAATACTATTAGGGATTTAATAATTTTCAGACTCTTTCATTGCTACAAATCATCTCTAGGATTTAATCATTTGTACCACATGGTTGATGTTCCTTAAATCCTTGCATCTAAAAGAAATTTCCTTAACATAAATAATACTAGGGATTTAATTTTCAATGTTGCCAGCCTAATTGGCTTTATTTTTAAAAGTTGAAGTTTCTCCTGACTCACCAGTATTAGTTGTAACTTTTTTGAAATTTTATTATGGTATGTGCACTTTGATATGATGTAATATGATTATGGTTTCATCTCATATGTTGTAATATTAGATATATAACAAAAAAATAAATTATTGCATGAAATAAATAATAAATTTTCATTCTAAATGTTTTTTTTGTAGAACACAGATCTTCCAGAAGATCAAGATGATCCTCAACATGATATAGATCCACAAAATATTGGTTTTGTCGGTACAAATCACATGGCAGAGGATGATGATGATGCAGATATGGAAGACATTGAGGTCAATAAAAATGATGATAACGACGACGATGATGATGATGATGATCACAATGGTGATGATGATGATGAGACAGTTAGTGGTAGTAACCGATGGCATTCATGATCATATAGACTGCATCATGGATCATTGTTCATATATCGTTATGATGAATCTTTTCATGGTTACTATCATATGTATCATTTTCACGGCCTACAATACTATATTATTGAGTTGTATCATATTGACATGAATCATTTTCACTATATCATTTGGACATGTATCAACTTGACTTGTATCAGTTTGAGTTACATAATTTATCAATTTTATTTATATCATTTGTACATGTATCATTTTCACTTATGTCAATTTTTGGACATGTATCATTTTGACATGTTTTTGATGTACTATCATATTTGGCTTTCACTTGTTTTATTATATATGATGATGATCTTATCAGTATTGACTTGTCAATTTATATATATTAAAAGTGGTCAATGATTTTTGGAAGGATATTTATTACGTATGATGATTTTAATTTACTGCTCGAGATGGATGTTGTCAAATTCAATTAAATTATAAATATTTGACTCACTTGTTTTAATTATAGATGATGATCATGTTACAATAACAGTTTAGGCCTTGATGAAAGGTAAAATTAATGCTTGGCAACTCCAAAACGTAATTGAATAAATCATAAGTGTTAATCTCTTTTGGTGGGTAATGACACTGAACAATAGATGTACTTTTTATCTTTACAAGCAATACAATTTTTTTGTGTTACCGACCCAAAAAAATAACTATCTTGTTATTTAATCATATGAGTTAAATAATAAAATTACTTACTCTATAATCATGAATTATTTAAGAGGCATGATATATCTAACTAATTAAATTGAAATAAAACATATTAAATTAATAAATGGAAGCAAAACAAGAAGCATTTTTAGAAGCAAAAAAGGAAGCAACAATGGAAGCCAAACTAGAAGCAAACCAAATGCAATCTTGGAAGAAAAATTGGAAGCAAACTTGGAAGCAAAACTGGAAGCAAAGTTGGAAGCAAAACTAGAAGCAAACCTGGAAGAAAGATCAGAAGCAAAACTGGAAGCAAACCTGGAAGCAAAACCGGAAGCAAACATGGAAGCAAAATTGGAAGCAAAATTGGAAGCAAAATCAAAAGCAAAAGTGGAAGCAAATTTGGAAGCGAAATCGGAAGCAAAACCAAAAGCAAAATCGGAAGCAAAAGTGGAAGCGAAACCGTAATCAAATTTGGAAGCAAACCTGGAAGCAAAACTAGAAGCAAAAATGGGAGTAGACATAGAAGCAAAACCGGAAGCCAAATTGGGTGCCAATTTAGGTGTTATTTTCAACATTATTCCCGACAGTATTTTAGGTGCTAACAGAGGCACTTTTTTTGGCTCTATTTATTGACGTTATTTTAGGCGCTAATGGGGGCACTATGATTTCTCGGTGCTAACCACTATGCTAAGTCCGGTGAAACTTTCGATGCAAAAGTTGGCGCTAAAAAGGCCATGCTTGTTTGCACCAAGTTTAGTGTCAGCCAGATCACCCATTTCGTGAACTAAAATACACTAAAATCCGGTGCTATTTTAAGCGCTATTTTCCTGTTTTGCTATAGTGCCTCTACCCTAAACCCTAATCCCTCTTACACCCTTAAATCCAAGAAAAATCTCTACCCTAATCCCTAAACCCTCAACCCTTAATCCCTCAACCCTTAAACCCTCAACCCTCTACCCTCAACCCTCAACCCTTAAACCCTAATCCCTTAACCCCTATAAACTCTACCCTATACATTGGACCCTCAACCCTAATCCCTTGACCCTATACCCTATACCCTTAATCCTCTACCCTCAACCTTAAACCCTCAACTCTCAACCCTCAACCCTTAAACCCTAAACCCTTATACCCTCTATCCTCTACCCTCTACCCTATACATTAAATCCTCAACCCTCAATTCTCAACCCTCAACCCTTAATCCCTCAAACCTCAATCCTTAAACCCTAAACCCTCAACCCCTATACCCTCTACCCTTTACATTGGACCCTCAACCTAATCCTTCAACCATATACCCTCAAACCTATACCCTAAACCTTCTACCCTCAACCCTAAACCCTTAAACCTTCTACCATATACCCTCAACCCAATACCCTCTACCATTGACCCTAATCCCTCAACCCCTATCACTTTCTCTCTATCTATACATCTCACCTCTCCCTCCCTCCCACTCTCCTACCCTCTCTAATTGTCTCTATCCACCCTCTCCCTCTTTCTATGTACCTCTCATTCAATCAATCCCTACCACCCTCTCTCGCTCCCTCTATCTATCTCTCTCTATGTCCCTCCCACTCTCTCCCACTCCCTCTCTCTCCCTCTCTCTCCCTCTCTCTCATATCTCTCCCTCCCACCCCCTCTCTCTCTTAGGTATCTCCCTCTGGCAACCTACTCTCCCTCTCTCCCCTCTCTCTATCTATCCCTCCCACCCTACCTAGATAAGTCCCTCTCACTCCACCCCCATCTTTCTCTACCTCTATCAGGTCACTCCATCCCACACCCTCTCCCTCTCTCAGGTCTCTCACTCACACTCCCTCTCTCTCGCATTCCATCTCACTACCTATATCTCAAGTCTCTCCTTCTCACCCTCCTCACAATCTCAAGTCTCTCCCTTTGGCACCCTACCTACATAACTCTCTCTGTCTCTATGTATCTCTCTCCCCCTCTCTCTCTTTCTCTCCCTCCCTCTATCCCTCCCACCCTACTTAGTGGTGCAGGAGCACACCTAGGCTAACCTCCATAGTTAAGATATTTTGGCTTGTATCTGACATTGGCCAAGTCAGAGTAGTGTGTGTGTGTTTTAGACCTTATAAGGTCATTGCAATGTGGGCTAGGTGAGTTAGTCATTAGGACTAAGGTCACCAAAATTAGTCATTGTTAGTAGCTTTTAAATTACTTAGTCTTTTGGAGCTTAAAGGTTGGTTTAGAGTCTTAAATGTGTTCTAAACACATGAATGATGTTAGACAGATGCCATGAGGCCATTAATGGAGTTGGTTACTCGAGATATAGGAGATAGAGGTCCTAAGAATCAGGACGATGGTATAATGACAAAGTTGCCAAATGTTGTTACAAAGTTGTCATGACAACATTTGCCATTATGGAAAATGTTGCATGCAACTCGGTTACATAGGATTCCCTAAAAGATAGGAGTGGGAGATCGACCAACATACCCTAAAAACATGGTGAATGGCATCTAATGTTATGGAAGGCTCGAATCTAAAAGGGGAGATTTTTTTTTTTTTTGTAATAAGTTAGTGTAATGAGAAGATAGCTCTGCAACTCTGTTTTGAGAAGAACCCGAGCATTTCATTGTGACAGTGTGATTACATGGTGTGACACTTGGAGAGTAGCTTTGGATTTGAATAGTGTAGGATGTTTTAAGACTTTTCTTTTTAGTGTGTTAGTGGTTTTGAGTTAGTCTTCTAATTGTAGGAAAATAAGTTTGAATTAGATAGTGTGTTGGTTCTTTTTAGACTGTTTTTGCTGTCATGGCTCTCACTTGAGATTCGACCCTTGAAACTTCAAAAAGGGGGATGAATCTTAGAGTGGAGCCATTGTACATAATGTATATAGTGGTAGGAGACTAGGGAAGCAAGCTTACTATTTTAAATGTCAAGCTCTAGGTGAGTTAGGAGAGCCCGGTTAGAGGTTTGACAGTGATGAATGAAAGATTTTATGCAGGGGATTGAAGTACAGTACAGAACAAGTATAGTTCCAGGTAGGGTATAGACATATCCTAACATGCTAGAGGGATTGAGTTTCTATCAATCCATTAGACTAAGTTTTGAGTGAGAAATCAGTGAGGTCCTAGTAAATAGGTCTTTGACACCCCTGCAATGAATTTCATGAATGGTGAATAGTTGGCACTTGGAGCTTTCTAAGTGAGGGTACAAACAGTGAAGAAACTACATGGTGTTAGTCCTTCAAGGTGAAGCACAAGGTGTGAGACTCTTGGAGAAGAGTTGGATTAGGACTTAGTTAATCATCTAAGCCTAATAAGGACCTGGAAGAAATTAGGTTCCTAGAAGAAGATGAGGAAGGGTCTTCTTAGCTAGTTGTGCCAACAAGCCTTGGAACACTTACATCATATTGGTATTAGAGAAAAGTTTGATTAGGCTTGTGGTTGATGTTGCAACCCACTGAATCAGTAGGAGAGAATACGCCAGTGGAAGATAAAACCATGGTGACTAACGCTGAGTTAGCCAAGAAGGTAGAAGAACAAGAAGAGGATAACAAGACACTAAGAGAAAGATTGGCTCAAATGGAGCAACTCTTGGGTGAAGTCCAAGACAAAGCTGATAAGGTCAAAGTTAAAATTGATCAAAAGGAAGAGAAAGAAGCAAGGGAAAAGGAATTGGAATTGGAGGAGGAAGCTCCAATAGCTGACCCTGTTCTTCCTAAAGAACCTTTCTTGAAGGCACTAAAGGCTTTAAGTGGCCAAGCGTTGGAAGGTGTGCCATTATTCAGTGGACAAATGGATCTAGATTCAGTCATGGATTGGATAGACAGCATTGAGAATCACTTTGAATGTGATGGTATCTCAGAGGCCCAAAAAGTCATGGTGGCCAAGTCAAGGTTGAGAGGTTCAGCTCTCACATGGTGGAAGTTTGTGCAAAATGAAAGAGAAAAAGAAGGAAAGGGTCCTATAGTTACATGGAAGGGCATGGTAACTAAAGTAAAGTAGACCTACCTACCTGATGACTATGAATTCCAGTTGCATAGGAGGAGACACAATCTTAGACAAAAAGATTTGGATGTCTAGGCATATACGAGGAGTTGCAAAAGTTGTGCCTAAGATCAAAGGTGGTTGAAGATGAAAGCATCAAGCTAGCAAGGTACTTGAATGGACTCAAATGGTCTATTCAAGAAGACATGAGTCTAGTGGACTTCAAAACCATCTGCCAATGTTATCAAATGGCCTTGAAGATAGAGGAGAAAAGCAAAAGGAAGCAAGAGCAAACCTCCAAGAGTAGAGGTAAAGGAAAAGATAGTAGAGGACAAAGAGGTGGCTATGGTGGAAGGAGTTCAGAATCAAGGGCTCAAGGAGAAGTTAAGTACACTGAGCAGCAAGAAGGAAGCTCTAGTAGAGGTGGTAGAGGAAGAGGCTTTAACTTTAGAGGAAGAAGTGGTGGACAAGGAAGAGGCAATTACTTTGCCAATATGAAGTGTTATCACTGCAATCAAATGGGACACCTTGCCTATAGGTGTCCAGAGAAGGGTAGTACTTCTCAAGGAGGTGATAAGAGAACTAATCTAGTTCATGATGAGACAAATGCAGCAAAGCAACATTCTGAGGTACCATTAAATTCAGAGGAAGGTGAGAACCTCATGATGAGGAGAACTTTGATCAAAGAGCCGGTTAAGGAGGAACCAAGCCAAAGGAGGTCCCTGTTTAGGATAAAGTGAAAAATGATGGGGAAAGTATGTAGAGTCATCATTGACTCAGGGTCTACTGACAATATTGTGTCAAAGGAAGTAGTCAACAAGCTAAAGTTGACAAGGATACCCCACACCAATCCTTACAAGGTCACATGGCTAAATAAAGGCCAACATGTCTTAGTAAATGAGCAGGCTTGGGTGGAGTTTTCAATTGGGAGGTATAAGGACAAGGTACTATGTGATGTGTTACCTATGGATGCATGTCACTTGCTCCTAGGTAGACCATGGCAATTTGACCGCCAAGCTATGCATGATGGAGTGAAGAACTCCTATACTTTTAAGAAGGATAAGGTAACATTCAAAATTCAGTCACTATTAGAGGATGCAGAGGTGAAGACAGCAGGTCTTAATATACTCATGGTTGGTGAAAAAGAGTTCTTAGAAGCCTTGGAAGAAGGAGAAGGAATTGGCTATGCACTAGTGTTAAGGCCAAGAGAGGTAAGTGGTGACAAAGCAGCCAAGAAGCCAGAGTTACCTAAAGAGATACAAAGCATGCTGCAGACTTATGAAGGTATTGTAAGTAGTGGACAACCAACAACATTACCTCCTAAAAGAGCTATAAGTCATAGGATAGACTTCATACCAGGAGCTACCCTTCCCAATAAAGCAGCCTATAAGATGACCCCTCAACAAAATGAGGAAATAGCTAGACAAATACAAGAACTCCTAAACCAAGGTCTCATTAAAAAGAGCATTAGTCCATGTGTCGTACCCACTGTCCTAGCACCTAAAAAGGGAGGAGATTGGAGGCTTTGTACTGATTCAAGGGCTATTAATAGGATAACCATAAGGTATAGGTTCCCTATCCCTAGGATTGAAGACCTAATGGATTGTCTAGGTGAAGCTAAGTACTATAGCAAGATAGACTTGAAGAGTGGCTATCACCAAATAAGAATGCATGAAGGAGATGAGTGGAAAACAGCCTTCAAAACCAATGAAGGTTTGTATGAATGGCTTGTCATGCCATTTGGATTGTCTAATGCCCCCTCCACATTCATGAGGCTCATGAATGAAGTTCTCAAAGACTACATTGGCAAATTTGTGGTGGTATATCTTGATGATATACTAATTTATAGCAAGACAAGAGAAGAACATCTCAAACACCTAGAGCTGGTTTTCAAGAAGCTAAATGAGGAGAAGTTGATGATCAATTTAGAGAAGTGTGAATTCATCAAGACAGAGCTGGTGTACCTTGGGTTTGTGCTATCTCATGGCAATCTGAAAATGGACATTAGCAAAGTGGAAGCCATCCTCAATTGGCCTACTCCAAGGACAACAATAGAGGTAAGAATTTTTCATGGCCTTGCTCAATACTATAGGAAGTTTATAAGGCAATTCAGTGCTATTTGTGCTCCTATGTTGGATACCATTAAAGGAGGCATAAAGACTAAGTTTGTATGGAATGAGCAAGCTAACAAAAGTTTTGAGTTGTTGAAGGAAAAGATAGCTACCCAACCTGTTTTAGTGTTGCCAAGCTTTGAGAAGCTATTCACCATTGAGTGTGATGCAAGCAATGTGGCTATTGGAGCTATTCTAAGCCAAGAGGGCAGACCGGTGGCTTTTCATTCAAAAAAGTTAAGTGAAGCTAAGAAGTATTCTTCTTATGACCTTGAGAGATATATGCATTGGTTTAGGCTTTAAGGAAATGGAGGCACTACTTACTTCCCAAGGAGTTCATAGTGTATTCAGACAACCAAGCACTTAGTTTCCTAAATTCACAAGAGAAATTGAGTCACAAGCACATGAAGTGGGTTGAATACCTGCAAGCTTACACTTTTAATATCAAGCACAAGAAAGGAGTACTCAACAAGGTGGCAGATGCCTTGAGTAGAAGAGCTCTTACCATCCAAGAGATTCAATTGAAGAGCATGGGAATAGATCATTTCAAGGATCTATATGCAGATGATGAAGATTTTGCAGACATTTATAAGGTATGTGTTGAATACAAGAATCATTTTCATAGTAGATATGCTGAATATACTTTGCAAAGTGATCTTTTGTTTAAGGGGAATCAGTTATGTGTCCCTAGAGGCTCTATTAGAGAGAATTTGATACAAGAAAAGCATAATGGTGCATTGAGTGGTCACTTTGGGATCACGAAGACTCAAGAACTTGTTCAAAGGTTCTATTATTGGCCAAGGATGAATCTAGATGTTAGGAAGTATGTGGAAAGTTGTATAGTATGTCAAAAGGCCAAGGGCAGTTCTTCAAATGCAGGCCTATATCAACCACTACCTATTCCTACTAGGCCATGGGAATGCTTGAGTATGGATTTTGTAGTTGGGTTACCTAAGACAAAACAAGGCATGGATAGTATTTATGTAGTTGTGGATAGATTCAGCAAGATGGCTCACTTTATGCCATGCATGACCACTAACTCTCTTCTTCAAGGAGATAGTAAGGATACATGGGTTACCTATGAGCATTATGTCAGATAGAGACACCAAGTTTATGAGTCATTTTTGGAAGACTCTTTGGCAAAGATTGGGCACTAATTTATCTTTTGAATCTGCATACCATCCCTAAACTGATGGTCAGACCGAGGTTGTAAATAGAAGCCTTGGAAATCTATTAAGGTGTTTGACCAAGCAGTATGGTCAACAATGGGATCAGTTGATTGGACAAGCTGAATATACCTATAATGACACTATGAGCAGGTCAACAGGGAAGATTCCATTTGAAATAGTCTATGGTCTACATCCTAGAGGAGTCTATGAACTAAGAGACTTAAAGGATGGAGTTAAGGGAAGTGGATATGCTGATGATTTTTCCTATGCAATGCAAGAGATTCATGACACAGTCAGGAAGACATTGACAGAAAACACCATGAAGCATAAGACCAAGGTGGATGAGCATAGAAGAGCAATTTAGTTTAATGTGGGAGACTTGGTGATGATACATCTAAATAATTCTAGACTACTAAAGGGAGTCCCCCACAAGTTGCAGATGAGGAGGATATGTCCTTGTCCTATCTTGGGAAAGTATGGGAACAATGCTTTTAGAGTCGAGCTATCGGAAGATAGTGTCCCCTATCTTCAACATTGCAGATCTGGTTCATTACAAAGGACCACCACCAGACATGGATCAATGCCTCAATGAATTCATCCATGATGTGGAAGAGCTCAAACTACCTTCTGCTACAGTCACTCAAGCTGACAGTATACTGGATAGTAGGGTCTACAAGAAGACTAGAACCAAGGAATACAAGGAACATCTGATCAAGTGGCATGCTCAACCTTATGCTGATGTAGTATGGATCGAAGAATCAAAGTTCAAGAATTTGGGCATTGATCTCAACTTACTCAATCCAAGGGTGGATTGAACTCTTTTGTTTTGGGGAGGATGGTGCAGGAGCACACCTAGGCTAACCTCCATAGTTAGGATATTTTGGGCTTGTATTTGACATTAGCCAAGTTAGAGTAATTGTATGTTTGTTTTGGACCTTAGAAGGTCATTTTTGTGGCTAGGTGAGTTAGTCATTAGGACTAAGGTCACCAAAGTTAGTCATTGTTAATAGCTTTTACATTGCTTAGCCTTAGTAGCTTAAGTTGGGACTTGAGTCTTAAATGTGTTCTAAACACATGAATGATGTTAGAAAGATTCCATGAGGCCTTTAATGGAGTTGGTTACTCGAAATATAGGAGATAGAGGTCCTAAGAGTTAGGAAGGTGGCATAATGACAAAGTTGCTAGATGTTGTTACTAAATTGTCATGACAACATTTGCCATTATGGCAAATGTTGCATGCAACTCGGTTACATAGGATCTCCTAAAGGATAAGAGTGGGGGATCAACCAACATACCATACAAACATGGTGAAACTAATCTAATATGAGGGAGGCTTGAATTCAAGGGAAGGAGAGATTGTAATCAAGTTTTTTAATAGAAGATAGCTCTGCAATTTCTATTTTTTTTATGTGAACTCCGAGTGTTATTGAGTGACAATGATACTAAGTGAATTGGATGTTTTGATTTAGTGTTAGAGTCATGTTAATGGGATATTTATAAACTTTTTCCATTCTACAAGTAAGTTGATTTAAGTTGTTTTAGTGTCTTGAATAGATTGGTTAAGGTTTAGGGGTTTTACTGGTCCTATCCTGACCAACTTGTCTTTTTATGGCTCCCCCATGAAATCTAGTAATGGTATTTTCCTAAGGGTAGATGGATGTGTTAGGGGATCCATTTTTCTATACATATATAGAGTTAGGATTCATAGAGAGTGGAACAGCTGTGTTTAATGTCAAGCCCTAGGCGAGCTTAGAGTGCCCGGTTAGAGGTTTGACAGTAATGAATTGAAGAATTTAGGAAAGGGATTGAGGTAAAGCACGAAACAAGTATAGTTCCAGGTAGGGTATAGATGTATCCTAACATGCTAGAAGGATTGAGTTTCTATCAATTCATTAGACTAAGTTTTGAGTGAGAAATCAGTGAGGTCCTAGTAAATAGGTCGACTCCTCATGGTAAAATCTTGAACCCGATAAAGAAAGGCTTGAAAATCCTTCTCAAGGGATCCAAATGAGAGAAAATGGAATGTTTCCAAGATGATAGACACCCCTACAATGAATTTCATGAATGGTGAATAGTTTGCACTTAGAGCTTTCTAAGTGAGGGTACAAATAGTGAAGAAACTACATGGTGTTAGTCCTTCAAGGTGAAGCACAAGGTGTGAGACTCTTGGAGAAGAGTTGGATTAGGACTTAGTTAATCATCTAAGCCTAATAAGAACCTGGAAGAAATTAGGTTCCTAGAAGAAGATGAGGAAGGGTCTTCTTAGCTAGTTGTGCCAACAAGCCTTGGAACACTTACATCACTTAGCTAATTCCCTCTCACTCCAACCCATTCTCTCCCACTCCCACTCTCTCTCTCTCTTAAACTCTCACTTGCACCCCCTCTCCCTCTCTCCAAACTCTCTCTCTCTCTTAAAATTCTCCCTCCCTTTAAAGACATACATAAATACACACATACTTACATACATACAATCATAATACATATGCATATACAATCCTACATCCATACAATCATGCATACATACATGTGTAGATACAATCTTACATACATAAAATATACATTCATTGATACATACAAGCATACATACATACATACATACAAGCATGCATGCATACATACATACATACATACATACATACATGGCATACAAGCATGCATACATATATACATACATACATACATGACATACAAGCATACATGTACATACAAATATATCAACATACATTCAATAGAGTAGCAATATAAAGGAAGACATAACGCGAGCGCATTATAACGCGCTTGCATTATGTCTTTCTTGACATGTTCCCCACAAACACAAAAAACCATGTCAAAACTAAGATATAACGTGCGTGTGTTATAACACGCGCACGTTATATCTTGCTTTGGGAATCCCCAAGCCTTGGGGTTGGTATTTGCCTTGGAATATCAACCCAAAGGCTTGGAGGGCATTCCCAACAACCAAAGACATGTTTTTGCAAATTCTACAATATTTCACATAATCGAGTTCGTGCTCACCGTCAGGATTGCACGTGGTTTAATATCAAATAAATCAAACATCTGGGTAATGTTACATTCTCTCTTAGCTATCCAACGATGTAATTTTTTTCACTTTCTGACAATGTTAAACCTTTCATCCATAACTTCTTTTGTTTGTATGTCTCTTTTTTGGAAAACAATAGTGTTTGGTGTTTTTTTCATTATAAATTAACCGCTCATCGAAATTTCAAATAAATTACATTTTTAGAAACTAGACTCCATTCTACAATTTTATTTTTTTTAAATCAATTAGTTTCCAAAATTTGTAGGGGTAGCACGGCCAAAATTATGTTTTTTAGGAAGTGTCCACTTCAAAAATTAGTAAAAAATCAAATATTCATTAACAAATTATCAGAAAAAATATGCATCAACTAAATACTATTAGCTAACTTCTGATCGTAGCGATTTTAAAAATACTAAAAAAAATTACACCGTGCTAGGGTCGTACAAGAGTTTCTATGTTATGTTTTTCTGACAAAAACAACACCAATTTGTGTACGTCCCTCATTTGAACCCATTAATCTCAACCATTTTCAAAATAAATTAGTAGTTTAGAAAGTAGACTCAGAGCACTTCGATCCTTTTTTTTTTCATCTCAAAATTTTGAGTGTAACTATCCTCAATTTCACATCCAAGGTCAGTATTTCCCGTTTTAGAAAAAAGGTGTCCACTTAAGTCCCCTTTTTGGGAACCATCTTTGTGCACTTACCCATATGTATATATACATATATAGACATATATATACATGTATATATATGTATGCATATATATATATATATATATATATATATATATATATATATATATATATATATGTATGTATGTATGTATGTATGTATGTATGTATGTATGTATGTATGTATGTATGTTAAGTCATTCTTACCAGCCCTATATCTAAGAAATATGTGCAATCTTCATGAGGGAGAGAACAAATAACTTCCCATTGAACATGGACAGTCATTCCTTGTCTTGAATACAAAGTAAATAAAAGATCTCATTAGTTACAACAAATGAAGCAAAAAGATTGATCAATGCAAGCAAAAAATCTTTGTTGTTAATCTTAAAATACAAGCAAGATGCAAGGCAGGTTGGAGTGGAGATTTCAAAAGCAATTTGCACAAGTTAGCAGAGGAATAGTCAGATGGGTTGGTCCAACAACTCCATGAAGTATTTCAAGAATCACAAAGTTTTCCTCCAAAAACAAAGGCAAAGCATAGATTTTATATTGTCTAATGTACTAGTTTTTAGAGGCAATCTATCTTGGAATTCAATATTGTGCAGAGGCAAATGATAGATTTGTTACACGAAAGATGATTCATTCTAGCACTTCACCATGTGATTCGTCTATAGAATTGAGGTCAAAGAGAGGCATTATATGAATATATTCGTAGATTATAAACTCTAGAGCTCTCAAAAAGATCATTGTCAGAAACACGTAACTACTTTGGATTTGTGATTTAGGTCATCAACTACAAAATGTCAAGTACTTTACAAAGCTAGGCTTCAAGTAAGGGTATAATCAAATTCAAGTAAAAACACCAACCATATGGAAGATATCCTTCAAAGCGAAGCAAGGATTGTTGTACTACCATTGGAATCATGCAATGTACCTGATACATTCATGAGATTAAGGACTAACATGCTTTGGTCATTCATTTGTTCTTGTGTGATGGCATACTTGATTGACACACTTATTTTACCAATATGGAACATACTCAATATTTTCCTAAGTATGAGAACTTTGAAGAAGTAATAATCACTTCTTAGTTCATAGAAATGTAAATTTCCAAAACCATGTGGTTGATGGAAGATAACTTAGAGTTGATCAAACAAAGATTGAGACTATTTTCAACATTGGAACTTTAAAGGAAAACCAATTGCTTCTCAGATTAAAGAAATGAAAATTTACAATACCATGGAGTTGGTGGAGGATAGCTATGGATTGATCCAACAAATATTATGACTATTTTAAGATGGCCCATGCCTTCTGATGTAATTGAAGTAAGAAGCTTTGTCATATTTAGAAGTTCTTTTTCTCTTTCTCTCCAACTCTTTACATGTTGTCAAAGCAAGTGACAAGTCTTTTACATCAAGTAAAAATTAGGAAGCTGCTTTTAAACAATTGAAACATAAAACTAGAAACTCTCCAATCTTAGCCTTATCAAACTTACACCTACCATTTGAATTAGAGACACATTCCTTGAGACATGCGCCATGCAGGGAGGAAAACCAATATGTTGTCATCCCCAGTTGTTTAGAAAGGCAATCCTAAACTATCCAATGTTTGACAACAAGTTGCATGCATAGTGTAAGTCATGAAGAAGTGGAGCATTACTTGATGGCTAACCAAACCATGATCCACACTAATCATCAACTATTACACTGTATGCATAAAAAACCAAATAACAACAAAAAAATATTATAGCTTCAACAATTTCACTTGGTGATTAGGTACAAGAAAGTCACTAAAAACAACATAGTATATATAATGTATGCTTTTCATGCCTCCTAAGTCAAAAACTGTAGCCATAGGTACAATAATACAACTTGAACCAAATCCCTATAAGGTGTGGAAGGGCCAAAATGCACAAGATGCATTTATGGGGATGTATATTGGCAAGATTTAGAAGAATATATTTGAATATATATATAAGATGCATTTATGGGGATGTATATTGGCAAGATTCAGAAGAATATATATATATATATATATATATATATATATATATATATATATATATTGCATGAAGTATTCATTGACTACAGGATCATGTAATTTTAAATTTATATTGACAATGAAAACATGCTAAAAGTAACTTACTACATTTACTTAACTTCAATTTGCATTTGTTCAGCTAACATGCATTTACTTTACCCCCAATTTTCATTTGTTCAACTAACATTCTTTTTAGCATCTAGATTCAAAATGTGTTTCAAAATTTTCTAGCATTCAAAAAAATATTTTAACTAGCTTGTCCTTAAAAGTGTTTGTATACTCTAAACATCACTTAACTATCTGTGAGTGGAGTTTAAACTTTCCACTGTACTTATGCAATGGATAGGCCTTTATAAAGTTTAAAATACACAGTTGTTTTGGTAAGGCTATCTCATTTACAAGTGGTGTTTCAAAGTATGAACAACATCTTGCATGAAATTTGAGCTTTTCACTCTCTTGTTGGCTTGTGAACAACCTACTAGGTCACATAACTAACATTTTATTGCAACTATATAAACTCCATGAAAATTGATACGCATTTTCTCATAACAATCACATTTTACCCTTAAGTAAGTCCGATGAGCTTGATGAAGCCTAACATTCAAATCTATAATTGAAGTAGTCTGATGAACTAAAGCATGTTTTCTATGTGATTAAATAGTTGAGGATTTTAGTGTGGGCAATGTCAAAGCATGATGTTTACCTCATGCAAAATTATTCTATCATGCATTACCCCTTGACTCACAAAGGGACAAAAGTGCTTAATGTTATTGGGCATGTTGTTCCGACTAAGGTAATCTTCATATTCTATTTTGTTTTGATAAATGAGATTTTGATTCTTTTTCAGTGTTATTATATGAATGGTGTTCAAATTTTTTTCTCTACCGTTTGTTCACTCTGACATCTTTGGCTTGCATGTTAACAATTGCAATTGTATCTACTTAATAGAAACATCTTGGATCTTCACCATAGTCTCTATCACAAGTCCAAATTAGTACCATGTCTGTTAAGGATGATTTAGTTATTGTTGGTGGTTTATACATATATATAATTTGATAAGAATTTCTCGTTGTGTGCAAATTGTAATTACTGAAAAAAAACATCTACCCAAATAAGTGGAAGAAAATAAATTAACCCATATCCTGAAACTGCTCAATAAATTGGGGCAAAAACTGTATACCCATTAAATTTCATGATTATAATGGAGGGATTCAAAAAAAAAATCCGATAATGTTCTATTTAATTCACATTCTATGTAATGATTTCATAATATACTGTCAAAAAAATCAAAGCATTAAAATCCTCGATGCCATACACACAATAATCCCACAATGCAATGAAACCCTTCATGGCAATAGCCATTCACTGTAATTATTTCATAGTATAATAAAACCCATCACGACATCCATACAATCATGCGAAGTTGACAAAATAGATGGAGGAGAACATATTAAATCAAATCATTGTCTGAAAAATTGTAAACAAAATTTGTGGGTCGACTAAAACATCATGTGGACAACATGCATCATGTGTATTCCCCAAATCGGTTAAAAATTTGGGACATTATCCCAATACCCATTAAAATTAATGATTTTTCATGAGGGATTCTGAAATAAAGTGGACAATGTTCTATTTCATTCACATTCTATGTAATGATTTCATAGTATACCATAAAGAAAATCATTACAGTCAAACCATCGATGCCATACACAGAAATCATTGTAAAACACAACAAAATGCACAATGAGCCTCAATGCCAACTAAAATCCATTATTAAACATACAAATGCCAGGGGAAAGGACGTGGAGAATGTTACCTGGTAGAAGAGGACACCGAGTGAAACCTTGACCATTCACAGGAGGTCAAGAGGATGGCGAGAGAAGGAGATGCAAGGAGAAAATGTGAGAGATAATTACTTTAGGGCTAAAAGTTGTTTGACAACTCGTGGTGAACTTAACCTATACCCATGGTTAAGTAGACGTATGTGTGGCATGTAGTGAACATATTCATGTGGTTGGGTAAATAAATTTCACCTACCTCCTAATGGACCCACGTTTAAATATGAGTGGGCCCACATATAAACACACATTGAAATATATGTTTTTATAATTCAAAATTGGATATTTTTTATTTATTTTTGGTTGTGCAATATACAAGTAGTGGCGAAGTGGTAGTGATGTAGCAGATAGAGATTTAAAAACACCTTTTTTGAACACCTCTCGCTTTATGGGTTCAGGCAAACGTGTTTTAACTATGCACAAGCCAAAATTTTCTTTTTAAGCTAATAACTCGCTTACAGATAGGCCCAAAAAAATTCGAAGAAATTTGATGTATTCTTCACTCTCTATAGATGCGCAAAGTTAGCCCTGGTGACTACTGGTACGTTTCCCCTACTTGATGAAAAAAAAGAAAACCTAAAAATCCATCTTTAACATCCAAAACATTTTATAAAATCTATAATATTTTTCATATTCAAAAATTTTCTAAAGAAATAAAATTATAACTTCTAATTCATTCAAAAACATATAATAATACTATATTTAGTTGAAATGTAATGAATAATAAGAGCTGCATGACAACTTGAGTCCTTGCCTAAAGAAATATTGCATGTTCATGTTACAGTGCTAAGACTTCAGGAGGGCGTGGATGGTTAGGTGAATGGTATTTTTAAGAATTGATCTTTAGTTTAGTCATTAACGTGGATGTTAAATAAATGCATTTAGTTGATTATAAATTAAGACTTAGAGTTTGTTCATGTTTAATCTGAAGTGCTATTGTTAACTGAAAACCTCAACAAGAGAAATAGAGCCAACAATTATCAGGTGAAGCTTAGATATAGTTCAAGAGAATAAAAACAATATTCAAAGGTAGAATTAATATGGCTTACAGTTGTCATTGTGAATACAAGAATGAATATAGCTGAAGATAGAAAAATTAGACAAAAGACACTGATTAGAGATCGATAGGGGAAGATGGATTTGCACAGAACTGAAATCATAGTTCATGTGGATTTTATCAATAATTTTGCCACAAAGTATAATTTCTGAGCTTCAAAGGCTAGTAAAATATAGCACTGTACAACCTCATGTCTTAAGCCATGTACCATAGAATGACTCAAGTAAGACAAGTATCATATACATGTTTTCTTTTTTAAAGTTATTTGCAAACACAATGTCTGCTATTGTTGTTAGTGTAGTGGAAATATTTTGTTCTTTATGCCCTGGTATAAAATTTTGAAACTATTGCTTTGCCATGTAGGGCTCCAGCAAATCCCTCACTACTTTGATCCCTGAAAAATTTTGATTGAAGAACCATGCTACATATTCTGGCCGAATCCCCCTGCCAATTGTTGTCAATATAGTTTGTAGTGACATTCATCCATTGATTAATCTATAATAAACGAAAGTATGAAAAAAGACTCGTTCAAAAATTGTCACGCTTTCCCTACTTGGTACTCTATTTTGAAATTTAAATGATTACATAGAATCTTACACTCTCCTCAAGTGTATATATGAGAGAGAGAGCTTTCTTACAATACTATCAAACTCTGAAGACTTCCAAGCTCCTTTGTTGAAATGTGAATAGAAATAAAATTGTTTCTAAAATAGTATTAAAACCAAGCAACTTATATATATTATTTGAACACATACTTTGTGTTTGTACTTTGCACTGACGTGAAAGTCGATGTCCACTGAGGCACATTGCTAAAGTAGCAAGAAACAATGAGTTAGAGGTGCATGGTAACATACCTATTTGAGAACAAGTTACCATATAGCATACCTTATAATACACACACAAATTCACAATATGGAAGAGAACTATGTGCTTTGGAAGAGAAGTAGGTTTCCCTTTATATTTCCATATAATACACACACAAATTCACAGTACGAAATATTGCGAAGAGTTTAATTGCTTAGGCAACTAAGAAATATGACATTACTTATCGTGAGCTAGAGGGAGCCTCAATGGCTGTGGTGCTATTGGAGGAGGAGCAAAATCTTAAAAAGAAACAAACCAAAAGAAGAAAGACACAAAGTTTCTATTGTCAATTTTGATGAGATCAAATTTTGCAAACCCTAATCCAGACAGGAAAATTATTGAAGGTGGGGTTTTCTGCAAAATATAGGACTGAATGGCTAGATTTCCCTCAAAAGACAACAACTTCGATGTTAAGTGATGTGTTTTCAGGGGAAATAATTGGTTTGTGGACTACCCATATATCAAAACATCTACCAACCATATTGCTTGTCATCATATTACAAGAAAATCTTCCAAGTTTTAGCATGAATGATTAATGTCTTTGAGGTTAAAAAGAAATGGTTTCTGGCAATCCCAAACTTCAAAACATCTATCAGCTACATTGTTTCTCTTCATATTACAAGAAAATGTTGCACTGTAAACATGAAAGCACAATTATCTGGCCTCTACATACCCAACAAATGCTATCCACTATTCCCTCTTCTCCAGGGTTTCAGTTTGCCTTTAACAAATATCAGTTTGAGTTCACTAAGCAAAAAAAGAAGTATTTAGGAAGTGCATACATACCTCAAACCAAACAACCACAACAAAATCTTCTCTAGCATGAATTGGTTGCAGATGGAATACGATGGCACTGGTTCAATCAAGAGATGCATGCGGTTTACCACTATTCGATTCGCCAAAGGTGCATAGATGGCATAAATTCCATATCTAGCAGCTGCCCTGACATGCATGGCTGCAAAATGTGGGAGAATTACAATGCCACGCACCCAGTTCCAACTACATGTGCCCATCGTAGGGAAATGAGACAAAACATTAGGAAAATATGCGTAATACTTTGCTCTCTTCTCCTTATTGGACAGGCTAATCAGAAATTATTCTTTAAAAAACAAAAGCCCCAGGAAAATAGCCATAGACGAATAGGGAAGTGGATAAATGGCTAATTTTTCTGCAACAAAAATACAAACTTTGGTTAACATGGCATCTAACTTTGCCCTCTTCCCCTTATTGGATAGGCTAATAAAAAAATATTCCTAAAAAACAGAACCCCCGAGAAAATAGCCATAGATGAGTAGGGAAGTAGATAAATGTTTAATTTTTATGCAACAAAACATAAACAAAAATACGAACTTTGGTTAACACCGCACATAATGGCTCGCCCAGTTCCCAATGCAGAGATTAATAGGTCTTTTGCTCCGGCAAAAACATTAATCTCCTGCCTATAAAGACAAGGACTAATAAATAAAGTATTTAGTTAAACCTAACCAATGTAATGAGTAAGAAATAACAAAACCAAAAACAAAATTATTGTTGAAGTATTTAATTAATTTCCCGACAATAAATTAAATGTAGAAATAACGAAACCAAAACAAAAATACGAACTTTGGTTAACACCACACATAATGGCTCGCCTAATTCCCAATGCAGAGATTAATAGGTCTTTTGCTCCGACGAAAACATTAGTCTCCTGCCTATAAAGACAAGGATTAATAAATAAAGTATTTAGTTAAACCTAACCAATGTAATGAGTAAGAAATAACAAAACCAAAACAAAATTATTGCTGAAGTATTTAATTAATTTCTCGACAATAAATGAAATGTAGAAATAACAAAACCAAAACAAAAATACGAACTTTGGTTAACACCGCACATAATGGCTCGCCCAATTCCCAATGCAGAGATTAATAGGTCTTTTGCTGCGACGAAAACATTAGTCTCCTGCCTATAAAGACAAGGACTAATAAATAAAGTATTTAGTTAAACCTAACCAATGTAATGAGTAAGAAATAACAAAACCAAAACAAAATTATTGCTGAAGTATTTAATTAATTTCCCGACAATAAATGAAATGTAGAAATAACAAAACCAAAACAAAAATATTGCTGAAGTATTTAATTAATTTCCCGACAATAAATCAAATTAAAAATCATAATTGTTTCTAAATATAGACTTTCACAAGCTATTATTACAAAATTGGTTCGTATTTAGTTCGAGAGTTTGCCAGTAGTGCCGTATCCATCAACAAAGCATAGAGAAAAAGATTCTGATTGCAGAAGGCCGATGTTGTGCCTAGCTGTAAAATTTTGAAAACAATACTGGGTTGGAATTAAAGGTAAACAAGGAAGGAGCAAAAATGAATTCCAATTCCAATAAGTTAAAGCAAAGACATGTTTACAAATCTGGAACTGCCGGCTGTGGAGGCAAAGCTGCTCCAACCGCTCCCAAAAACTCTGGTCAGGTACGAAATATTATTACCGATTATGTTTTTTAACAATAATTTTCTTCAATTTCTCATTGAAATCCCATCTTTTTGCATCCAGACATTTTGTCAGACAGCTGACCCACATATTGAAATTCAGATATTTTTCATCTGCATCCACATCATTGAATGTGGGCCAAATTACCAAAGATAGAATGTGCTAGGTTTTCAAGAATCGGGCATTCAGTGATGTAATTTTTTACTTGCATTAGAAGGCACACATTTCTTGCATATGAAGGATCACTCCCCTATAAACAGTAATTGGATGGCATTCAATCGGCATTATGGATGCTTAAATAAATTCACAGCGTGATGATGGATCACAGAGTGTATCTCTGTACAGAATAAAAAATCTTTACAAATCATAAATATAATAAAATGGATGCCCAAGAAGTTGTGCCGCGATGGTGACAAGTGGCTCTCGGAAGAGAGTCACGCAAATTCAAGCACCCTCAGGCAGCCTAACTCTAGCAGACGTGGTATTATGAGTCATTCTTACAAATATTAAGAATGTAGTCCGCTTGCCCCACACCATGTTAAAGGAACCCCACTAACCTCACCAAAATTTTACTAAGTGAAAAAAGTATAGCTTTCGTGCAGGGCGATAAGTTTTGCAGACATATTCCAGATTTTTTTAAACACCCACACCCTGTATTTTAATGCATGGGGAATACACCATCTATCATGAATTTTCGAGAGACTTACATTTTGATCTGTCGAATTTGCCTTGGGCTTGCAACCAGTATCATCCTGATGTGGCTTGAAATAACATTCAATATAGCCACTTTAATACAGAGACAATGCCCTCCGGGGCCTCAACTGGGGTCATCATCGTAAGAATCGCTTTGCCTTAACATAAGGCGATGTTGCACTATATCTTAGCATTGCATCATTAAGATCCTCAGTAAAGAAAAATAATTTGTCTGAGAACAGATGGCAATTACCGGATCCCATTATGTTCTAAAACACCCCATATTATTCTTTGAATTTCATGCATTGAAGAAGAAATAAACGTTATCGAGCTGCCTTCATATTGTTATAGCTTTTTCTTCGGAGGATTGCCCTTTTAGGATCGCAATGCTGTCACAATTGAGATATTCATATGGAGGAAAATTGTCAAATTTTCTGCTGTTGTATTTAAATAGTCAGGCCCCTTTGGATTTTATTGGGGTCTGGAAAATGGCGTGATAGGGCCTATTTGGGTTTTACTTACCAATCCAGCTCGTACTATGGTCATATGGTGATGCAGTTCTGACTTCAGGAACATGCAAATTAGACTCAATATATTCTATTCTGCCTTACTCTCACGAATATAAGCAATTTCAACAGCAGAGAATCAAAAGGCATAAATACATCCACTCTATAACCAAAAGAAATGCAAACTCAGTTCTTCTTATATTATATTAGTTACTAGAAATTATCATAATAGCTACAGCATTGAAAAGGTTGTAGCAAATTGACTATCTATGAAATATCCCAACTGAAATATATACAATTTTCTGATTTTTGCAACACAGATTTATGCCCTAATTTTCTGATTTCAATTTTCTGCTCAAAACCCTAACATACTGATGTAAATTTTCTGATTCTAACAAATTGACTATTTATGAAATATCCCAACTGAAATATATACAATTTTCTGATTTTTACAACACAGATTTATGCCCTAATTTTCTGATTTCAATTTTCTGCTCAAAACCCTAACATACTGATGTAAATTTTCTGATTCTAAACATGCATTAGCAGCAACATATAATCTTCCCAGTGACATCAAATAACATTGCAGATTTGTCTAACCATAAACAAGAATATAACCAGCACAATGAATCACCAAAATATTCATCCAAACATGCCAAATTCTGATTATCCAAATGTAAATATTCAGTTTGCTGCTACAAACTCAGACCTAATTATGGATGCAATATCATTATGAAATGGGTTCCAAACATGCCCAGCAATGTACAGTAGCTTTCTGATATGAAGAAACCCCAAAATGTGCAATGAAATGATGATCTATTGTAACCCTAGCTGGGTGAACTGCTCCAACTCACACACATGCAAGATAAACGCAAATATATGATAGAAAATGTCTCCAAAACCCTACCACAAGGGTGCGCTGGCCTGCTGGTCTGAATATAGGGTTTACAACCCTAGAAATCTTGCCAAAACCTTCCAAACTTGCCAATTTTGCCCCCTCCAAATCTGGTCGCTCCTCTTGCAACTTGGGCGCCTCACACTAGGAAGAAACCCTAGGTCAAATCCACACAAAAACTGCCTCCCTCAAGTTGCCTAGGCTGGTATGAAATCTGAGCATGAACATCTAACATAAAACTCCATTGAAGTGCAAGTGAACCTTCGTCATTAAGTCCTCCATTGAAGAGCTAGGTTTTCATTCAACTCTATTATTCTCAAGGGTTTTCTTCCTTGGAATAGTTTGCAAAATTGCAAATCAGAAAAGCAGAAATAATTCACATGATATGAAAAACCTCCAATTAAACCTTGCATATATATCAATCCTCCTTATTACGCCAACTTGGCTGACCCAACTTTGGGCGCCAACTCTATATTTCAAAATTGCTTTTTATTTTATTTTAATTCTCCTTTTTTGGGCGCTAACTTGCAAATCAATTCTATTTTATATTTTTTAATTTATTTTCCCTCCTTATTTCTCCAAAAAGGGGCCGCCCAAGCCCAAATAAAAATATATAAAATATTTTGCTTTCTCCAAAAATTATGATAAATCAATAAAACCCTTTTTCCATCATCTCCACACCAAATAAAAATTATTTGGGCCAAAAAGAATTATTTTAGGCCCCCAAAATCAGATTTAAATATTATTTTACCTCATTCCCTTGGGCGCCAAAAATCAAATGATAAAATATTATTTTTTTCCTCTTTAATTTCTCTTGCTTGCCCAAAAGGGACATTACAATCCTCCATCCCCGAAATTGCTTGTCCTCAAGCAATGATAAGCATACCACCACCTGGATCCCATATCATCATACCGCCACATTTATCAAAATCGAGGAGAGAGATGTACCTCAAGGAACTATCAACATCAACCAACCTTCCAACTTCGAAGGATTCCCCATGAGTGTGCAAGATGCCCCTTGTAGATGCATAGAAGAACATATCGACCCCTCCTATGTTGCTGATATCGATTAGAACAACAACCTCCCAACTGAAAATCAGACCCAAGTGAGTGCAAATATCATTGCCAATGTCATATGATGATAGAGTGTCATCCGTACGCCCTTCCCCAATGATGAAGAGGTGAACCAAATCTCTCCCAAACACCCAAACAGCTGCTGTCCTCCAAGTAGCCTGTAGGATTTCCATGTGAGATAGGGTAGAACAGTCATCTTTTAGCAAGGTATGGAGTGAATCCCCACGAACTATGGTAGGAACGCCAAGATCTTCATGTTGGAAATGTTGTCATTGATGTCAAAGTGAAAAAGAATAGTCATTGATGTCAAGTGTATGAGCAAGATCGTTGGCTTGATTATCATCAATATCAAAGCCATTGTAGAAGGAATTCGTTGTTTAAGTTTGATGTCAAACATACGAGGATGATAACAGTAATAAATTGGCATTGCAACCATTGTAATCACTGGTCAAAAAGAAGTAGATTGATCACATCAAATATCCTAAGCTACAAGGTAGTGGATGTTGATGTTTTAGCGTCGGGCCTCTTACTTCCAGCAGCTGCATTAAATAATAAATTAAATGATAGCCTTTGGCTATTTAATTTATTGTAGTCCGATTTAAGTGAAGAGGCGCTTCACTTTATTAAATGAATAATATTTATTATTGTGGCCGACTCATGTAATTCATTATTTCTAAAAGGTGGCCGACCTTCTTGAAGAGTCACTTTGTTTTGTATAAATACAAGGTGATGATCTCTCATTTGATCATCAAGTTCATTCATTCATATTCACATTTCTAGAAGAAGTTCGCACTTAAGCAACAGATCATCATCTTGCTACAGCAGATCGAATTCAAGGAGTAACATATTCATTTGTATTTGCGCATCTAGGAGAAGCGCTATTATTCATTGTATCAAATTCGGGTTGGGTCTAAGTTGTAAGCAGATTTCTGCTCTTATTACTTCAATATATAAGCGATATATTTGCTGGGTTTTTCTCCCTCGAGTAGGAGGGTTTTCCCAGGGTATCTTGTTGTGTTCATTGTCTTATGTGTTGCATTTTTGCTTATTGAATTTCTGATCCTAAGACTAACATGGTATCAGAGTGGGTCTAAGAAAAGATCTGATCAGACTTTTATAAGCAGCATTATCCCTCTCCATTATTCTCATTGGTGTGTGTCTCTCTTAACTACGAAAATGGTGGTTGGTCTCAAGGTCGAAGATAGACTCGAAGGTGCATCAAACTTCATTTCTTGGAAGTTTAGAGTTCTGATTGCATTGGAAGAAAAAGAGTGTCTGGAGTTCGTGGAAGATCGAAGCTACCAAAATTTGATCGTCTTAGAGCAGATTGTATTCAAGAGGAATCAAGGATGGCAGCAAGAGGTAATGGACGGAGTTCTAATCATGAAGACAACCATGTTCTTGCTGTTGTAGCATCGAAGTGGAAAGGAAGAGAAGGAAGGAAAAGTAACTTCAAGAGGAACAGGGATAGAAGATCAAATGGTGCTCCTGAATCTAAGAAGAAGAAAGATCTTTCCCATATACAATGCTTCAGATGTGACAAGTTTGGTCATTATGCAAGAGATTGTGCAACAAGATCAAAACAACATGCTAATACCGTGGGTGTGGATGAGGTCTTTCCTCAAAAGGATTCAAGAGACAATTCAAGTGGATTTCTATTTATCTCAGCCCTATCAAGCAATGTTCCAACCGATAGTAGCACATGGTTGATTGATAGTGGCGCCTCTCGACACATCACTGGATTTAGAGAACATCTTTCAGATTTGGTAGAGAGAGATACCAACATGCAAGTCATTATTGGTGATGATGCATGCTATTCAGTGAAAGGTGTTGGAGCCTCCTCTCTTCACCTAGATTCCGACATCTCTCTTCATTTGAGTGATGTGTTGTTCGTACTAGGTATCAAGAGGAACCTTGTATCAAATTCAGCCTTGGAGGACAAGGATATCAAGTTGCATTTTTTGAAGGAAAAGTTCTTGCTTGGGTAAAGAACTCTAGCATCAAGATAGCCCAAGTAATTGGTGTTCGGCATGAGAGTCTTTATAGTCTTTCAGTTCGTCCAATGCAAGCATTGTTGCATGATTCCACCAGTCCAAGCAAGCTTTGGCATAAAAGACTTGCTCACCTCCATTTTAGAGCTCTTCCATCCATGCAGAAGATGGTCAGTGGTCTCCCAAAACTCAGTCAAGAACATGAAGGTACTTGCCGAGGATGCACATTAGGTAAGAATACTAAAGGTACTTTTCATAGTAGTGAAAGTAGATCTAAATGCATTCTAGATCTTATTCATTCTGATTTGTGTGGTCCAATGTCTGCTGCATCCTTGAGTGGTTTTTGGTATTATGTACTTTTCATTGATGACTACTCTAGAAAGACTTGGATTTATTTTTTGAAGTCTAAGGAATCTGATGAAGTACTTGAGAAATTCAAAGAGTTTAAGGCTCAAGTAGAGAATGTATTCGGGAAGAGGATCAAAGTTCTGAGATCTGACAATAGAGGAGAATACACTTCTGGAGTCTTTCGTAACTTTTGTATCGAGGCAGGGATTAAGAGGGAGTTTTGTGTCCCCTACAATCCTCAGCAGAACGGTGTTGCAGAAAGGAAGAATAGATCCATTGTTGAAGCAGCTAAAACCATGATTCATGACCAAGACCTGCCAACCTTCCTTTGGGTAGAAGCTTCTAGAACCGCAGTGTATGTTCAAAATAGGTGCCCTCATCGCATTTTGGAAAAAATGACTCCCGAAGAAGCTTTCACTGGAGTGAAGCTTGAGATTAGTCACTTGAGAATCTTTGGTTGTCCTGTGTACATTCATGTGCCTAAAGATAAGAGGACTAAGTTAGAACCATCTGGCAAGAAAGGAATATTTGTTGGCTACAGTGAATCTTCAAAAGCCTATAGGATTTACATTCCAGGTCAAAAACTGATAGAGATAAACAGGGATGTCACTTTTGAAGAAGATGTTGCATTCAAAAGATCTAAAGGTTCTTACATGGGAATAGATAATGAAGATCTGGAGACTCCTCAGGGCATGGACATTGATCATACTCCTGAGATTCAGAAGGAGTCCACCGAACCAGAAGAGGATAGTGATCCAGTTGAGCCTTTGGAACCAACTGATGGGCCAAGAGATATTGTCATAGGTCGGAAAAGACCTCTATGGGCTAGGCAAACAATGCAGGAGGCAGAAAGGTTTGCAGCTCCTAGAGGCACATTCAGAGAAAGCAAAAGACCACAACAGTTTTTGAGCTATGTTACATTGATGAGTCATATCATTGAATCTGAGCCTTCCAGTGTTGAGGAAGCATCAAGTCAACAAGTATGGAAAGATGCCATGGCTGAAGAATATCAATCTATCATCAAGAATGATGTTTGGGATATTGTACCTAGACCAAAAGGGAAATTTGTTGTATCTTCTAAATGGCTTTTCAAGATCAAGCATGCTGTTGACAGAAGCATTGCGAAGTACAAAGCTAGATTTGTGGCTAGAGGATTCTCTCAGAAAGAGGGAATAGACTATGAAGAAACCTTTGCTCCGGTTGCTCGTTATACATCCATCAAAATCATTATTGCTATTGCAGCTGCTAAGGGATGGAAGCTACATCAAATGGACGTGAAGACAACATTCCTGAATGGTGTGATTGAAGAAGAGGTATACATTGAACAACCTGATGGTTTTTAAATTCATGGGAAGGAGTCTCATGTTTGCAAATTGAAGAAGGCTTTGTATGGCCTTAAGCAGGCTCCTTGTGCTTGGTATGAGAGGATTGATTGATACCTGATGAGCTTGGGCTTCTCCAAGAATGATGCCGATTCAAACCTGTACTTCAAGGTAGTTAATGGTGAGGCATTAATCTTGGTTCTTTATGTTGATCTATTTCTTACTGGAGAAGAACATCTCATTATCAAATGCAAGGAGTTAGCTTCTGAATTTGAGATGAAGGACCTTAGATATATGCATTACTTCCTTGGATTAGAAGTATGGAAAAGGCCTAATGAGATCATTCTAAGTCAAGGAAAGTATACTATAGACATCTTGAAGAGATTTGGTATGATGGATTGCAAATCCATGTCTACACCGTGTTATCATAGAATCTAGCAGCGCTCGATTCACGGATAACCCCCCTACAAAACCAGTCCGTTTCCTAGGCCCGTGTGTTTCAAGCACGAAAAACGAGACAAACTTGTTTTACGAGGTCTCTAATCTTACCTAGTACAGGTAGGTGACGATAGGCTCGACTTTCGAGTTTAAAGTTTGTAACTCCTTTCGAACCAGGAGTTAGTCATTTTTACGTTTTGGTGCTCAGGCGGTGTTTTTCACCGCCGTTGCACCTTTTTTATGCTCTAACTGTTTTTGGTGCTCGGGCGGTGTTTTTCACTGCCGTTGCACCTAGTCCAAGTTTAGCTTTTGGTGCTTGAGCGGTGAAAATCACCGCCATTGCACCTAATCTTCTTTACTAACACTTTGGTGTTCGAGCGGTGATTTTCACCGCCCGAGCACCTATTTGCTAGTTAAGTTGAGTGTTCGACGCATTTAATGCCCGCGATTTAAGTCATTTTGTTTAGGTTATTAACTCAAACATGAGTTATCATCGCGTGTTTGCATTAAAACTCCTCTCCACACTTCGCTCCCGTGCTATCACAAGTCACTTCCCTCAAGATTGAACCTTGGTTTCTACCTCCAACACACGGTTTTCGTGTCCACCACCGTAATCTTCGCCTGGTTATTATTTTCGAGGTATGCTCTTCGTGTTTTGCTTTCCTTTCTTTTTGTCAGTTTTCTTTCTTTAAATTTGTTGAAAGCTTCCCATTTCTCGTTTGTTTTAGGCGTTATTCTTTCACCTTTCTGTCGATTAATTTGTTCCTTTCTCTTTGCTTCTACCCTCGCGTCGGTTCGTTTCTCTTTAGCTAAATCCTGTCGTTTTTGTTCTTCCCAACCTTGGCAAATGTCATGGCAAAGAATTTCTCCGCCCTCACACACGTCGCCAATTTTGTTTTAAACCCTTGGTGTTCGGGCGAGGATTTTTGCCGCCGTCGCACGAAGTGCTAAGTCATGTCAGGTGTCTTGGCGGTGATTTTCACCGCCATGACACCCACTCACAAAATACCCAAGTGTTTGGGCGATGAAAATCATCGCCATGACACTCACCAACTTTCGGCATATCGGTTCTCGAGCGGTGATTTTCACCGCCTTGACACTGGCATTGCCAATCACTTTGGTGCTCGAGCGGTGATTTTCACCGCCTAAACACTTAGTCTTTTTTACATTTGGTGCTCGAGCGGTGATTTTCACTGCCCAAACACCAAAATCTGCACTCTTTCTCTAACACTTTGAAACATGTCTTTTCTTCATCTTTGCTTCAACCGCACATTTTCACACCTCGTTTTCCACACCATACGGCCAAATCATAGTGACTCCATATCGCCTGCTCATTTCTCGTTTCTCCATATGGCATGTATTTCTTGACAAACACTGAATCCACCATTCTTGTAGTTAATTTCCAAAGTTCCATCAAGAGGTCCTCGGAGATAAGAAATACATCAATCTTTCCTCCCCTAAATGTTAGCTGAAATGCCACCACCATCTCCTAAAGCAAAGGGTAAGATGAAGTATAAGTACCAGGGCGTTTTCCCTCCGATCGTGGTGTTGTCTAAGGTAGATGAGATCAAAGATACCGAGATTAGTCATCAAGATCTGGCAGATTTCGTAAAGAGGATCCAACAGAGGCCATGGGATGAAAATCTAAAGGCCATTGTACATAGCAATCTTCATATGGTATCCACTTTCCCAACTTCAGCTCATCACACGGAGTTTGTGCTTCAAGTTGCTGCTCACTATATCCAAGAAGACAAAAGTATGAGAGATTCTGCAGGTTAGGTTGTAATGAGGCTTGATGGTGAATTTTTTGATATAGTCTTCAAAGTTCCACAAATGGAACAGTACACTCCCATCACGATCCAAAAGGCTCAAGAGATATTTGATAATGATTCAGTCAGGGCCAAGACATTGATTAACTCACAATGGTTGAAGACTCCCCGACATGTTGTATCTAGGTGGCCTAAGGGACTCCCCAGGAGTGACTTCAAAGAGGATGTGAGAGACATGATTACCTTGTTAAGCAGAGTTAAGGGCTTGCCTGAATCCTCTCACTTTCAAGATTGGATGTATGAATACATCCGGATCATTAGAAGGAGGAAAGTACATATTGATTGGGGAACACAGATCAGTGACGATATCCACGAGCAGCTGATTAAGGTACCCACCACCTTAAAATTCTACATGACTTCTTTCTTGGTGTACGCAGCAGCAGTAATGAGGTAGTTTCCAGGTTTATCTACCAAAGGTAATAGACATTCTACTCCTATATATGATTACTATTACCAATTAAACCTGAGGGAAAGCTTCCACCACTACAGGAGAGTCACAAATGCTTTCTTTGCTCCTTTGTTGTTCACTTTTGACCCGACTCTGGAGAAGAAGAGAATATCAGATGAAGCATACAAGGCGGTCAACAAGGTTGGATGTGTTTTTCTACAATTCCCAACCTTTACTTATATAAGGGTAGGTTGTTTCACGGGATGTACTTACATGCTTCCCAGGTACCCCTCAGACAAATGGATCCTTATGGAGTTGTGCAGGCAATTGATTTCAATACACAAAGAACGACAAAGGAGTCATAAGCCAGGTTTTAAATTCCCATTAACCATTGGCAGGTACACAATCAAAAGTGTACAAAAGGCTAAAAATGTTTCAACAGAGATGCACATAATGACTATCAAGACCTACAAGTACAGGCGTGACTTTGACTTCAGAGATGTAAAGAAGAAACTCAAGAAAGGTCATAGTAACGTTTATCATTTTGAAGACATATGGGCAGAATGTAGAGATGAGGAGGATGTCCGTAAGATGGATTTCTGTAGGTTAACAGTTGAACAAATCAGGGCTCTCAATATAGCTGATTTGCCTAAAGATTTCACAGATCTAGGAGACATCCTCAATTCTGCCTATGATGAGGATAATATCGCCGGGAAGCCTTTGCCTCTAGTACAATGGTCCAAGAAAGAATGTACTTACATGAGGGAAAGGCTAGCCCCTATTCTACACAACACCGCATAATGGCTTCACAAGCATGGCCATCAGATGAAAGCCTTCAAGGCAGATTCTGAAGGTGAGCTTCCCAAAGAAAAACCTAGTCCACGGCCAGAATCCCGCGCCAAAGATAAACAGGCTGCAATTCCCTCTTCATCCCGAAAAGGGCCAAGGATCAAGTTCACTATGGGGAAGAATACTCCACAGACCACTGAAATACGAGAAACAAGGGCTACCACATCACCTGCAGAAGAGAAGGAGCTTGTTTCCGAGGAATTATCCTCAGATGAGGAAGGAGGAGATATAGAGTTTGAATCTGAAGAATCAAAAGATGAAGACTCTAGAGAGACAAAATCAAATGAAGAAGAAGGACAATCTCATGAGGAGGTTAAGGAATATCAAGAGGATGAGCAGATTTTGCCCCCTCTTCAGAATGAAACTGAAGAAATCCAAGTGTCTTCACCAGACCCTGTCCACCTTCCTCACACTCCTTCAATTCCTAAAACTCCTGTTCCTCCCATTCCTTCTTCTCCTCTTCCTACTATAGTTACAGGAGTAGAAGATGTTTCTTCCCCACCAGTAGTATCAACTGTGTCGGTTTCTTCTGCAGTTGACCGAACACAAAATATCAATGATCTATCTAGTTCGCCAGTTTCTATCCCCAGTTTGTCATCTCCATCTTCTGACATTTCTTCGGAGGCTGAATTTAACAGATTCATGAATGAATCTTTGCAGAGTCAGCTTGGCGTGCAAAAAATTGGGCCCATAATGACTACCACAATGCCCATAGTTACTATCTCAGCTATTTCTCAAGGAGCCCTTGCAGCTCAGGAATTAGCGGTAACAAGAGATATATATACTTCTTCCCTCCGTCCTTGGTTGGTGTCACAGGTTCCTAAGCGCAAGAAGCAGATGATCTCCCCTAATGAGCTAGACCTGGAAGAAATACACCCCCCCCCCCCAAGATCAAGGAAAAGAAAAAGGCTAAGGTGCTGTCAAGACTCCATGTTGATAAAGCTGGCCAGAAGTTCGTTGAGGTAGGTTTTCCTTCACAACCAGAGGGCGATGTAAGTATGGAAGATTATACTGTGCAAAGGATACAACTTGGGAAGGTAACCAATGAAAGTGCTAAAGTAGACGCCCAAGTAGTGCTAGATGCCCTTGCAGGGAGGCTTGACAAGATGGAGCAGGCTAAGAACCTATATAAGGAGAAAGTTGAACGCTATGCCAACATTTTGAGAAACATAGCGGGATCTTCAATTGGTGATACCCAATCTATGACCTTGGTGAATGTTGAAGAACCAGCTGTACAAAAGGCAGAGAAGCTTGCAGCCAAGGGTAAAGTGTTGAATGAGTTTATTGATGAAATCATAGATCATGGGACACAAGTCATCATCACCGCAAGTGAGAAGAAAGTACAAATAGCCCAGCTACAAACTGAGCTTAATAAAGAGGAAGAATCACTTGTAAAAGAGCTACATGAAATGGAAAGGGCCTTATCATCATGGCTGAAAATGAAAGAATCCAAGATCAGAAAATTGGTGAAGAATGGAGTTATACCTGACAAGGATAAATATGTGGAGGTGAAAGAATCGCTCAAACATAAAATCCAGGTATTAAAGTTTTTGGTTGATGACATTCACCAGGTACAGGAGAATGTAGAAGGTTACCGGGTTCTTCTGGTAAATGGGACAGAGGAGTTATTGGGTGATCTCCTTGATGATGACCACAACTTTCTTCCTCTCAGTGAGATAATTCAAGTGTATAAAGAGGCCTTCATGAAGCTGGTGGATGATAAAGGTTTTTCCAAGAACACCATGCATATTGTATGTGATCTACGACTTTCACTTGATTGTTTCAAAGCTCATCTACAAAGGTGTAAAAAGGTTTCATCGTCTGCTAAGAAGATGGTTACCAAAATACACACGCTGGTGGATTATACAGTTGGGTTAGATGAAACTTTCCTACAGGAGATTGCAAAGAAATATGAAGACTTCCGCGCCCAGTGCAAAGAACAATAGTCTTCTTTTTGTCTCCAGTGTTCATCAATTTTGGTGTTCCCTACTTTGCATATTGTAAATAGTTTTTGACATCTTAAATGTCTTTTTGTCTCCAGTGTTCATCAATTTTGGTGTTCCCTACTTTGCATATTGTAAATAGTTTTTGACATCTTAAATGTCTTTTTGTAAAATGTAATTGCACCGAAAATATGAGGTGCGATTACGTAGAAATAAATTACACTCAGTTAGATTAGGGTTTCCTATTTTCACTCATCTGATTTCCTAATTTTGCTCTTCCCTCTTTTCTATAAATAAGAGGGATTTCTTTTGTAATAGTTACCTTTTGATATTTTGCAACGAAGTGCTGCTCCTTTGAAACAAGCATTGAAACTTTGTGTTCAATATTGCGAATCTAGATCTAATCAATAAAGAAGAGGATTGCATACCAGACTTTGTGTTGGAATCGATTGTCTTATGTTTTGATTATATCGGTGGTGACTAGTGTATGAGATCTAAAGGGCTCCAAGTGGTTTATGTAAACTTTGTGTTACATTTATTGTTTGGATTTGTTTATGTTTGAAGGTTTTGGTTGAAGGATCTACAAGACTTTGTGCTTGTAATCATTCATGGGGTTCGAGGAATTGCTGTATCTAAGAAGACTTTGTGCTTCTAATACAACAAACAATATTTCTACAAGATTCAACATTGAAAAGGCTATGGAACGACTTTGTGCCTTCGTGAGCTTTCCCTTTTCCTTTTTTCCTTTGTTATTATAAATCATACCTGGTATTTCTACGCTGTGCTTTGACAAGATAGAAATATCGGCATTACTACTGTTGTTAAGTTTAAGTTATCAGATCTAGAGCTTTCCATCGTGAAGCATTGTAAACATCTTCTCTGAAAAAAGAGAGAAGTATGAATGTAACACACCCCCCCCATTTCATGAGTACAGTGTACATTTTGTAAGTATTTCTTTAAGTTTACTACAGCTTCTATTAGCAGTAAGAAGGGCACCTCCCCTTTCTGAGAGGAGAAATTATATCTCGCATAGCTGTGGTTGAAGTCTAGATGGCGTAATCTGTTGAAAAGTTGATTACACTATTTTCACCCAACACACCGGTGGAAATCAATTTGAAAAAGTTGAGTGAGTCTGCAACTAGTTCGGACCTGGTGGATCCCACTATGTATAGGCAGTTGATTGGATTGTTGATGTATCTAGTCAATACTAGACCAAATATTTGCTATGCAATGAGAGCACTTAGTCAGTTCATGAGTGAACCAAGGCAAATACATCTAGTTGCAGCTAAGCATATCCTGAGATACTTGCGTGGCATAGTTGGATATGGCTTAAGATATACTTCCAGTGTAGATCTTCAGTTGCAAGGATATTCTGATTTTGATTGGGCAGGGAGTGTAGCTGATCGGAAGAGCACCTCTGGTTGTTGCTTTAATTTGGGGTCTGCTATGATTTCCTGGTGCAGCAGGAAGCAGTCTTTAGTAGCACTAAGTGTTGATGTTAAGAGCACTTATTGCAGATCATAACAACACAGTGAAAGCCCCCATCTTTGATGGGACTAATTATGCATTTTGGAGTATCAAGATGGAAGCATATTTGAATGCACTTGGATTTGATGTGTGGCAATCTGTTGTTGATGGGTATACACCTCCAACAACCCCTCCAACAGATCACGTCAGGAAAAAGAGAAGTGAGAACAATGCCAAAGCTAAGCATGCTCTTCTTTGCAGCTTAATAGATTCTGAATTTACAAAGGTCATGTGTTGCAAATCAGCAAAAGAGATATGGGTTAAGTTTCAAAACATCTATGAAGGAGATGCCAAAGTAAAGAAGGCAAAGCTGCAAACTCATCAAAGGAAGATGGAGACTCTCAAGATGAATGAAGATGAAGAATAGCATCATACTTTCTTCGTGTTGATGAAATAGTGAACATTATGAGAGGACTTGGTGAAGATATTGCTGATGATTTTATTGTAGATAAAATACTAAGATCTCTATCCACAAAATTTGAGGCCAAATTTGCAGCATTGGAAGAATTAACAAACTTAGACCAACTATCGAAAGATGGATTACATGGAATCCTTGCTGCCTGTGATGAGCCCTGCTGGCTCAAACCTCAAACCCCAATATTTCTTAAGTCTTAATGTATTTTATTCGTTTTTTAGAGAGAAAGTTTATAGATAGAAGAGAAGGGGCGCATCATATAAAAGCTCATAAACTGAGAAACAGAGCTAATTTCTACAGAATGTAAATGCAGTAGGTATTATTAAACAATAACCAATGGATCACAAGTGTTAAACATACCAGAATGTTTCCAGATTTTTGATATAAAAAAGTAAGCCAACTCGCCAGCCAAGAATGGTGAAAACTGGCATAAATGGACGCCTAGCCTCCATAAATGACTTCTCCCACTCAGAAACAAGATACAATGCAGTGCTAGTGATAGCCACCCATGATGAAGCTCAAACAGGAGCCAAAAGGAAAGCGCCCTAGTCTCAAGCTTCACACGCCCTTCTCCAAAGAGGCCCAAATCCTAATGCAAATGGTACGGCCCAATGAAGACTCTGAAGAATCCAACCTGTAGCTGCAAATCTGCTGGAGATGAAGACTCTGGATGAAGTAACCCTCTTCCTTATTGCAAACAACTGAATACTAAATAAATAAACCCTGATTGAAGCATGTAGAACCTTTGTATGAAGCTCTCACTAGTTGCACAAATTTGACTGTTCTCTCACAGTCTCAAAAGTGCTCAACATTGAAGAGATATCGTTCTCCAATGGAAGATTGCTCAAAACCCTGATCACAGGAGAAAGCACAGGAGGAAACCAAAGGCAAAGTCGAAATAATCATGAATGATGTTCTCATTGCCAAAAATGCCTTATATGCAAAAAAGGCACGACTTCCAAGAAAGATACGCCCTTCTTCATATTTTAAATCTTTTAAAATATATTTAAGTCATTTCAATAGTTTTGACTTAAATACGTGGGCGCCCTTTTATATTTTAAGTGATTAAAGTATTAAATCACCTTTATAGAATATTTAAGTGATATAAAATGTATAAAGTCAATTTGACTTTATAATAAGGCATTAAGTTAATTAATTAACTCAAATCACTTAAAAATCCATAACTCTCTCAAAACTCCAAATATTCCCGTGCCGTCAGAAGCTCCCAACCCCTAAACTGCTAACGCCTGCTGTGAACCAATCACTGGGCTCTGAAAACGAGAACGACCAAGCTCTCCAGAAAGTACCACTGACCCTCTAACCAATCCAGCTAGCCCACGAGGGTCCAATAAAGGGCTAACACACTGTTCCCGAGAACTGACTAGAGCAGGGACATCACACTGCCTATGAGATGAGGATTGAAGGAAGATCACCACAAAAGGAAGTCTCATTCAAAGTGTCCAAAAAGGGCAAGAACAAGCATGAAGAACCAAGTGACAAATCAAATGATGAAGCGGAGGCCTATTTCATGAGGAAGCTTAAGAAAGGAAGTGGAAAGTACAAAGGAAAATTTCCTTTTAAATGTTTCAATTGTGGAGAAGTTGGACATTATGCTTCTAAATGTCCTCACAATAAAAGTGACACAAGCGAAGATGAAGAGGAAGTATACACAAAGAAAAAGGGAAAGAAAAATTCTAAGCATAAGTCAAAGAAGAAATTCCAAAAACATAAAAAGAGTTTTTATTCAAAGAAACAATGCAGCTCTTCAGAAGAACAAAGTGATGACAATCAAAGCAATGATGAGGAAGAAATTTTATTCATGGCAGAAGTAGACACAAACAACAAGCATGAAAAAGAAGAAAGTGAACAAAATTGCAACGAAGAAGACGAAACAGATCTTGAGGAAGAACTTCATTATGCATACAAGAAAAATGAAACATTAAAGAAGAAAGTTACCAAGCACAAAACAAAAATCAAGGAGATGACAAAAAGCTTGGAGGAATTAAACAAAATCATTGAAGACTCGAGGACTCAACTTGTAGAGGCTGCACAAGTTGAAAATGAAATAAAAAAACAAGTTAAGTGCAAAAGAGAGAGATTGTGACATGTTGGAACAAGAAGTTGCCATGCTGAAAAATGAATTGGAAAAGCCAAAGGAGGAATATACAAAGTTTGATAAGAATGTCACAAGTTTCAAGGAAAATGAAAGAAAATTTAACTCTAGGCAGTTTTATTCTTTCAATGGATATTGCTATTCATGCAACTATTTTGGCCACAAAGCAATGAATTGCAGAGTTCGTGCAAGAAATACTTCAAACTTCACTAGGAGAAATTATAATTCATTTGGTCATGACATAATGTGTTACAAGTGCAACAACTTTGGACACATATCACAATTTTGTAGATATGGCTTTATGGAACCACCTAGACAAGATATGAAGAAGAACACCATGGAAAAGGAGAGAAAGCCTACAAAAGTATGGAAAAGGAAACAAAATCAAAATGATGATGAGGATAAATCTATGATCATGCAAGATACATGTCATACACTATATTGAAAAGAAAAACGAATTTAGGGGGAGCTAAGTTGGCACTATCTTTCAGCCCCATGGAGAAGATAACCGGAAAGAGAAGTACCTCAAGTTTCTAAAGAGAAAAATCTACCTATGGATTGTTATCTAAAGAAGATGATGTATCGACTTCAATTGTTGGAAAATGTATTGATGTCAAAATGAAGATGCTTCCACACAGAAGAAGCAAAATAATTTAGAAATCAAGGAATGAAGAAGTTAGAGAAAGATGAGTATTAGTAGATGGGAGCATACATTCAGGGGGAGCTATACACAGTATCTTGTAGCTCCATGGAACATAAAAAGCAAAACATTGTTGGAAGTCCCTTTGCTATTGATGACAAAGGGGGAGAGATATAGTAAGGGGGAGCAATGCAAAAGAAGAGAATAATGTTTGTGTTGCCATCAATGACAAAGGGGGAGCAATGCAAAAGAAAAGAATAATGTTTATGTTGCTATCAATGACAAAGGGGGAGATTGTTGGAAATGTTGTCATTGATGTCAAAGTGAAAAAGATAGAGTCATTGATGTCAAGTGTATGAGCAAGATCGTTGGCTTGATTATCATCAATATCAAAGCCATTGTGGAAGGAATTTGTTGTCTAAGTTTGATGTCAAACATATGAGGATGATAGCAGTAAGAAACTGGCATTGCAACCATTGTAATCATTGGTCAAAAAGAAGTAGATTGATCACATCAAATGTCCTAAGCTACAAGGTAGTGGAAGCATGATTAAATAAGCTAAATATTTTAGAATGATCGACTCCTTGTAGGTTGGTGCCTACTAAATCAGTTTAAGGGGTTGCTGCTCCTTGTAGGTTGGTGCCTACTAAATTACAAATTGGTGACTCAAGTAGGTTGGTGCCTACAATCTTTGTAATTTCATATAAAAACTTAAAATACAATTTGTTGATATGAACTTGATCATATTGTGTCTTATTGCATTGTTGATATTGTGTTGAAGTTTAAAAGTTGATAAAGTTGAGAGGGTAAAAGTTTGTTGATATACTGATTCAACCCCCCCCCTGCCTCCTCTCAGTATATCTTTGTGCTCTTCTCTTCATGCTTTCCTCCAATCCCTATGACATAGTCCAGCTGGAACACACACATTAGTAACTCAAAACCAAATATTATAGCAATACCTCCATACCTTGTGTCAAGGTGCAGCTTCACCTCCCAAGTATGCCCAACAAAGGCAAGTGTCTCCATGGCATGCATCACAAAAGTCTAAAATAGGGTAGCCTCCAATGCTACCAAAGAATCACTATGATGATAGGGTTGCACTATGTCATTAACCAACTCTTCATCTTCAAGAAATATCAATGAATCACCACAAATTAAATCACTTATGTCTCCTTCTCCATGTGAACATTTGGCACTAGTGGCTGATCCACTAAGTGTATGCTCAATTACTCTCACCTCCTCTAGGGTTTGGGCCTTCAAGGGGCCCTCAAACAAAGGCAACTCATGATGCAAATCAGATATATGAACAAAACTTTCTGAATCATACCTTTCCACTTGCCCACCCAAATCTGCATACTTTTCTTGTTTGCTTTCCTTTGCTTGTTCCACCACTATACATTCTTCCCTTGGAATACATAGAGATCTAAGGTGTGCCTCCCTTTGCCTCTTTGCTTGATCTAGCTGGTTAAAATATTTCTTGATCTCTTGCAAGTGCTGTTTTGCTCGGGCAGCCAACATTTTTGCTCTCCTAGCTCTTTACAACCACCCTTCACACATATCTTGTGTCCTTTTAACATCCTCCATGGTATGATGTACAAAATCAGACCCTTTGTGGCTTGAATCACTTTCTTCATTTTTGACACTCACATCTTGAGTGCCAACATTGGGAGATCCCTTAACACCATTCCCCTCATGTGACATAGCTGCTATCTTAGGGTTATGCATAGAAATATGACTGCTGTCATAAAACAGAAAATCAGAACTCACATCGTACCTCTTTGTAGTGCCTTAAAGGGACTCAATCAAGTCTTCATCCTTTGTTAGTTGTCCATCGCCAAGTGCTGGTCCAAAAGGTGTATCTAGCTAAAAGTTGCATGCCTCTTTAGTTATGATAAGGCTGTCCCGAACCTCCATCCTCTTGGCTGTCATGTCCTTAGGTAGATCCTTATTGATAGCTTTCAACACTATTTTCTTTCCTTTTGATGTGAACTCTAACTCCATCCTTTGGAAGTCCTGAACATAATGACCAAGTGATTGTAGCCATTGGATTCCCAACACAATCTCAGTTTCACCAATGCCAACAACATATAATTCATCAACCAATGAATAGTCATTCAATTGAATGCCCAATTGGGGTATCTTCCTAGTGCAACTCATCTTGAATCCATCTGCCAACATGACGCTTAATCCGGAAAACTCCTCTACTTGCAATCCTCTCTTAGCCATAAAGCCTTCATCAATGAAATTATGTGTTGCACCACTATCTACTAAACATGAGACCCGTTGCCCCCTCACAATTCCTCTCAAGTAAAAGGATGATACTTAGGGACAGCTGAAAGAAAAGTAATAGTACCTTGTACCTTAGTATCTAACTCCAACTGTGGCTCCTCATGATCACTCTCCGAAGTGGTGTCTTGGACTTCATCATCCTCAAGGTCAGGAGTGACCTCAATGTAGTGTACTTTGCCTTTCCCAAGGCATCTATGACCTGGTTCCCATGGTTCTTTGCAAGTGAAGCAAAGTTTATTCCTCCTTAGTTCATTCCTTGTATCAAAGTCCAACTTAGGGGGTGTGGACTTAGGCTGGTTATCATTTTTCTGAAATGGTTTATCTTCTCTAAAACCTTTCTTTGGTGGTTGAAATGGTGGAGGAGTAGTATCAAGATCAAGTGCAAGCTCAATAGCATCATCAAGTGTACTAGGCTTATGAACCTTCACCAACCCTCTCAATCTATCATTCAATCCCTCAACAAAGAGCATAGTCACTCTCCTCTCCAACATATTAGGAACCATGACTGCAATCTTTTGGAACTCATTGACATAGGAGTCCACCCTACCAACTTGTTTCAATTGTGCCAAATCTTTGTAGTAGACCTCCACATCTTTCCTATCAAATCGGGCAATGAGTTTTTGTGTGAACTCATCATATGAAGTGATCAGCCCATTATTTTGCGAAACAAGCCCATGATGCCACCAATCATATGCCAAACCCTCAAGATGCATAGTAGCAAACTGTATGGCCTTAACCTCACTCATTGGCTTGAGTGTGAGGAAGGTATCAAGCTTATGTACCCACACTCTAGCACTTGTTTTACCGCTGCCATCAAAATTGGGAAGAGGAACTTTGTTTAATGTATCCTTGTACTCTTTAGGCAGCCTTGCTTGTCCTCTAGGTCTTTGTCCCGTCCCTGCTGTTCTTCTATCCTTCTTTTGATTCATGAATTGATTAAAATTTAGATCCATCTTGACATCCTCAAGAAGTGCTCTATACTCATCATCTAAGATAGCCAACTCATCCGCAATTGGTTGTTTTTTCTCATCTTCAACTTCTTCCTCCTCTTCCTCTCTTGGAAGGAATGTGGGTAGCAATGGACGATCCGAGGTAGTGGTGTGTGTTCTCCCAGCATGAGGTGTATGTGCAATACTTCCTTCACCGGTAGGGGCTGCATTTACTCTTATATTACCCATCGCTTGTGTCATGAGCTGCATCATCTGTTGATGGGATGCCATCATTTGAGCTAAAACAGTATTAGCTAGTTGCTGTCTTGCTGCCATTTCCCTTTGATTGGCTGCTATATCCCTCAAAAGCTCACCAACATTCCTATCATCTCCTGGTGAACTTCCATCTCTCCTTTCTCTTGTGATATTCATATGGAGGAAAACTGTCAAATTTTCTACTGTTGTATTTAAATAGTCATGCCCCTTTGGATTTTATTGGGGTCTGGAAAATGACATGATAGGGCCTATTTGGGTTTTACTTACCAATCCAGTTTGTACTATGGTCATATGGTGATGCAGTTCTGACTTCAGGAACCTGCAAATTAGACTCAATATATTCTATTCTGCCTTACTCTCACGAATATAAGCAATTTCAATAGCAGAGAATCAAAAGACATAAATACATCCACTCTATAACCAAAAGAAATGCAAACTCAGTTCTTCTTATATTATATTAGTTACTAGAAATTATCATAATAGCTACAGCATTGAAAAGGTTGTAACAGATTTACTATTTATGAAATATCCCAACTGAAATATATACAATTTTCTGATTTTTGCAACACAGATTTATGCTTTAATTTTTTGATTTCAATTTTCTGCTCGAAACCCTAAAATACTGATGTAAATTTTCTGATTCTGAACATGCATTAGCAGCAACGTATAATCTTCCCAATGACATCAAATAACATAGCAGATCTGTCTAACCATAAACAAGAATGTAACCAGCGCAATGAATCACCAAAATATTTATCCAAACATGCCAAATTCTGATTATCCAAATGTAAATGTTCAGTTTGCTGCTACAAACTCAGACCTAATTATGGATGCAATATCATTATGAAATGAGCTCCAAACATGCCCAGCAATGTAGAGTAGCTTGCTGATATGAAGAGATCCCAAAATGTGCAATGAAATGATGATCTATCCTAACCATAGCTGGGCGAACTGCTCCAGCCCACAAACATGCAAGATAAATGCAAATATATGATAGAAAATGTCTCCAAAACCCTACTACAAGGGTGTGCTGGCCTGCTGGTCTGAATGTAGGGTTTGCAACCCTAGAAATCTTGCCAAAACCTTCCAAAATTGCCAATTTTGCCCCCTCCAAATCTGGTTGCTTCTCTTGCAACTTGGGCACCTCACCCTAGGAAGAAACCCTAGGTCAAATCCACACAAAAACTGCCTCCCTCAAGTCGCCTAGGTTGGTATGAAATCTGAGCATGAACATCTAACATAAAACTCCATTGAAGCGCAAGTGAACCTAGATCATGAAGTCCTCCGTTGAAGAGCTAGGTTTTCGTCCAACTCCTTTATTATTCTCAAGGGTTTTCGTCCTTGAAATAGTTTGCAAAATTGCAGATCAGAAAAGCAGAAATAATTCACATGATATGAAAAACCTCCAATTGAACCTTGCATATATATCAATCCTCCTTATTACCCCAACTTGGCTGACCCAACTTTGGGTGCCAACTTTATATTTCAAAATTGCTTTTTTATTTTATTTTAATTCTCCTTTTTTGGCCGCCAACTTGCAAATCAATTTTATTTTATTTATTTTCCTTCCCTATTTATCCAAAAAGGGGCCGCCCAAGCCCAAATAAAAACATATAAAATATTTTGCTTTCTCCAAAAAATATGATAAATCAATAAAACCCTTTTTCCATCATCTCCATGCCAAATACAAATTATTTGAGCCAAAAAGAATTATTTTAGGCCCCAAAAATCAGATGTAAATATTATTTTACCTCATTCCCTTGGGCGCAAAAAATCACATGATAAAATATATTTTTTTCGTCTTTAATTTCTCTTGTTCGAAAGGGACATTACAATTTAACACTCAGCTTCTGCTTTCTGAGTCTCCTCTGAGCTCATCAAACTCCACTGATTGCTATTTCCCTCTTAAGAGTGACTCTCAAATCCTTTGAAGTCCCCTAATTCCTCATCTCGCTAGATATTCACCCTAATCAAACTCTTCCAAAAGCTAAAAATAGAAAATACCTGGCAACTTTTAAGTAAAGACTGGGCAAATCAAAATTGTTGAACAAAAAACTAAAAATAGTAAAACGAAAGTCATAAAATGACTGACCAGCCAACTCAACCAACTGAACGTGGGAGGAGAATGTTAAGGTAGATGCTCCACATCATCCTCCCTTTCTCTTAGAAACTTTGAACCTCCTAATTCTGGTCCATTGGGTGGAGTTTTGGTTGTACTTAAGCAAATCAGCTTTTGTGATCCAAGAATTGTAAGAACCTGTCAGGCTTTCCCACTTAACAGAGTATGTCTTATAGGATTTGGATTGGGTAGCCACCAATTTGGTATCCAGTACTTGTTCAACCTGCTATCTCTTCTTCTTTGGCAAGTGCTTGGTTCAATTGTTATTTTCATTTTTGCTTATCATTTTTCTCATCCTCCACCTGATCATCATTAATTCCAGTTGAGTGTGAATAAAGGTCAGCGACATTAAAGATAGGACTGATGGCCAAGTCCTTGGACAAATCAATTGGTAGGCATTGTCATTTATCCTCTTTATGATTTTGCAAGGTCTGATCTTCTTGGGCTTTAACTTGTTGTAGGCAACTTGGGGATACCTCTCCATGCGCAAATGTACCATGATCATTTGCCTTGCAATTCAAGCCTAACTTGTGGATGTACCTGTCGAATATTCTCTACAAAATCTGTAGCTTCTTGGCTGTTATGTGGGTTTATTGGCAAATCAACTAAATTCACAATTCCTTTACGATTTGTACTATATACAACTTGAAATGCAGGCTTACCCGTATATCTATTTATGCTAGAATTATGTAATGTTCCCAAACAGAATTATGCCAAATACTGATCAATTTTTTGATCTCATAAAATTTATTTAATTTTGATAATTGAATTATGAAAATAGAAACCCTAGGTGCTAGGAAACTTAGAATTTTGCAATGAAAACCCTAGGTGGCAAAAAATACTATTAGACCCTTCAAATGAAATTGTAAATTTGTAGATCTGTGAAATATGAACAGCTACAATATGCTTATATTAAACACAATAATTCAGAGCAAATTGCTAGGTATAATGTACTGATTCTGTGGAAATTTTATCAGCTGAAAGTAGAACAAATATTTGATTGTTTCATGATAAACATACATATACCAATATAGTGCTGATATGTAGAAATTGGAAATCCACTCAATAGTGCAAGTATGAGATATGGCTGATCATGTAACTGTAACTGTGGCCAAAATGAGGATGAAATAGCTGTTGTACAGCTTGAAGATTGCTGCATCAGGGATAGATCTGCCTCTATACTCCTAAAGGGCTGTTGAATGATGTCAAATCCTCCAAGATCCAGTGAGGCCCCTTCTAAAACAGATGGCTACAGCAGAAATGAATATCTATGACGGTGATCAGCAGAAAAATGATGAGCAATCAGCTCCGAGGGGTGGTGGAAGGTCTTCACAATGTTGGCGCTCACTAAAGATGAAAGTCTATGCAGGTCGCAGCCTCCTCAAGTGCCAAAAAGCCCTGTATAATTCTCTCCACAGCTGTTGCCCAGATCTTTATGATGCTAAATTATGGCTGTGATCAGTTAGGAATGGAATAATTTACTAAATAGTGATAATATATATGTTGAATCCCCTCAAATAATGGTGCTTCAGTCAATCAGTCAATTACTCCTTATGTTTGCTTGCAAATTTTGATTGCTACACTTGCAATTTTGTACAAACCTTCAATTTCAGTCTGCCTTGCAATTCTTGTGTAGAATTACCAAGTAAGAGGCAAGGGTTTTCATCCTAACCTCTCAATGTGTGCAGCCAAGGGTTTCCATCCTCGAGTTCAAAATCAAATTCAAACTCAAAATGAGGGATTGCTCAAATGATGTTAGGTGCCATCTTTAAATACCTTTTTCAATTCGGGCCCTAGGATAAAAAATTCAATCCAAGTATTTAAAAATACTTTTATTTGAATTTAATTTAATTTTATCTTATTATTATTTTTTATTATATTAGTTGCCCCTTGAATGAAAGTTTGACGGGCCCAACTAAAAATAATATTATAATACTTTCCCTTGCTCCACCTTTAGCCTATGGGAAAGAAAAAATAGGCTAGAGATCTTCTTTTTGTTTTAATCCTGAAAAGGGGACATGATAGTCCACCTTCTCAGAATCGCTTGCGCACAAGCAATGATAAATCAGGGGAAACTATTATCTCCATGCCAAGTTGATGAATCGTGAAGTGATGTTCATTGATCTTGGGTTCTGCATCTATTAATTGGAATATCTCCTATCCAAAAACATCCTGCAAAAATCAAATGGAATATCTTCTTTTCAGACATCTTGTAAACTTGGATACTGTAGCACCATCATGCCAACCTCTCAAATCTCATTTGTCAAGTACAATAACTTGGACTACATTTTCTTGCTCTATTCATTCTGACGTTAGTGGACAAACCTCTGTGTTCTTGTTGCACCATTTTGGTTCTTCCCATTCGATGGAGAATTTAAAACACTTATTTGAGCTTCATGATCCAACTTATAAGTTCTTATGGCCTCTTCTAGGAGACTACAATGTATACCTTCCATGGTAGAGTACACATCACATTGTGTAAGGGCTGGAAACAAGTTAATATAATCACAATTCAACAGAAATCTTACCCAATTAGGTACCATGGTGGCTACAATGATGACTCCTTTCATCTGAAATCTTTCTTCAACTTCTTCCATCCAGAGTATTTCCTTAATTTATGCCAATTTGCAGCTATTCATGACTGATAACGGTTGTTCTAGCAACAAGTATTGATATAACAGAAGCAGACCTAATATTCCCTTGCAAAAATCAAAGGTGTGAGCAGTCTAGGGGCTGAAAAAACTCTATCAGAAATTATGAATGGTAACCCCTTCCTTCTTATGATTAGAAATCCCTGCAAAACTAATTATATTGAAGTGGTGCGAGGGCTGATAATGATTATGACAGCAGCACTGGGGCTGAAAGTTTGGTACATGGCTGGTACAAGTATGTTGCCTCCTTCCTTGGGTGGTAGATGATAATCAATACTTGCTCTCCTCCATCCTTGCAGGTGAATCTTTTCACAAGATTTGATATTAGTAATAACAAGTATCAACTCTATTGTTATGTCAAATTAATATATAAAATAGTGTAATATCGAGAGTAATACATCATAGCTAAAATATCGTAATATTTAGATCTATAGTTCATAACATTATCAATATTTGAATTCAAAGCTTCTTAACATCATTAATGATTATTCCAAGGCATATTCCTATAGCCAACAATATTAGGAATTCACTTGAAATGCTTGCAAACCACAATCTAAAGGATGGTTGTCCTTGTATTGCAAGAGCATGGGTGGATCCATGTCCATCAATCTCGAGGTGGCGTACTTGAGAAGACCCTCAAGCCCAGGAGCGCTCAATTGCCTCCTGGCCCATGAACATGGTCGGATCTCAGGTCCACTCCATCCCTCAGTCCGCCTTGGAGACGTATCATCCTCCTTGATCAAGCCCAAGAGAACTCATTCGCATCCTAGCCCACGAGCATGGCAAGATCTCCAATCCATCCATCTCGGGGTGGTGTGCTTGATAAGATGCATGATGTAATATCCACCCTAAATTTTTTCAAAAACTTCACCCATTAGCGTTAGCCAAATAATAGTGATAAACAATTGAGTAAAGCAACCCTCCACTTTTTGATCACCCAGATCCCAATGAGAGCAAGGTGAGAGCATACGATGAGAAGGGGATCTTTGCATTAACTGGAAATCAAGCTAACTGAAAAGCAAATACCTTCCACTTTTTGATCACCCATATCCGAATGTGGGCAAGGTGAGAGCATATGATGGTAAGGCTTACAATTTTAATCTTCTAAGCAAATCACTTCTTCAGTGGGGTGAGTAAGTAAACCAAGTGCAAGAAAGAAATTCATCCGCTTATTTAGCGGGAATTACAACAAAGCAAATAAGCACTTGGCAGCAAGCCGACCCGTCCAAAGTAAAGTCCTCCGCTTGTTTAGCGGGCATAACATAAAAGTAAGGTAAAACTCAACCACTTATTCAGCGGGAGTAGCATGAAATTTAGAAAAGCTCAACCACTTATTCAGTGGGAGGACCACTTATTTAGTGGGGTAAGTAGCCATGTGAATACAAGAGCAAATCACTAGTGGTACTATCAATGGTGTTACAATAAGCTCATTTAGAAAATGCTTCAGAACATCATATGCTGCTGTTATGTGAAGGAAATGATAAGAACATGAAGCATAACTCCCCCAAAAGATACTACAATGAGAATATAATAACTCCCCCACAAAATACCACAAATGTACCTCAATATGAAGACCCACAATGATGGAAGATGGTCAAGAACATCGCTGCCATAGGTCTGATGCACATTTCAGGTTTGATACATGCGAACAACAGGTTGGAAAACACCAATCAACAACCATACAATGAGCATAACTTCACCAAAATACCATAGAGACATTCCCACACATTTGCAAAGCCAAAAGCTAGGCTAGGCACCCAAAAAGTCAGGACAACAACAACAACCTCCAAAACTCCCTCAAGTCAAATTGTACGACCTAGCTAGGTGGGCGACCAGCTAGGAAAAATCAGGTTCTCCACCAAAAAATCTACAAATTTGAGCAAAGGGGCACCCAAGGTCAAGAAATCCAATGATCCAACGCACAAAAAGTTACCAAGTTTTCCAATCAGCGTGAGTGAAAAGGTAGGACGGCTGGGCTATGGAAAAGCACGAACCGACAACACCAAAACTTGAAAACAACACTCCAAAAAGCTCCTACAATGCTGCAATCAACACTCCATACCAAAACATGTCTAGAAACATCATAGTAGTTAGAAATTGAAAGTGAAATGAAAGTCATCACCACAAATATGCTCAATGGTAACCCCAGCAATGGAGCTACTCCAATGTCCAGCTAGGGAGTGTCTTGCAACTCCAAAATTGAAGCCAATCTTGAGGGTTTTCGTCCTCAAAGCCCAAGGATTCTCTCCACAATCCAACAACACTTTGTTATCATAAGTTTGCATTCCCCAAATGAGAGCAAGAGGGAGGTATATATAGGAATTAGGGATCCAAAATTTCAAACACTTTTCCCTCCAAAAGGGACACCCTCCTTGGGAAAATAATATTTAATTTAAATTTCACTTTAAATCTTCATCTTAGGCGCCCACATGAGAATGAGTAAAAAGAACATCTTTTAAAAACAACTTGAGTTTACCAAGGCTAGGTGTGGGGGTCCAAGTGGCCTTCTTTGAACTTAGTAATTTTATAACTTAAGTTGCAATTTTTGCCTTTTTCGATTCCAAGGATGGTGGAAGCACAAACTGCCACAAATATTAGGACTCCAACAATTGAAACTACCACCACTGCCAGAAATAGAAATCCGGCGCTGAACTGTTGCTAGGACCATTGCCAGAAATAACACTTACTAAAAAATAGCATACTACTAAAAATAGTAAGTGTGTCCAAATTCAAAATTAGTCCAATTTGCGATGCAGCTGTGACTTACTAAAAATAGTAAGTGTTAAAAATAGACATTGCCAAAAATAACAATTTTGCTCGCCAAGGGTCTTAGAGAACCCATAAAAACCCAGAAAGCTCTCTGGCAAATCTCAACAATAACCATTTGAAATGCTGACAAGAATCCTCCAAGAATCTTGGAATCTCTTGAGACGCCTCCAAATAGCTTACGAGAATCCAAAAATAGGCTAATGGTCACATAAATGCTCAGTTTTGAGAAGGGGACATTACACATGAAGACTTCCTTCCTCAACAAGCCTTGGAGCACTCATACGCATCTCGACCCACGAGCCTGCATCTCAGAGTGGCGTGCTTGATGAGGGAAGGGTCGGTACTTCACCCCTCGTGAACTCTAAAAGTTGATTAGCCTCTCTATTTGCAAAACATTTCTATAAATTCAAAATAGATTGCAAAAGGAATCTACTATACTAATTGGTAATAAAATATCATTATGCAGTTATTATATATATGTATGTGTGTATATTTATATATAAATGGCTATTCCTAATTTATATTCTAAAACTTACTTCCCAATAATATTCTTGCTAAAAACAATATTTATTTCTAATAGATATCTTATTATTAAATTTCTTATACTAGAAGTGGGAAAGTGTGTCTATGGATCATCACAAGCCTCCCTAAGGTAAATGGCAAGAATTATATTTATGTTGTAGTGGATAGGTTAACTAGGTATGCACACTTTTTTGCCTTCTATATAGAACTTAGAGCACATTAGGTAGCTGATTTATTTTTGGACAAGTGTTTGGGCTACATGGCTTGTGGAAGGACATTATTAATGACAAGGATAGTAGATTTCTTAGCTCCTTTCGGAAGTAGTTTCATTTGATTGATATTGAGCTCACTCCTAGTTCTAATTATCACCCATATACAAATGGACAAATGAAAATAGTGAATAAGTGGATCGAAGGATATGCAAGAAATTATGTCATAGATCAATCATCAATAAACATAATTGATTAAGTGGTTGCACCTTGGAGAGTATTGCTACAATACCTCCCATCATATGTCTATTGGTATGACTCATTTTATGGATTTGTATGGATATGATGCACTAATCTTCACAGATTTGGTGTTCATCAATAGTAGGGTACCAATAACTATGACTTGGCAGAGCATAGCTAATATATTTTGAGTTCACTCAAGGATAATCTATACTAGGTCCAAAATCAACACAAGATTTATGTAGATCGACACCACATTGAAAGGTCATTCGAGGTTGGGGACATGGTCTTCCTATGCGTGTAGCCTTACAAGCAGATTTCCATTAAGCAAAGTGGGGCTAAAAATCTCAAACCTCGCTTCTATGGACCTTATAGAGTTTTGAGAAGGGTTAGTGAAGTGGCTTATGAGTTGGAGTTGCTAAAAGATATCTAGATTCACAATGTGCCAAAAGATATCTGGATTCACAATGTTTTCCAATTTCTTGCCTCAAGAGGGCACTTGTGTAATATCCCACAATAAAATTTAAATACAAATCTGAAATTTCGTAATTTCTATCAAACTTGAAATAGAGCAAATCGTGTAGAATGAATTATGCACCAAAATACTCCAAACTGAAACCAAATATTATGCAACTGATGCAAAATGCTTCATTTCAGATTTTTAGATGGTTTACATCATTTTTTTGCTGCTAAATACATCAGGTAACATCAATAAACATCTTCTGCAATTTACATCAAGAAATCTTCAAACTGGAAACTCAAATATACACCAAAACTATAGCAAATTTCACACCAACTCTCCAAAATTCACACAAAAGTCTTCTACAACAAAAAGCATGAAAATACAGTCCAACAACAACAAAACCATGACCTCCAAGTTGCTAATGGTTTACACAACCCAAAAAAGCAAAACAAACCCAAACCCAAACTATTCAAACTGCAACTATCCTACAACACACAACTTTTGGAAATGAAATGCAACAACTTAGATCTGCACTATGAGTGAGATTACACTATGATGAACCTCTGACTCCTGTCCTTAGTTCATCTATAAACAGTGTTACCCCAAGTTTCTGTGACGGGGATAGTAGGGGACGAGTCCCCAAGTTTCCGGATTTTGAGGCCAAATTTGGGGACGGCAGGGGGACGGCTATATAAAATATAGGGAAAATTTAAAAAATATAGAGAAATTTTAAATATTCATATGATAACATGGATAAGGCATGCATAATATACATTATAGAACCTTAACATATAACATTTTTGTTCAACATTATGTCAATACTCAATACTCAATACACATTCAAAATTCAAAATTAACATACATGAATCATGAAACAACCTCCAAGTTATAATTTATAAACCTATATCAAAATGCCCAAAGGCTACATTGCTGCCATATAGTTTTAAAGTGTGATATGAAAATCAAAATACAATAAACAAAGAGTAGTAGCACTGCTGCCCCTAATCCGCAGGATCTCCCATAACCGCATCAAAATCAAAGTCATCGTCTGAGTCATTGCCACTGTGATGGTCCACCTCAGCCTCAACCAATGGAACTCCAACCAAACCCTCAACTGTCTCCTCCTCATCTACCTGGGCCACGTCCTCAGGATCAATATTCCACCGTAGAGCTGGAGTTTGTTTGTACTCTAGAGTTTGCCAATCCTGAAGCCGAAGAGCACTATGAACGACCACTAGCTTATCCACTCGTCTAAAGGTAAGTCTATTCCTCTTGAGGGAGTGGATAAAGCTATATGTGGACCAATTCCTCTCTGCAGCAGAGGAACTAGCAACCTGTGCAAGAAGGCGAGTAGCAAGTGTCTTCAATTGCGGTGTATCCCTCCCATAATAGGTCCACCATCCAATAGGGTTCATTTGAGCTAATATAGCTCTATCCAACCTTGCCTGTGGTTTACTCAAGTTTGGGCCACTATGATTTGCAAAGTCTAGGAATTGTGTCCGAAGTAGTGAAGCTTGCTCTGCTGAATACATCTTATCAATGGCCCGTGTGAACCCATCTAAAACCTCAGGGTCATTGCATGGAGGCACCCTACCATCCCTTGGTGCATACCATTTGGGATTTAGAGCAAAGGCAGCCATATGAAGCGGGGTGTTCATTGTATTCCACCTCCATGTCACAATGTTCCTAATGTGTTGCTCATATAAATCCAAAGTGGGATCCTTTGCCAAAATAGTTTGCTTGATCTTCCCAAGCATATTGTTAAATGTCTCATATATCTCTCCAAGACTAGGAGAGTTTGTATCAGCATATCGGATGACATCTACAATAGGCGAGATGAAGGAGCAAATATATCTGCAAAATGCAAACAAAAAGTTCAAAATAATTAGTTGACAAGTTAATTGACATTGTTAGAAACTTCAAAAGTTGGAACATTGGACAATAAAATTAAAATATTAAAATCAGAAATTTAATATGAAAATCAGCAATCTAATATGTCTTACCTCACATTGGACCACCAATCGTCATCGATTATCTTTTGTTTGACGGTCTTTCCTTGAGCAGAACTTGCATTAGGCCATCTAGTCCACTTTGCATTGACCATCATCAATTGTAGAGGCTCATGCACCTCAAAACATCCTCTCCAACAAGATGATGTATGTGGCATATCTACATTCATTGATTCATTAAAAAAAAAAATTCAAAACAAAATCAGATTATGAATACAAATTGAAATGTTTGAACTTTGAAGTTTCAAAATTTGAAAAATTGAAAGTGAAACAAAAATGAAGTGGCATACCTTGTCTCAATAGGTTTGAGAAACTCCTTATTTGAAAATGATCTAAAGAGAGCAAGTGAGGTGTGGTGATTGCAAATGAACATCTGAATATCTCTAGCTTTTTCCATTGTTTGCTTCACCCAATCCAACTTCCCTATGTTTTTCAATGCATTGTTAAATGCATGAACACAACATGGAGTCCAAAATCAACATGCCTATATGTATCCTCCACCATCAACCCAACCAATTTGCACACATGTGCTGAATCAGTGATCACCTGTAGCACATTAGCAGCCCTAACCTCCTCTATGGCATCTCTCAAAATGGAAAATTGAAAGTTTGCATCCTTACTTCTCCCCGAACAATCTATGGCTCTAAGAAAATAAGAACCAGCAAGGCATGTGACTATGACATTGATGAGTGGCCGATGTCTAACATCAGTCCACCCATCCATCACTATAGAGCACCCCGTGCTCATCCACGTTTGCCTCATCTCCTCCATTAACACATTAACTTTGGAGTACTCTTTGTCTAGGAGGGTGGTGCGTAGCTTATGATCTCCAAGGGTAATGATTGAAGGACCAATAGTGGCTATATCTTTAACCATTTGTTTGAAATAAGATGAACGGTCCACATGAAATGGGATGGCATGGTCAAAAAAGAATTTGGCAATGGAAGATTCAGTGGCTTCTCATGCCTGGTTATTAAACATAGATTCAACTGAAGATGCCTTCTCACTACCACTCTCCTTCCTCTTTCCTCTTGAGGCAACTCCACTACTACCAACTATGGAAGGCATAGACATAGATGATTGTGCACTTGGGAAAGAAGGTGACCCACCTTTAACCCCATCCAACTCCATTTGAATTCTTTGGCACTCTAATGCTTGATCATCTTTTAATGCAGGACACATTCTAACTCCATGGCCCACCTTACCCAATAAATGAGACCTTACTCTTGTGTAGCTGCCCCTAAATTCTTTTTTGCAAACATGGCAAAACCACACCCTACTCCCCCTTGAATTTTTTGTCTTTGGCCCACGGGTGTAACATATTGAAGGAATGAATTTTTTTTTGTTTAAAGTGTGTTTTGCATAGCATTCCATGATTGTTGAAAGGCATTGGTATGGGTTTCTTTGCTCTTCACTAACACCCTCACCACTTTCCCTTCTATTTTGTGCTTCATCTTCATTATCACTCCGACCCTCATTGCTGCTCATGTTTTTTATGTTTAGAATGCAAGTTTCAACTGAAAAAGGCAAAAAAAATTAAAAAATCAGACAATGTATGCTTGAGATTTTGCAAAAAAAATGAAAAAAAAAAGAGGGTAAGGAAATGCATACCTCTTTGGTGGATTTGCACTCCCAACAACACTAACTTCAACCTCCTTTCCTCCTTCAAGCTACTATTCTTTCTCCTTCAATGGCTGCAACTTCTCTTTCTCTCAAACCCTTGGCTGCTCACAACAAACAACTGCATAAATGAATCAAGAAAGGCCTCTTTTTTCCTTATAAGATAACAAAGACCAATGGGGCCCACAATAGCCATGTAGGCAGGGGTGTTGCTTTTTTAAAATTATGTTTTTCTTTTCATTGAAAACATCGCATAACGCGGGGGACGACTGACCCACCCCGGGATGGTTGAGGGACGACTTAGCTGTCCCCTGGCCGTTCTCGGGAAGATCAGCTGTCCCCCATTTGGTCAACGCCGTTTCCCCGTTTCGGGGACGATTTCTGTTTTTTTTTCCAAAAGTGGACACCAGGGGATTGTCCCCTAGCCGTCCCATTGTACTCGAGACGTTCCGGGGACAGGGATGGGGCATTTCATGGGGGGGACGCATCCTCGAGTTTCCCTGTCTGTAAACCCTCAAACATCCCATTCTTGAGCCTCCCTCTCCACAGGTTTGACAACCTCTGAAGAACAACAAATGCATCGGCAACAATAATTTGTAATCATCCCAAAATGAATCCCAACTAATATTTAAAATAAAAAAATCATTCTAAGGCATATTTGGGTGCCCAAAAAACTCCCACACTAAGAAGGAAAGTATCTTGGAACTTGCAATTAGTAATTGCTTTTCTAGTTGTCAAAATCCTCCAATGAACTTTCAAGAAAATGTCCCAATTGCCTTGCAAGTAATTGAATTTCAAAAAGACAAGTAATTGCAATCACAATTTTCTGTCCCACCACTCTTTGGAGACATGAAACATGAAAGACATTGTGTATTTTACAAACTGGTGGCACATCTAATTCATGAGCTATTTCTCTTTCCTTCTTGATGACTTTGTATAGTCCATTGATCTTTTACACTCCACTTTTCTTCAAGGAACTATGATTATATGGCTGCAACCTTACAAGAAACAAATCACCAACCTCAAAGACTCTTTCTCTTCTCATCCTATCTACATACAATTTTTGTTGATCTTGTGCTTGATGTAATTTGTCTTTGAATGACCTCGAGATCTCTTGACTTTGTTGGACAAAGTCACTTGCTATAGGGACTCTACTATTTGAAAATAATAAATCAGCAAAAGAGAGAGCATCATAACCATAGAGAGCTTGTAATAGAGACAGACTAGTGGACATGTGATGGGAGGTGTTATAACAATACTCCCCTAATTGCAACCATTTCACCCAAGCACCATGCTGATGATGTACCACTAACAAATCATCATACTCAAACTGAACTCTCCTTTTTTGGAACCCCAAAAAGTAAACACCCTCCTAACCAATACTGAAATCCTTGAGTGGATTGAAATCAATGCCATGGGATATATCTTGCCAAGGTAATTCAGAGAGGACCACATCAACGAACTTACTGCCAATCACGATCTTGGGAAAAATACAAGACACCTTGCTCAACCATAAAGCATAAACCTCAACATCACTACCACAAATATGAAGCAAGCTAATCGCTGCCACAACTCTAAAATCTGCCAAGCAGGAAATCCCTTTGCTATTGCCAATCGAAACTATAACATCGACACTTAACCTCCAAGTGTCAAAGGGAAGGTTCCGAACACACCAACATACCGAAACCACTGCAATCATTAAGCTGTCATTTGGAATCATACATACCATCTCCATGAAGTAACTGCTGTGACCATTGCTCACCAAAGTGGAAGCAATGAATGAATGAACTGTGTCCAAAAAAAACACTTACAACGAATTGCCCAAAAATTTGCCAATGCTCAACAACAATCTTCTCATGATAAGATATCTCCATAACTAACAAAAAGATGTGAGGGCAGCGATAACCAAATGGAAATCCTACTAAAAACATAGGAGAGATGAGTATGGAAGTAGCAACAGGAACATCCCCTACTATAAAATTACCTCTACCATCCAGCCTCAACCAGGAACCAAAGTTGAAAAACTCGGACTCGACAATAACTCGGCAGACAAAATTTTTTTAAAAACTCGGGACTCGGCAAAAACTCGGGGAAAAACTCGGCAATAATTCGGCAAATTTATCGAACATTTGAAAATACACAATTTTTTAAAATATAGAACATATTACTGATTTCATCATATATAAATCAAAATTAGAGTTCAATACATATCAATCATCAATGTATCAACTGATTTCATCACATATAAATCAAAATTAGAGTTTAAAACCTTAAAACATATCAATCATCAATGTATCATAGACCAAAAAACAAGTTCGACTTCTCAATACATATCAACTTCAAATTTCAGTATCAATAAAAATTACCTATCCGAAATTTCTTCTACAATTGAAACTCAAAAGTTTTTGTCGCTGCTGTGTGGGTGGTATTGAAGTAGATGGTATAGGTGTAGTGTCCTCAATAGAAGCCTCAACAGGTGCCCCAGCAGGTGCCTCATCCATAGGGATAGGATCAAGTTGCGTGTGTGAAGAAACAACCTCTATTGGCTGACCAAGCTCGCCTTCTTCCTCCTCATATGCTGCCACCTCTGCTTCCCATTCAGTTGCCTCTGCCTCCCTCTCCATCACAGCAAACTCATCATCACTTATCCATGGATCCACATTGACCTCATCAGGCTTAGCAATCCAATCCAAGTATGGATCAATGTCATCAAGGTCAAGTGCTTCATGTGAACTCAACCCTTGTACCTTCTTCTCATGCAACCAAAGGTTGTAGCGCACGTAGACAAGGTCATTCAAGTGCTTTTGAGTCAACCGATTGCGCTTCTTTGTGTGAATGGCCTCAAAGACACTCCACTTGCGCTCACAACCAGATGCACTACAAGGCTGAGATAAAATGCAAATGGCAACCTTTTGAAGATTAGGCGTTGTGGCACCATAATCTTGCCACCACAAATCTGCAAGGATAACAATTGCCATTTATAACTTAGTAAGGATTTAATAAACTTAAACATTAACATAATGTCATAAATAGTAAAATAATATTAAACACATGAATTTGTTACTTGATTGTAGAGTGTCTCTCCTACGAATGCAATCCTTGGAAGAAAACAATGGCCCTTCAGCCCTCTTATAGCTCTGTATCTCATCAAGTATGAGATCTCGAAGGTCATCATCACTAACCAATCTCTCAATACATGTATTGAGGCCAACTTGAACCTCTGCATCTGCTCTGAAAGTAGGAGAGAAATAAAACTTGGGGTTCAAAATGTAGGCAGCTACATGAATATGTTGGTGGAGTTGTCGGTTTCACCTCCAATCTATTATGCGCCATATGGGTTCATATTTGGTCTTGTTTGACCCATATAAATGCTGAATTGCCTCTTTGGCCTTATCCATGGCCTCATATAGATACCCCATGGGGCTTTTATCCCCATCCACCAATTGTAGAACTCTAACCAACGGTTTCGACACCTAAAATATAAAAAAATTAACAAAATCAGCAAGCTGTAATATTAGAAAGCAAAAAAAAAAATCATCAATAAATGTTTGAAAACTTACTTTGATGATCTCCATTTGTTTGGCAAATCTATCATCAAAAATGGTCTTCTTGACCTTATCTGCTTCAGGCTTCTTGGAATAAGGACTCTCAAGCCATTTTTCACTCACAAACATGCGCTTGAGGTTGGGCAATGTAGCTAAAATGCTCTGCAAGGTGAGGAAATTGGTGGCAAAGCGTGTGACTCTTGATCGCACGAGATCCTTACCATCAGTGTGCTCTCTCATGAGACTTAGGACCCATGTGTGATTGTAGATGTACTTTGTGACATTCCTTCCATCTTCAACCACATTCTTCACCCAACTTATTTTCCCTATGTCCTCAAGGAGCAAATCAAGACAATGTGCAGCACAAGGAGTCCAAGATAATGTAGGATGCCTCGCCATTAGGAGTTTACCGGCTGCCACATATGCAGCTGCATTGTCGGTCACAATTTGAATTACATTTTGAACTCCCACTTCCATCACCACCTCATCCAACATGTTGCACAAGGTCTCTGCATTTTTTGTTTCATTGGAGGCATCAACTGATTTTAGAAATACCAATTGTCCCCCTGAAGCCACTAGAAAGTTGATGAGTGTCCTATTTTTGCCATCTGTCCGCCCATCATATATAATGGTGCAGCCATTCTTTTCCCAATTTCTCCTCTGTTCCTCCACTAGTTTGTGTGTGTTTTGGACCTCATTTTGCAATAATGGCCCACTCAACTCATAACGACTTGGGGCCTTGAACCCCTTACTTGCCACAATCAATGCAGTGACCAACTCTTCCCAATAAGGACTAGAAGCAACATTGAATGGAATATTGTTGTAGTACCAAAACCTAGCACATGCCAACTTCGCCTCATTTCGCAACTCTCTATTCCAAGAATTACCTTCCAATGAAGGTTGTGCACCAGGAGTATTACATGGAACAAAAAAAATAGAATTGAGGCTGCCCACACTTGTTCCTAATCTTCATATCTGTGGCCCAAGAGAAAAAGAGCCTCCCATAGCCCTTTGTGACTCTGTAGAACTGAAATCTGCATATGGGGCTGCTATTGCCTCTGCTGCTCTCTTTTTAGTTTCCTTTCTTTGGTCATATGCTGCAAGGAGTGCTTTGGCCTCCATCTCAATCTCTTCGGGTGCCTTTTTACATGGTGTAGCATCTCAACAAGGGATTCATGCAAGGTGGTATTTCAGCCGGTTTATGCCACCAAAATAAGACTCAGTGCAATGGTTGCAAATAACCTCTCCTCGTGCTGCACCTGGTGTTCCATGTTTCCAGCAAGGATCTCTTGGTTTGCCACCACTTTTTTTACTTGCAGAAGCCATTAGTAAAATACCTAGCAAAAGAGAGATAAGATAAACGTTAAGAGATAAAAAGTGAAGTTAAACAAAATAAATGAAACATATTAAAATTTAAAAATGATTGAAATTTGAAAGATTTGAATTTTGAAACATATTAGAATTAAAAATGATTGAAATATTTTAGTATATTAATTTATATTATGATAAATTGATAATAATGAATGGTAGAAAAGAAAATAATAACAAAAATAATGACATTGAAATAAAATTTGCAATTTGAATAACATTATTTTTGTTATTATTTTCTTTTCTACTATTCATCAATTTATCATCATATAAATTAATATATTTCAATTATTTTTAATTTTAAGTTTTAAAAATAAATTAAATTAAATTAAAAAAGTTCAATTTTCTTTTACAAATATAAGTTAATATATTTTATTATACATTTATAAGTTTTAAAAATAAATCAAATTCAAAATTATAAGTTAATATATTAATTAAATTATTAAAAATTATATTATAACTTAAATCAATTATAAGTTAAAAAAAATGAAATTAAAAATTATAAGTTGATATTAAATTAAAAATAATATGTTGATATTAAATTAAAAATTATAAGTTAATATGTTATAAACTTAAATCAATTATAAGTTAATAACTTAATATATTAAATTAGAAGTTTTAAAAAACAATTAAATTAGAAAATTTCAATTTTTTAAATACTTATGGTTTCAGACTATAAATATTGTCTTATATTATATATAAAATTATAAACTATTCTTTACAAATATCTTATTACAAATCAGTAAATAAAAAAACAATTAATTAAAAAATTTATCATGATAGATCTTGCCCTAGACAAAAATGTTAAAAAAAATTAACAAAAAAATTTACCAGAGCAAAAATGTTATGGATTTCTAAGTTTTTTAGGTTTTTTGAGTGTGAATTGCGTGAGATTTCAATGAGAAGGAATTCGCACAAATACCTATGGTTGTAACCTTCGATCTTGCAGGCTGTAGCCGTCGATTTCTTCTGCCCTCCGTTTTTCTCCTGTGCCGTCGTGTTTTCTCAGACGTGTTTCTCTGTGCCGCCGTCGTTTCTCTATGCGTGGTGAACAAAATAAAAATGAAATGCCGTTTTTAGAGTTTGTCGCTAAAAACTTAGGGCAAGATTTATAAAAAACGTGTTTTCACTATTTCGCCCGCATTTTTCCAGTTTTATGTACTTTTTTTGTAGAAAACGCGCCACGATTTTTAAGGATTACTCGGCTGCGAGTAATCAGGCGATTAACTCGCCTTTCAGTTTGCCACGCAATTACTCGCGAGTTAGGCGAGTTTTGTACGAGTTTTTCAACTATGCCAAGAACTACTCAGCTGTTGGATTGAAGAAACCATCCAACTCATCTGCAAATCAGAATCTGAAGTCATATATAGGTTGATCGGAAAGTGGGCAGTAGTAATAATACTGGAGGTTGACCCACTACTCCAATCCTGAGACAACATCTCATGGCAAAAAGATGCACCTGGGTCCCAAATCCTGTAATCAAATCCAATCTCATCACTGAAATCAATAAGGTCTTCAAATAAAGGATTATCATGAGTCAAATCAGCATCCATCTCAAATAAAGGATTATTAACAAACTGAAGACTATCTTCATCTCCAAAATCAGATCTGTCCTCTTGCTGATCCAAACTCTTATTATTTGAATGTGCTAGATCATACTCCTCTTGGATACATTCTAGCTCCTCCATTGCTTGTTCGACCTCCTTGGCTCTTTCTCTGCTCTCTTTCTCCTTGAATTGAGAAGCTCCATAGAACTGATCATTATTTTCAAGTAGTGCCTTTTGGACACTTTCCAAAGCAAAATCCATGGAATTAATCTCAATGGTGAGCTCACTAACCTCTTCCCTTAATTGCTTTGTCATGGACAAGGTATCATCTACAAACTTGTTAGCTATACCTCTATCATGCATCATTTGCAAGTAGGCTATTGTTATTTCTTCCATGGTGTTCTTCATTGTTCGCAAATCAGCAAAGACAATATTCAACTTAATTTGACCTCTTGGTGCATTTTGAATTATGCCTTCTATATGCCTATGTGTACTATCCAATCTAAATAAAACTTGCACTTAATTTTCAGCAAACACCAAGAATTGATTCTTACAACTTTCCTCATGCATGTCAAGTTTTTGCAAATTTGATTTATTATAATGCATGCAAAAATAAGAATCCTCTTCATATCTATCATCAATATTTCCATGGCTATCCCAAACCTCATAAACTTCCCCTTGACCATCTTGATGAGAGTGTTCAGAATTGGGTTGAGATTCCACATCAACAATGCTACTATATCTTTGCTCAAAATCAACGCCAAGCAATAATAAATCAGATATGTGTTCAATATCATCAACATACCTTTCAGCATTAGCTTCCTCAATGTCATCCTCCATGCAAGAATCCTGAGATGAATTTAAAACAGCATTGGAATGAAAGGGAAATTCATTTGAAGATAAATCCTCATTATACTTAGATGTTCACACCTAGATCCTATGTGAAAAAGTGCTGATTGCTTTGTTTAGGGTGTAAGTGTTCTCTATGCTCCGCATGAATGGTTGCCCTTTTGAAACTAGGACTAAATTGTCATAAACATCCTTCTTTGTAGGCTTGGTTTGGAAGCCAAACCCAAAGCCACCCGAGATATCATCAATGAAATGAGATGAGTGATCATCAAAAGCTAATTTGGAGGTATCATCATTTTTGCTTCTTCCCTGTCCATCATCTAAAGGTACATTGGTGAACTCATCATCAATATCAGGTCCACTAGAAACATCAAGGTAGATATTAGACTTGGAGTCATCATCAGATGAATTTGAACTAGGATCCAAGGCTGTGGTTTTGTCCTTTCCTTCATGCACAACCTTATCCACAGTAGTTGCATGCATGACGAAAGAGTCACCCTGAAGCTCCGTCTGACATTCATCATGTTTCAAAGCCATCACTACATTAGATTTCTCCGCTATGAACTTTTCTTCAACCACCTGCCCCTCTTCATCTTTGAGTTCAAATCTATCTATCAATCTTTGACTTAAGTCATCAAAAGTATTTACTAGATTATGGACTTGAGTAGTCATACCATGATACTACTAGTCATAAGCAGCATTTTCAAGGTGTAGAGTTGCATATTGAACAACATCCTTTTCTTTCATGGGGTTGAGAGTGAAGAAGGTTTGTAGCTTCTGTAACCATGCCCTGGTTGAAATTTTGTTTGTCCCATTAAAAGTAGGAGCTGAGAGTTTGCTCAACTTATTCTTGAGCCCTCTTCCACTTGAATCTTGGTCTTTCTTATAACCCTTCCTTGACAACAATGAATTCATCATGTCTACATGATCTCTGAATGGAATCAAAGTCCTGAATTCCTCATCCAAATTGTTATAAGTAGCTCTCATTGCAACCAAATCTCCCACTATTTCTTCCAAAGGATTAGAGGATGGGTTTGTGGGTGCTTCATCAAGAGGTAAGAACATGTTTTGTGAAGTTTTAAAAGGGGATGGTTTCAATTTTTTTGCAACTTTAGAAATGCTCCCTCTCTCTTGAGTGGATATTGAGCCTTGAATTTTTTTGCTTGCAACCTCATTACTTCCCTAGTTTCAAAAAGGCTGTCAGTTGCTTTCTTCTGACTTTCTTGGAGATCAAGGATTTTTTTTTGTTTGTATTTGAACTTTAGTTTCTTCTAAGGAAGGATTATTCAAGAGTTATTTATTCCTCTCCCTTTGCAAATATCTTCTTTCTCTTTCACTTGGCTCTATAAATCCTATTAAACCCTTAAGCTAGCAAGATCATAGATCTGATACCACTGTAGTATCCCACAATAAAATTTAAATACAAATCTGAAATTTCTTAATTTCTATCAAACTTGAAATATAGCAAATTGGGTAGAATGAATTATGCACCAAAATACTCCAAATCGAAGCCGAATATTATGCAACTGATGTAGAATGTTTCATTTCAGATTTTTGTATGGTTTTACATCATTTTTTTGCTGCTAACTACATGAGGTAACACCAATAAACATCTGCTGCAATTTACATCAATAAATCTTCAAACTGGAAACTCAAATACACACTGAAACTATAGCAAACTTCACATCAACTCTCCAAAATTCACACAAAAGTCTTCTACAGAAAAAAACATGAAAACACATTCCAGCAACAACAAAACCATGGTCTCCAAGTTGCCAATGGTTTACACAACCCAGAAAAGCAAAACAAACCCAAACTATTCAAACTGCAAACTATCCCGCAACACACAACTTCTGGAAATGAAATGCAACAACTCAGATCTGCACTATGGTCATCTCTAAGTGAGATTACACTATGATGAACCTCTGACTTCCGTCCTTAGTTCATCTGGTAACCCTCAAACATCCCATTCTTGAGCCTCCCTCTCCACAGGTTTGACAACCTCTGAGGAACAACAAATGCATCGGCAACAATAATTTTTAATCATCCCAAAATGAATCCCAACTAATATTTAAAATAAAAAATCATTCTAAGGCAGATTTGGGCACCCAAGAAACTCCCACACCAAGAAGGAAAGTATCTTGGAATTTGCAATTAGTAACTGCTTTTCTAGTTGTCAAAATCCTCCAATGAACTTTCAAGAAAATGTGCCAATTGCCTTGCAAGTAATTGAATTTCAAAAAGGCAAGTAATAGCAATCTTGGGAAACCTCCAAAACCCATGCCCTTCTTGGCATATATGCTTTTTAATTTTAAATTGTTCTTTTCCCAAAAAATCTGATTTGAATAAATAAACCAAAAAGAGAATATTTCCTGATTAAACCAGCAGGTCCTGATTCACTATTTCTGGACAACTGGACTTACTTAAAATAGTAAGTTCTATTTTTAGAAAGGGGACATGACAACTTGGCCAGCATATTGCACCATTAGTTGATTCACCACCCTTGAATGATGAGGAAAAATTCATATTGGTTCAAGATGCCATAACTGACATAGGAGAAAAGACGAGGGACATGTCTGATATAAACTTATAGAGTACTTGGTCTATTGGAAGATTTGAAGAACCTACCCTTCAAGAATGCTACTTGGAGGGGCCAAAGATCTTTAAACATCTAGCACTGCATTGCTTTTTGGCAAGCAATTCCTAGAAGGGCAGATTTGTAATGTCCCCTTTTTCAATTTGTAGATAAGTCTGAATCTTCACATGAATGAGGACTAGCATAGTAGTAGATATTAAGTTTGTTGTTGCTATCTATTGTATTGTTTAATAATGCAAGTAGGTGGTTCTATTGGCCTTTAACCTACCAGTTAACTACCTTAATTCGAGGGACTGATTTGTTAGTGAACTGCCTAGTTTGAGGAGCTAGATTTGTCAGTTAACTTCCCACAAATAGGGGAGTTGTTTATCAGTTAATTGCCATAAATTCAAGAAGGTTGCAAGGCACTCAAGAAGTGTTGTGAAATAACTTTGAATCAATAGAGTGAAATTTTGATTTGCAGCAGATGCTCTTTATTTGATAGTGACATAGGCGACCGTAGGTTGTGCTTCTGACTTGCAGGTCACTCTCCTTATCTGGAGGTCACTCTGTTGACCCAGAGGTCATTTCCCAACCTCTTGATGAGCACACAATTATATTGAGAGAGGGGGGTGGGGGAGAGGGAGGTGAATCAGTATAATGCAACTTTTACCAAATTAAAACTTTATCAATCATAATAACATTATTTACTCAACATCAATAATCATGCACATGAGAAGAACACAATAACACACGATATTTATGTGGAAACCCTTGCGGGAGAAAACTACGACAAAAATATTGCTTTTATTAATCTTCCTTTTACAAGTTTTGTAGGCACCAACCCCTCATTCACTTCCAACCCACTAGAGGAACCAACCCCTCATTCAATTTGTGAGCACCAACTCACTGGAAGCACCAAATTCCACAACTGAATACATAGGCACCGACCTACTAGAGAGACACCAATATCTCCTTTTCAATCTGCTATAAACTGATCATATATCTGACATAAAATTGATCACAATCTCCTCATACAATCTGCCTTATTAATGATTTTTCATCATCCACTTATACTCCTCTTCAAATCTGTATGTTCTCCCCTTTTAAAATTCTGCCTTATATCTAATGATTTCTTCTATAATCTCTTCATACAAATCTGCCTGGAATTTTATATACCTCTCATAAATATCTCTCCACTTTGCTCCAAATCTTCTTTATCTTTGCATGAAACCCTCTTCACAAATCTGTATAAATACCTCTTCATAAGTCTGCCATAAATACTTCATAAATCTGACATAAATATACTCTTAAATTCTCCTTACAAATCTGTTCTCATATTATGCATTAGATATTCTTTTACTTTTCTCACCTTCTTCATTTGAACGATTTGCCTTTATATCTGCATATTCTCTTCTTTTACATCAGCGTACTCATACTCATAGATCTGCTGGTGTATATTTTAAATTCACACGTCACTCCTCTCCACAAATCTCATTCACATATTATATCCTTTTTTTATGAATAGATGCATCTCTTTTAACATAGAGACAACCTTTCAAAAGGTTATAGTCCTTTTAAATAATCATAATTTTTTCTTTATATATTTCTGACTTTTCATAAACAAATCGCACCATTTCTCAATGGACAAACCATTTCACAAAAGACAAACCTTTCAGTTATTGTCCTTTCATAAGCTCTGCTTTACTTGGGCGATTGGTATTAAGATTTGTTTGTATTAAACAAATTGCTGCTCTGTATAGTCAATCGATGCTTTCTTTATTTTAATCATTAACATACAGATCCCACATCTCCTTTATGTGAATCACTGTCTAATAAAGTCATTGCTGTTCCCTTTATTTTTGTCTCTTTTCTTCTAATTTTGTCTTATTCAGGACTCCTTATTTATATCAATCGCCGCCTCTAAACTTATGTGTTTTTTTTTGTCTTATATGCATATTCGTTGCCTTTTATAGTGCTGCATTTTATCATCTCTAATTTCACTTTAACTTAGGTAATTTAAGTATATATTTCACTTTTAATTGCTGCTCCTTTTGTCTTATGTGGCTCCACAAACATTCCCATCCTTTACCTGTTATTTATGACTGCTGCTCCTTTCTCAACTGCAACCTGGACATGTGCATTTTTAAATCTGGTTGATGCCTCTCTCATACTAATGTTTTAATGTCAATCTTTTGGAGATAAATTATCATATCATTATCACTACTGCCAATGTCTTTGTTGACTTGTTTGATGCTCTAAATAATCTATTGCTGTCACTTGCTTGGATCGCTGCTCATTAACTTGCAGTCACACAAACCTTCCATCTATTTAAACTTGTAATCTGATTTTGCTTGGTCTTGTATGCTACCAATCTGTCCATCAATTAGTGGCCTATGGACTTTTACAATTTCCTTGACATATATCTTGTTTGACATCAATGATAATGATGTCTTCTCACCTTTGACATCAATGACAACTTCCAATCATCTATATACCCTTGACATCAATGACAATATTTCCAACATCTCTTGGGTGTGCTAGTGTCCTCAGTAGATGATGTGACCCTCCAGACATTCATAATGTGAAAAATGTGCTAATGACCAGTTGAGCAAGCTCTTGACTTGAAAGTTACTCTCCTAATCTGCAACATACACTTGCATCTTTTATTTGGATGCCTTTGCAATGTTTTGGAGTTGTTTGCCTAATTTTTCTATTCATCACGATATTTGCAGATTCTGAAGAGTCACTTGTGTTGAGATATTTTCTGTTGAACTGGTGAAAGGGGTGAAAGGGGGGAGAAAATAATTATCTTTGTTTGGGAACTTGGCTCGGTCAAGCCCATGGTTTGGCATGCTTCAGCCTCAAAGAATTTGAAGATATTGGGTGTGTGATACCCTAAATGTACAGTAGTGAATGTGAAGTGTGCACTCAATGAAGAAGGGCAAACCCTAGGAGGTTTTCTAAGGAAGAGTGTTATGTGCAAAGTGCAATGGAGGAGAGTTTCAAGGAGTGTGGGCTCAAGGTGTGCCGAAGAGGAAGAGCTCAAAAGGGCTGCCATGGAAGAGTTGCAGCAAAGGAGGAGTTGCAGGAGCTTATTGCAATGGAAGTAGAGTCAAGGAATTAGAAGATTAGCAATAATGTAGCCAAGAGCCAAGAGAGGAAGAAGGAATTCAAATGAGGTTGCAGTAGTACTTCTATGAAGAGTTTTTGGTGAACTAGCTGTTAGAAAATGTTGTAGGGCAAAGCTTTTAGGGTTTTGGTGGGAGAACTGATTTTGAAGTGTCCAAGCGCACTAGCCTTGGTGTGCCATTGCCTTTGAGGATATGGCAACAAAGACTCAGGGGAATAAGGCATTTGCAATACAGGAAATCATGTTTGGGCATTTGGCACACCTATGAGAGGTTTTAGGCACAAGAATAGACAAAATGAGTCCTAGTCAAGCATAGTGGAAGCAAACACTAAAATGAGTGTATGAATAGAGTGAAAAGTGAGAAGTATGCTATTTTCAACTCCACAGCATTTTGCAATGCATGTTTCAAGTTAAGAAAAGAAAGTAAAATCTGTCGTTTATCCTGTTTTTGTCTAATAAGCTTTGTCTAAAAAATGAGTCATCATTTTTACCAGATCTATTGAATCACAAGTCATCGACTCTTCATCTATTGCTATTATAATTCATTGTCAATCCTTTTTTGAGTCTGCCACCATCTATGAGATGAGCCCAACTGGCTCCTACTGAAACCCTGTAGTTTTTGCTTATCTTTTTGTGTTTTTTTGAGTTTTTTTAGAGAAATTCTAGACAGAAGTAGAAGGGGTGATAGCATATAAATGTTGATAAAACACAGATCTGAACTATTTCTGATAAAATGTAATTGCAGAAAGTATTAAACAATCACCACAAAGAGATTACAAATGATAAACGTACCCGATTGCCTCCAGATTATTTAAATAAGAAAATATCAAAGCTTGCCAATCAAGAATGGTGAATATTGACAAATCCAGGCGTACAAGACTACAAAATGATTAATCCAGCCAAAAAACTGAGGCAAATGATCTGTAGAAGCTAGGTGCCAATGATGAAGCTGATAAACCCCCAAAAGGGAAGGTGTTTCAGCCTTTTGGGTCACACGCCCTTCTCATGATGCTCACACGTGCTAGCTGTAAAGTACGGCCTTCCTCTCCAAAAGTAGTATGGCCTTTGCAGTTGCTGAATCTTCTTTATTGAAAGCTGAAAAATACTCTTGAAGATGGTGTCCAAGGTGAGAAGCCCCCTTCCTCTGATAAATTGTACACTGCTCAAATAAACTCTGATGAAGATCATTGAAGACTCCAGAATGAAGCCCTCCCAATTTGCAACAATTCGGCTGGTGTCTCACAACCTCAAAGTAGCCAAGCATTGAAGATCTGTCGTTTCTTCAATGGTGAAAACCCTCTGGTAAACTTGTCTTAGACAAAATCACAAAGAAATAAGAAATTGCAATGTCAAATGATAATCTGATATTAGGTCGACTTGCAATGATTTGCCTTATACTCCTGAAAAGGCACGCATTTCAAGAAAGTACGGATTTCTCATAAAAATACATTTAGTTGTATTTTAATTTATTTTCAATAGTTCTCCCAAAAATACTTGGGCGCACTTTCTTGGGTCTTTAAGTGATTTTAATCACTTTATAAAGTAATCTTTTATTACTTTATATTATATTTAAGTGGCATTTTCCTTATAAAGTCAGTTTGACTTTATATTAATCATTTAAGTTAAATACATAACTTAACCACTGAAATACTCATAACTTCCTCCAAACTCAGTATAATGCTGTGCCGTTAGAAGCTGACGAACACTGAACTCCATCTGCTTGCACTGATACCAATACTGAGGTGAAAGGGGTGGGAATGGCAATACCCACCAAAACGGACATTGACCCTCTAACCAAGTCCTGTCAGCCCATGAGGGTCCAAGAAATAGGCTAACTCCACTACGCCTGAACACTGACTAGAGTAGGGACATTACAATCTATCTCCTAGCAGATTGTTGCTTTTCATTCACCACTAGCCAAATTGACAGTTGAAAATACTTCTTGCTGCAGTCACTTGATTTTTTCATGTGTAAATAATTGTTTACCTAACAATGAGGATATTTATGAATGAATATTTTACTCTTTCCATAAAACATGAATGCATATATACAGACATATATAGATACACATGTGCCAACATATGCATACATATAAATATATACATACATATAGGATTGAGCAACTAGAAGTTTAAAACATTGTGCTCACCAATTCTTCTCACTTTTAAACAATATCACCTCTAAGGTTTATCAAAAACTAAAAGGTTTTCTTGAGTCACTTAAAAACTAGTCAAAATTTCAAAGCCAAAATTTTGTTAACTAATATCAAACTATAACTAAAATATCAAAAGAATGAATGAATTGGCATAAAGAGGAGATGAAATGCGAATTAGAATAGCTTTTTGCTTAATTTATGGTTGAAGGCTTAATGATGATCATTCAAAATGCTTGAAGATCACACTAGCAGCCTTTTTGATGGATTGATCCATCTCTAACCATGTGAAGTGTAGAAAAAACACTTAAGTAAATGGGAATCAGTAGGTGCACGTTTATATCATTTTCCTGATTACATTTACAAGAGTCTTATTATAGGGGATTAACACTTGAGACTTCAGTGAGCTTCTTACAAGACTCGCCCAAACTCGGCGAGTACTCGTGAGTCCCGAGGCGGGTGACCCTAAACGAGTCCCAGAGACTCGGCTGCCGAGTACTCGCCGAGACTCGCCGGACTCGCCGGACTCGGCAGACTCGCCGGACTCGCCGAGTCTCGTGCCCCAAACTCGGCCATTTTGATTAAATTTTTTTTTAAAAAATTGCATTCTTTTTTTTTCAAATTTTTTAAATAAATGGTGTGCGCCATGAAGGTTTGTGTGGTTTTGAAGGTCTTCATTTGGGCTTGGTGGCGGGGGCTCCGCCCCTCGACCCCGCCCTGTATCGCGACAGGGAGCGCGCCCAGGGCGCTGCCCCGGGACCCTGCGAGGGGCGCTGCCCCTTCGACCCCGCTGGGGGCGCTGCCCCCAGACCCCCGGGGGCGCTGCCCCCAGACCCCCGCAAGGGGCACTGCCCCTTGACCCCGTTGGGGCGTTTCCCCCAAACCCTCATCAAACTATAGGTCTAAGCATGTTATAGGCCAATGATGAATCATGATCATAAAAACCTACAAAATACATATCCCCTGTTGCGAATCTTTGCATCTTTCATAGTCAAAGCCATAATCAAGGATTATCTTGTTTCAAAATTCATACATTAGACAACAAAACATGCAGTCTTGAAGGCTTCAATAAAATTTTAATAATAAAATCCTCACTTGAATATACACACCAATCATTGAGACACAAGCAAATATCATGGCTACATCATCATCTAGGACCTAACTTAGACACTAGCGCATGACTTGTCGTGATATTGGGATGAGTAATGCAAGCTCTTCTGAGCCATAGACTTATTTTTTTAGTTTTGATATTTGTTTTGATGCCATGGATTTCATATTCCATGAGTTTTGTATACATTTGACAATACTTATATATCTGAATGTGTTATTTCCTTCAGCTAAAATTTGCGTTTATACTTATGTGATCGATATATGTTTGTGTATAGGATCATAGTAGTTTCTATTTCATGATGTTATTGTGTATTTGAGGTTTATTCACTAAAGGGTGCATGAAACAAGCTTTAAATCCTTAAAAATCTCTAAATTTCAAGGGTTTTTCTATTTGCCGAGTCTTTGCCGAGTCTTGGGCGAGTCTAGGCTCCGAGTCCGAGTCCGAGTCAAAAATCGGCTTGCCAAGTCCGAGGCGAGTCCGAGTCTTGTAACTATGCTTCATATACATACCATCAATGGTGAATTGAAAGTCTATCATGCAGAAAGCAATAAAGCAGGCTGGCGAGTGCTTATGTAAATTGTTAATCACAATGGGCTTATAACTACAGAGTACCTACCGACCACCATGTTTATGACATAAGGACCAAAGAATACATAATAGAAGTAAAAATGACCAACAGAAAAGTGCTTACAAAAAGAAACTATTCATTTGTGGGTGAAAAAGTTCTAAGATTTGAAGGGTTACTGTTTTCTGACTTAGTTTCACACGAGTGTGTTAATTATAGGCTTTATTGGTTCAGGATATGAATTGTATTGTACATTATCATTTATTATTGAACCATGTTTTTTGCAGGTTATTCAATGCCCCTATTGTGATAGGACGTTTAAGCAGGATGGAAGGTATAAGGAACACTTAAAGAATAAACATACCAATGAAGACCCAGAACAGGACCAGTCATCAAATTTGCAGGAAAATTCATCTGCCTCCAGCTCTGTGGGAGATGCAGGCCTCACCAACACACAAGGTTCTTCACAATCATCTTATCCAGTCAAGATGCCAAAGGCTTTGCTTCATGAATGGTGTCAGAAAAATAAAAAACCAGTTCCAAGGTTCAAGCATGTAAGTAGCTCTTTGTTTGGGCATCAAGCATATTGTTTATGCAAACTTTGCATTTAAAAACTCATAATTAGGGTTTTTATTTATATGCGAATTTTTGTTTACATGCTTTCTGAATTGACTAATAAAAGTTTGTGGATTGTTAGGTGGAGGTTGAGGGTGGTTTCCATTGCAGAGTTGTTTTGCCTGATCCAAAGAAAAGTGAAGCGGATGTGATTCTATGGTATAATGGAAAGGATGCGAAGACATCACAAGAAGCACAACACTGTGCTTCAGTTATGGCTCTCTATCATGTCATGGGTGATCGCAGGTGTGCAGTAACAATATGTTTTCTTCCACATTTCACTTAAACTCATATTATAATTAATTCAAGTCATGTTGTATTATTGTGTAACCCTTTTGGTAGCTAACATTTCTAATCTTGTAGCACTACCTTTACAGACTGGATCGTATTCTTCCATATGAATATCGACAACAGTGGTTTGATTTGGAGAAATCTGCAGAAAAGAAAAAAACAGCAGTGAGTACAACTGTTCCAAAATCAAAATCTCGTCCCTTCCCTATGCAGGAGCTTCAATCAGTCTTTATGAGTGAGAACAATAGACAGTTAGTCGAAGGGCTCCTCATTAATATAGATAAAAATCACAATATTGAAAAGAATGACACTCGGGCATTTAAAGATTGTTTCCCTTTGCATGACATAGAACATGGTAATGAGGTCATAGAAATTGATAAGAACAAAGGCAGCCTGCATGATAATGATGTTGGGTGTTTTAATAATGATGGGTCTGAGAAAATAAACCACTCGAAGTACAAGAACAATTTAGTGAAAGAGTATTTGATTCATTCGTCTAGTAAGGATCCTGTTAATATTGAAATAGGGAGCTGCAATGATATAGCAGAGAAAACATCTGATACTTATATTAAAGAACAAATGAGATCTGATTTGACACGTATGGGGTTCAAGGAACATTATGTTAATGCCGCTCTTAAGGAGTCAAATGAAATATCAGCTGCTCTTGATTGGTTGATGCTACATGTTCCTGAAAATCAATTACCCTTTAAGTTTGCTCCGAAGGCGTCCAAAGCTTCAGTGCAAGTTTTGATAAATGGTAATTGTGAGAGTTCTAAGCATTTTCCTGTGGAAAAGAAAAGTGTTGAGCACCTACAAGAATATGGCTATGGTCTTGAGGACTGCATGATTGCTCTATCCGAGGCTAGTGGGGATGAAGATATAGCATTGCACAAATTATTTATGCAGATTGTAGAGGGGAAAACTCTAAATTCTTACAATGGACTTAAGAATAGAAATGAGCTTCAGGAGTTGAGGTCTGAGGAGCTTGTGGCATTGAAATCAATATTTGGAGAAGAGGCTATATCCTTGTCACTAGCATTGTTCAAATTTAATATTAATCTGACACAGGCTTCTCTAATGCCATTGGAGATGGAGGTATTGTCTTCTATTTCATACCACAATCATTATATATTTGACTCGTAATTCTTGCAAGGTAGGCTTCTTTGCATGGCTGGATTATATGTGGCTCATTCTAGTCTTATATATGACTCATTCTAGTCAGCATAAATTTATGCCAATTATAAAAGAAAGGTTTTTATAACGATTGATCTAGCATTTGACCTTTGCTTATATTTATATTATAATTTATAACTATTCCTGTATGAAGCCATTAATTTTTAGAACAGAGAATTAATCTTTTCTGATGGGTTAGAACCAAGGTGGCAAGGTATAATTTTACCCGATTTTGAATTTTCTACAGACATTAACAATTTCAATCACTTTTTGATCGCAGGTTAAGGTGCTTCCTGGAATCTATTATCCTTTTGAAATCCCTATCGTGACATTTCGAGGTCCAAATCTGTCTTCTAAGTTACTTCTACAATTTACCAAAGAAGTTGGCGAAAGAGCAGTAGAACTCGTTGGTTCACAGATGATCTATGAGCTATTCTGTGTAGCAGCAGAGTTGGCAGATTCCTTAATTGTCAAGCATAGTTTAGAAATACAAATTTCAGAGACAAACTGCATGGATAGAGTGGTGTTCGCTTCTGACAGTAAGAAATATTTAAAAACATTTCTAACCAATCCATTTAAGGACAATCTCACAACTCTTGAAAACTCCTGTAAGTCAGTTGTTACTTCATCCTACACACCTCCACCCCTAAGACATGGGTACTCTGATGGGAAATTTCTTAAACATGGTAAATGTATCACCATGTCAGAATATACTCAAAGTGCTCAAGAAGATTACCAGAAGATTAGTTTGCAGATGAAGAAAGACTGGGACTTCTTACAAACTTCTCACATGCACTCAGAAATATGGGCCACTAGGAAGAAATTACCTGCCTTCCAAAAGAAGACGATTGTTCTGTCTACAGTCAGGAACTCATCTGTAACAATTATCTGTGGGCAGACAGGATGTGGTAAAAGCACACAGGTAAGAGAATTTTTTATATGAATGTTTGGGTATCTGTCTAACCTAGTTTCTTTTATCCACAGTGATTTCCTCTTTACAAAATAGCTTGAAAGCACCACTGACCATTATATGCAATAGTTTTCCAATCTAGGCTCTGTTGTACATAGAAGACTGCATTTTTGTGTCTGTATTATCAAAGAACATTTATTAATTTTCAAAATATTTACAGATGCCATACATTTTTTACTCACCTTTACAGGTTCCGCAATACCTGCTTGAGGAGTATATTGATAGAGGCTCAGGATGTTTTTGCAACATCGTATGCACACAGCCTCGAAGAGTATCTGCTATAGGATTAGCAGAACGTGTTGCAAGAGAAAGAGGTGAAACGCCTGGAGAGACTGTAAGTTCTGATTGTGTCAAATTGATAAATGGTTTAAGACTTAGGCTACTTCATGTTCATTGCAGTTAAGTGAGAATATAGCCTTAATACCATGCATGGTTTATGGCTTTACCTGATTAGTGATGTCCAAACTTAAATAACACTTACGTTTGATTATAGGTCGGCTATTCTATACGACTGGAGAGTTGTCAGTCATCTCGCACCAGGATTCTTTTCTGTACAACAGGAGTCCTTCTACGGCGATTATTATCTGACCCTGATTTGCATGATGTCACTCATGTTATAGTTGATGAAGTTCACGAAAGAACTATGGAAGGTGATCTATTACTTCTGCTGCTTCAGGAGCGCTTGAAAAGGTAAACAGACCATCCTTAACAAGTAAACTATTGCTATAATAAACATCGAACAAGAAAAATCAATACAAGGACAATAATTGTGTGCACGCTTTAAATTTCTTTTCAACGAGATATCAAAAATACTGCAGAAGGACTATCTATTTTCTTTCCAATTACACAAAAACCATAATGGCAGGGACCCTGAATTGTTTCAAAGCAAGTCTGCTTGCTGCTCTATACATGGGTAGATGCTCTAGATTTAAGTGCATTTGTTGCTGCCACCTTGAGAGAAAAATAGACTATAACATTCAAGATTTGCTGTGACGATTGGGCAAGCTATCAATACCCACCTTTGATGGTACAAACAAGTGTACAGCTCACACATGGATCCAAACGTTGGACACTTATTTCTCTCTAAATCTTAGTTTGAAGGAGAAGCAATCAAATATGTTACACTCCATTTGGAGGGAGTAGCACCTGAATGGTGGTATTACAGAATGATCACTCAAGGCCATTGTTTGATTGATACTTATACTAAGTGCAACCAAAGGATCATTGATATATTTGACAGAAAGGACTTTGAGGTACATTTGTGGGAATTGGCCCAATTGAAGGAGTATGGTTTAGTTGACAACTACATGACAGAGTTCCAGAGGCTATCTATTATGGTTTCAGATGTCTTCGAAAGGATGCTTATTATTCTATTCACAGAAGGTTTGACTGAATGCCTCAAGTGTTGGGTTGAAGCCTTTGGTCCTTCTTCATTGCAAGATGCAATCAAAAGAACTATGAACATGGAGCCCTTTGTTTCTAAAAGCAAATTCTATCCTAAGGCACCTCAAGCAAAGCAGCATAATAAGCCTTTTTAGGAGTGGCTGAAGAAAACAAACAAAGAAGCTAGATTGAGCTTCAAACGAAGAAGTTAAGTTTTTCTTGTAAGAGACCATGGGCGCTAGGCCATAGATGTCTTGTTTGTGGGCAAGTCCACTATATTAAAGTTGTTTCAAATGAAAAATCTAGATAGGAAGAATCTGAGTTTGAAAGTGAGAAGGATGAAGTTTGAACCTGAGAGGTAGGATGAAGAAGTAATTTTAAAAGGAAAATTTGCTACATTATTTGATACTTTGAAATACAATCTTTTCAGAGTTCGAGGAGTCCTACATGGGTAGAGAGCCACAATGCTAATTGATAGTGGGGCAACCCACAATTTTATTAGTGAAGCTTTGGTGCCTAAGAGAAGCTTTGAGACATAAGACTTCAAAGGGTTTAATGTGATCATTGTTGATGGATTTACCATGCCTTGCATGAAGAAAATTTCCCAATTGCATTTCTCCTTGGGAAATCGCAAAGTGACAGATGACTTCTATGTTGTTGGCATAGGAGATATTGATGTAGTATTGGGAGTTAAGTGGTTACATTCCCTTGGAAAATTCACTTAGAATTTTTAGACTATGGAACTCATTTTCTGAGTTGATGGGAAGAAGGTAGTGCTCCGAAGAATGTCAAATGGAGCTCCTAGAATTTTTTTTTCTAAAAGAATGGAGAGGAATTTCCAGTATGGTTAGGTTGCTTGGGCAGCCCTATGTCTAATAACCCCCACCACTTCTTCAGATGGCAAGAAGTCTTGTCATATGGATATCCAGTCTATTCTGGATAAGCATAACAAAGTTTTCAATGTATACCTTCAAGAAGGCCACCTGATAGAGGTTTTGAGCATGTCATAGAGTTAGAAAAAGGAGCTAAGTCAATCATCACTACTCCTTATTGCCATCCTAGAAGGCATAAGAAAGAAATTGAGAAGATCATTAAGGAGTTGTTGGACATTGGTCACATCAGAGTAGTTCAAGCCCCTTGTCTTCATTTGTAGTCTTGCTGAAGAAAGATGGAACCATGAGGATGTGCATATACTACATAGCCTTTAACGTAAAGACCATCAAGAACAAATACCTTATTCCTAGGATCAATGAGCTACATTGAGCCTTCTATTTCTCAAAGGTAAACCTCAGATCAGGATATCATTAGATTAGTGTTCGAGATGAGGACATTCACAAGACAACCTTTAGATGTCACTTTGGACAATATGAATTTTTGGTCATGTCATTTGGTTTGACTAATGCTCTAGCTACTATTCAATCTTGCATGAACCAGTGTTCAAAGCAATTGAGAAAATTTGTTTTCATTTTCTTTGATGATATCTTCATCTATAACAAAACTTGGGAGGAACATTTGAGACATTTGGATGAAGTTTTGGGCACTCTAGAGGCTCAAGAATTGTTTACTAAGGAGTCCAATTGTGAATTTGTAATGATTGAGATTTTGTATCTAGGTTATGTTATCAATGCTTAGGGAGTTCAAGTTGATCAAGGGAATATACAAGCTATCTTGGATTGGTCTCCCCCAAAGATCTTGACACTTCTGAAAGCATTCTTTGGACATTGTAGTTATACATAAGATTTGTTAAGGGATTCTCACAATTAGGAGCACCCTTAAATGATCTGACTAAGGGAGCTTTCACATGTATCGATACAACTCAACGAGATTTTGACAAACTCAAGTAGGTGATGAGTTCATGTCTTGTGTTGGTTGTTCTTGATTTGTCACTTCTTTTTGTATTGGAATGTGATGCATCTGTAGAAGGGATCAAAGTAGTTTTGATGCAGAACAAGCACCCAATAGCTTTTGAGAGCCACAAACTCAGAGAGGAAAAAATAAGGTTCTCAATCAATGACAAAGAGATGTTGGCTATCATGCATGCTCTAGCCCATAGTAACGAGACTTGGACTCGGCTCAGACTCGGCTAGGGTGACTCGACTCGGGACTCGGGACTCGGACTTGGTGCAGACTCGGCAAAATGAAAAAAAGTTGAAAAAACCCTAGAAATTTAGAGATTTTTAAGGATTTAAAACTTGTTTCAAGCACCCTTTATTGAATACAACACAAATAAAAGAAAATTTGATCACATACACAAGTATACAACGATCACATAAGTATAAAGTACACAAATTGTAGTTGCGCTGCTAAAGGAAATAACATACTTAGATATATAAAATTAGTCAAATGTATACAAAACTCATGGAATATGAAATCCATAACATCAAATGTTCCATACAAATATGAAATATCAAAACAATAGCTATAAGTCTATGACTCTATGGTATAGTGGAGCCAACATCCTTCCTACGAAGGCGTCTAAGGGTCCTGGATGATGAAAAGTTACTTACATAAGTATTGTAAAATGAAAAGTTTTAAGTTTTTAACTTTAAATTTGAATTCGATAATGAGATACATCTAGATTCTAAAATAATAAAATTTAAATATAAATTTTAAAACAATTAAACGAAAAAGAATTACCTGGCTACATGGAAGGGAATGGTGCAGTAGTACCAAAAGTCTGCAATTGTCTTTTTTGCTGCATCATGTGCGTCCTTGTTCCAACCCATGCTCTCAAGCGACGGTTGGGAACCAGGAGTAGTGCGTGGTACAAAATATGAGTCCATGACATCAAATGTTCCAAACAAATATGAAATATTAAAACAATAACTACAAGTCTATGGCTCAAAGGAGTTTGCATCCTTCCTATGAAGGCATCTAAAGTGGGTCCTAGATGATGTAGCAATTGCAGCCATAGTCTCTGCTTGTGACTCCATGCCACCCTCACCAACATTAGTTTTGGATGTGTTTGCTCATGCTTTAGCCTCCTCCTCTACCATGGCTATAGCCTCAACCTCTCTATCTACCCAGTCAACCCAATCAAGGTCCTCATCACTAGCACAAGTATACATCGATCATATAAGTATAACTATAAACACTAATTGTAGCTGAGTTGCTCAAGAAAATAGCACACTTAGATATATAGTCAAAGACTCAAATGTATACAAAACTCATGGAATATGAAATCCATGACATCAAATGTTCCAAACAAATATGACATATCAAAATATTCGAAACAATAACTAGAAGTCTATGGCTCAAAAGAGCCTGCATCTTTCCTATGAATGTGTCTAAGATAGGTCCCCGATGATGTAGTAGCCATAATCTCAAGTATCAGGGAAATTGCCCTAATGGGGTTGAGAGGTAGTGCCCTTTGTGGGGGTTTAGGCGCAGTGCCTCTAGTGGGGTCAAGGGTCAATGCCCCTCACGGGGGTTTGGGGGCAGTTCCCCTAATGGGGTCAAGGGGCAACGCCCCTTGCGAGGGTTTGGGGGCAGCGCCCCTTGTGGGGATCCAGCGCCCCCAGTGGGGTCAAGGGGCAACGCCCTTTGCGAGGGTCTAGGGGCAGCGCCCCTAGTGGGGTCAAGGGGCAGCACCCCTTTCAGGGTTCTGGGGGTAGCGCCCCCGCCGCCAAGCCCAAATTAAGACCTCCAAAACCATACAAACCTCCATGGCATACATCATTTTGCATTCACAATAAGTAAAAATAATAATTTTATTTTTAAAATTTCATGTATTTTTTTGCACTTTTCAAACCCTGCCTATTGTCGAGTCCTGTTGACGGGACTCGCTTGGACTCGACGAGTCCAGCCAGGACTCAGTCGAGTTCGAGTCCGAGCCCCCAGAACTCGACCAGGGTGACTCGACTCGGGACTCGCCAATTCCTGGTGAGTCTGGGCAAGTCTCGTTACAATGCTCTAGCCAAGTTTAGGCAATATCTAGTGGGTGGTAAATTTACGGTGAAAATAGACCACAATAGCTAGAAGTATTTTCTTAGTCAGAAGGATTTGAATGAAAGACGATAGAAATGAGTAAGTCAACTTTAAGCCTATGACTTTGACATTGAAAATGTTAAAGAGAAGAACATAGTAGCGAATGCCTTGTCAAGAAATCTCACTCTATGCTTTATGACTGGATTTTTAGGTGATTGGAAAGTTGAAATCTTAGTCAAATATTCTAAGAATGTTTTTGTTATTGACATCATGGAAGGATGTTGAAAGATGATAGATACCTAGTGGAAAATGAGTTTATACTCTACAAGGATAGAGTATATCTATTCCTTGAATTGAAGGATAAAATTTTGAGGGTATTCTTGATACCCCTTGGTAGGACATCCGGGGTATTTTAAGATATACAAATAGATCAAGGAAAGGTTCACTTGGAAATGACTCAAATATGACGTCCTTAAGCACATTAGCGAATGCATAGCTTGTTAGTAGAATAAGATTGAACAATATTTTCTAACAACTCTGTTGTTGCCTCTACCTATCTTAGATTAGAAATGGGAGAGATTTTTAATGGATTTCATCACAAGACTCCCAAAGGTGCATGGTAAGGATTGTATCTTTGTTGTGATAGATAGACTTACCAAGTATGCACATTTCTTTGTTATCTCTTTTGAATATAAGGCACCTTAATTAGCTGAGTTGTTCTTGAAATAATTTTTTAGACTCCATGGTTTGTCTCAAACAAGAGTAAGTGATAAAGATAATAGATTCCTCAATCTTTTTTGGCAGGATCTCTTCAAATTGATAGGACTGAGCTTACCCCCAATACAAATTATCCCTTTTGAGCCATGATGCCAAGCTGTGTGAAGCAACCCTAGAAGAGGTGAAATGAGAGATGATGGCCTTTCTTGCAGCACTAGATGAAAATAAAGTGGAGAGGGTGAAGGCACAAGGAGCCATATAAAAGTTCATTGCTTCTAATTTTTCAAGAGAATTTGATGTGGATACGCAAGGTATTGTGGGCTGTAGTCGTGGTCTATGTATACATGGCCCATCCTCATCCAACTCGAGTAGAGTTCAATTGTAGGGCCTTTTTGTGCCTAGAAATGTAATAGGAGCACAACCTTCATTGGAAGCTATTGGGTGGAATAGGGAGGTGCACAAAGAAGCAAATAAGGCTTCTGCAAATTTTTGGTATTACAACCTTCCCTTCAACGTGGCAAGGGGTCCTAATGGAGTCAAGATCGAGGGGTCTTATCAAATAAATTGACCTTGCAGCTTAACCGCACTTTTGCACATGAATTCGTCATCATGCTTTATTTTCTTATTATAATTTGATTATAATAGGGGTTGTCTGAAGCTAAATTAACAAGTTATAAATTTGGCTTTATTCCTCTCCAAAGCCTCTTCCTCCCAAAAGCTCCCAAACAATTACAATAGCCTTCTTTTAGACTTCGAGCTTCTCAAAAAGTTAAACCATTCCAAAATTTGATAGTTACAAACTGACAAGAATTGAATTGTTGCAAAAATGAAAAAAGTGCAATAGTAGGTTGAAGTTTTGCAAATGTAGTAGCAAGTAGACGTTCCTCGAACGATCGGTTCAAACAAGAAAGTTTGCATGTTTAGTTGATTGACAAAAGTTGACAATTCGTACTAGTCTGGCTCATAAGAAAATTCTTGCAATCCGTATATGATGTCATCATTACATCTTGCTAACATCATCCTTTGGCAAGTGAACCTTGTCCCTATTGATGTCATGTTTATGGCAAGGTGAAGTCATCGCTCTACTGATGTCATGCTTACATCATTGTCATAATTGTTCATTTGAACTAGTTAACTAAGTTTCAAAAAGTTGGTTCAGTTGGGTGTGCCCGCAAGTTCTAATGGTCATGAGATTCTCACAAAGTTAGATGGGTAAGAAGTTCTTGCAAGACTAGTTGACCACTAGGTGACTGCAAATGTAGAAATCCGATTTGATGCCTGTTGTGCGGTAAAAGACATTGGAACCTATTAAAAGTATTCAGATCAGTTGAAAATAATTTGGTTTAGTTGACTAAGATATGTCCACAAATGCAAAAAAACCATATGGTACTAGTTATGCAGGAAAATACGTTGGAACCAGTTGTAAATGGATCGATTTAGCAACAAAACTCCACAAATGTTTAGTAGTAGACCTAAAACCTGCTTGAGGATAACTTAGCCAATTTTCCCAATCGTCACTAGATTTGAACTATAGATACCCATTAAGATTTTCTACAAGATGACATCATTAACTTGTCTAAATTGTCTTTCAAAAATCCTCCTGAAGCAACTACCCAAAAACCAACAAAACATAGCAAAATTGAATTGAAAACTTGAAATATTTTTGGTTGATGCAGGATCACCTGTGCACTTGGATGCTCTTGCATTAGACATGTCGAGTAAGAATTTTGTGAGCATGGGATCACAAAGTGGAGTTGGATAGTAGAACTACCCTTCCAGGCTGTAAACAACTTGTAGCAAACTCTATGACTGTAGCAGGTTCATCAAAAAAATTCTTCCTTCGCCTCTTCCAATATTTGGCTAGGATATGTGCCATCCTCCTCCACCTAGTCTAGTCTTCACTCGTCTTTCCTTTCATAGACTGATTTCCACCATAACTCAACCTCATTCTCCAAATGCTTCTCCGGTCGACACTCCTCATCTTACCACTCTCCCTTCTTCCTCTCGTGGGATTTAACCCACCATATTCACCCTCCACCAAACAATTTCTGCAACTTCCTCTACGCCATCCTCCACACCATCTACACTAACAAGATCATGGAAGTTAAATATTTTCATCTTCTCTTTTGCTCTCACCTCTTCTTCTTCTTCTTCTTCACAATCTTCTACATTTCTTCTATTCTCACCATTGCTTCGTCATCCATCTCTTCTTCCACTTTTACCACCTCATATGCATACATCTCTCCATCATCCTTTGTTGCAACATCTTCTCCACTCACATCTTCAACCATCAACACCTCCACGCCTTCACTAAGACATTTTGCCGCAACTCCACAATCTTTATTCTTATAGATTTTTTCTTAAGCGCCATCAACATGACACTCTACTCTTCCTTCCTCACCTTTCTCTGTACACACAGGTTCAGCTACAAACAAATCATTATTAGAAAAATAATGGGGCTCCTCCTTACCGATGTTCTTCTCTTCTTTCCTCTTTTTTATTGCCTTCTTGGTCCCTTTCAAACCCTTAAACATCTTCATATCATTAATCCTAGCCTTGTATATTCTTTCTCTCCTTACAAGAATTGAAATTCCTAACTCCTTTCCCAAGGAAAACCTCATACTCTTCCTCTTTGCTATCTTAATCATTCACAATCTACAATTTCAACAACCTGTACGCACACACCTTCAAGCTCACATTAGCTTACAAAACTTTAGGCCTACGTTTTCTACTGTTATAGGTCCTCTCTCATACTTGCAACAAAAATCTCTCACGCACCTATCCTCTACCCAATAGTAATCTTGGAAAATGCAGCTCTTAACACTTCCTCTACTCACCTTACACAGTGGAGGATGCCTATGCACCTTCTACCCAACTTCAATCTCTGTTTGAGGATGACCAACATGATCTCATCCCTTCAAGCTCTCTGCAATTACATGACTCCTTCATACTTGCAACAAATCCTTAGAGCCTTTGAGAAATCTATCTCGCTTCAAACCCTCACAACACATGTTTTGCCTCAACACACCTTCCCTAGTGAGCCAACCTCACTCTGATACCATTTGATGTAGTCAAGATCGAGGGGTCTTATCAAACTACCCATCCTTGCAGCCTAACCACATTTTTGCACACGAATTCAACATCATGCTTTATTTTCTTATTATAATTTCATTACATTAGGGGTTTTTCGAAGCTCATTAACAAGTTACAAATTTTGCCTTATTCCTCTCCAAAGGCTCTTCTCCTTCCCAAAAGCTCCCAAACAATTACAATAACCTTCTTTTATACTTCGAGCTTCTCAAGAAAAACCGTTCCAAGATTTGATAATTACAAAAACTGGACTGTTGCAGAAGCGAAAGTGCAGTAGTAGGTTAAAGTTTTGAAAATGCAATAGCAAGCAGATGTTTTGCAAACGTTTGATTTAAAGAAGAAAGTCCACATGTTAGTTGATCAACAAAAGTCCACAATCCATATTGGTCCAGTTCACAAGAGAATCCTCGTAATTTGTACAGGGTGATGTCATCATTACATCATGCTTATGTCATCCTTTGGCAAGTGAACCTTGTCTTTGTTGATGTCATGCTTATATCATTGTTGGAATTGTTGATTTGAACCAGTTAACTAAGTTTTTAAAAGTTGGTTTATTTGGGTGTGCCTACAAGTCTTGATGGCCATGAGATTCCTGCAAAGTCAAATAGCCTGCAAGGCCAGTTGACCACTAGGTTCCCGCAAATGTGGAAACCAATTCGATGTCGGTTGTGTGAGAAAAGACATTGGAACTTGCTAAAAGTATTCAGATCAGTTGAAAAGAATTTGGTTCAGTTGACTAAGCTATGTCTGCAAATGTGGGAAAACTATATCGTACCAATTATGCAGGCAAATATGTTGGAACTGGTTGTAAACATACTAGTTAGGCAACAAAACTCCACAAATGTCTGATAGCAGACAAAAAACCTGCATGGGCATAACTTAGTCAATTTTCGCCCAATCTTCACCAAATTTGAACTATAGATACCCATTAAGCTTTTCCACAAGCTTATGTCATTAATTTGTCCAAATTGTCTTCAAAAATCCTCCTAAAACAACTACCCAAAAACCAACAAAACATAGCAAAATTGAACTGAAAAACCTAAAATATTATTGGGTGATGCAGTATCACCTATGGATCGGATGCATCTACTTTAAGTTCATATTGGGAGTGTTTTGGTGACAACATTGACAATCGCAAGGAAAGGGTACAAGGCACCTTCTCCAAGAGATTTAAATGGCAACTTGCTCCAACATGCTATTGGAGATGTACAACAAGTTGTGGAAGATTAAAAGAAGCAATGTTAAAAAGTTTGGATGTGCAATTCTTTTAGATGGGTGGATAGATGGAAGGAACCACACCCTTAATTTTTTAGTGGCTTCGAATGGTGAATTAGTTTGTTTTGAAGTCAATTGATGCCTCCAACAAAATAAAGAATGCAAAAAATTTGAGCTTGATGTTGGAGGAGTTTGTTTTAGAGGTGGGCATAAATTTTTTTGTCCAAGTTATTATTGACAATGCAACAACATATGTGGTGGCTGGAAGATTGCTTCAAGAGAGGCATACAACACATTTTTGGACCCCTTGTGCAACTCATTGCCTTGACCTTCTTTTAGGGGACATAGGCAAATTTGATTGGGTGAGACCAATTGTAGAAGAAGCATGAGATATAACAAAATACATTTATAATCATCCATGTGTTCTTCGCTTGATGAGAGATCACACCAAGGGGAAAGAGGTTGTGTGATTGGGTGCTACAATGTTTGCAACTAATTTTCTGACATTGAAAACTATTTCTCGTCTATTGTCTCCCTTGAAGCATATGTTTGTGAGTCAAGCACGGGTAGACTCAACTTATCCAAAGAAGGATGATGGAGAAAGGACTGCAGAAATAGTTTTTGATGATGTTTTTGTGATGAGCTATAGAGATTGTCAATGTCATATTTGGCAGACTTTGACTCGGAAAAAACTTGATAGACCCAAAATTTGTGACTTCGCAAAGACTCGGAAAAAACTCGACAAGTTAAAATATTGTTTAAATTTCTTTAAAAACACTTTTTTTTTTGCAAAATTCAATGACAAAATGTATCCAATGAGGCCATAAATGAGTACAAAAGTGTTTTCTATTAAATTTGATTCATTTGAATACAAATTGAATACAAAATCGCATCATGATGTGGAATTTTGATACAATAGTTAGTTGGCAACTATTATGAATTTATGATGATTGCCTTTGAAAATCATCATCATAATTCATAAATTGCATATTACAAATTTTACATCTTCCTCTTCTTTGGTCTAGTGCAAACTTGGGGGAGAGGTTCCAATCCTTGCACTTCGTTGTAGCTCCTTGCTTGACATTGAACACTATGTTTGTGGCTTTGACTTGACCTCCATCCTACAACTAGAAGGCAATGATTCACACACACAAAAGCTACTTCATCTATAGAGACTTTGGCAAGCTGTTGAACTGTAGCATCTAAATCAGCACACTCAAGACTTAGATCCCAATTCTTTGTCACACCCTCATTGTGTTCAGGTGTCTTATGTGACAAGAGATGAAGGTTGGGGTGTACATAGACAAAATCCTTAGTTCTTTGTGCACTCAAACGATTGTGCTTAATTGAATGGACGAAGTATGTACTCCAATTCCACTAAGTTGAAGAAGAACGTGCAACCTGTTGAATTTGCATACAACATTTAGTATTTAATTTTATAAATACAAAACATAAATTATAAAATCATATTATCATAAAATATAATATATAGCATAATAGCAATGAATGAAAAACGAGAAAAATAAAAAATAAAAAGATACATACTTGAGATAATTTTAATTGCAAGAGGTTGCAAGTAAATAGAGCCTTGACCATGTATGTACCGCCAATCATGAGCATCTTTCTTGCATTTGTCTTGAAGAGCAAAAACATCATGATTTTTTGAAAATATGAAGTGGCCAAACTCACTCAAGACAACACTTCAAATATCTTCATCTAGAAATATCTTTCTAAATGCAACCTTGTATCCGATAGCAACCTTCTCATCCTTATATGGTGGCAGCCCCCTCAGCAAAGAAAGTATCTCTTTGCTATAATATTTTGGCGACAAAGCAAATGCTAAGAGATGTAATGGGGTGGTCATATTGTTTCAACGATCAACAATGATCTTTTGCACACTTTTGAAAAATCTTTCCGCTAGGTCATGTTCCTTGGCTTCTATTATATTTCTTATTTTCTCAATAATGGAATCCATACCATCATAAATTTCACCCAAAAATGGGCGATTTGTGTAATGTCCCCTTTTTAGCTTTTTCTAGTTTCTTGATGGTTTAGCCTATTAGCTGACCCTTGTAGGCTGATGCTGATGGTTAGAGGGTCTTGTTTGGTAGATATTAGAGTGTTTTCCTCTCTAGAGCTTTGGGTGGTTTAGGATTGGCCTTCGTTTGGTGTTTTAGGGCTCAGTGGTACACACTATTTATAGTAAGTCATCAGGTTAGGAGAGTCCAGTGTTTCTATTTATAGTAAGGCACCTGGACATGTTGTGGAAGCAGTGTTGATCCCAGTTTTCAGTTGGCCTGGCGAAATAAGGATTAATGTGCAAGCTATATCATTTAATTATTATTAAAGGCGACTTTAATAATAATTAATCATTAAAAGCATACTGTAAACTTTATGTCTAAAGGGGGCCATTTAATGACTTAAAGCACATTAAATGATTATTTAAAAGGGTCACCCACTTTGAGGAATTATTTTATTAAGTTATAAAGTGCACATCTAATATTATTTAAAATGATTAAAAAGGAGGCTTCTCGAGGATCGACCTCTTCTTGAGAAATTATAAAAGGGGATCAACCACAGCTATTGATTCATTCATGATTTTGATATTTAGCTTTTGAAGAGTTTCGCTGTGGAGAAGAAGAAACCTAGGGTTTCTGCAATTTCTGCATACTTTGTCATTGGAGAGCGTAGCTTCTTCATTGTATTAGCTACCTGAGGGTGTGAAAGACCATCTGAAGGCTACTTGTGGATTGGCTTCATCCAGGAGTCAACATTGGGCATCATTGGAGGATTTCTCAAGGGTTTCAAAAGATAAACATTTGCAGATCAGAAGTTGATATTCGAGTATGATCAATCTTATTGTAAATTCAAAGCAATAAATAATCAAAGTTGATCATTTGATATTTTAGTTTTCAGCATTTCTCTCTTTGCCTTTGCTTTGCAATTTTATGCATTTCTTGGTAAATATTTCGAAAACTTCAAAACACAAAAAATCAGTTCAGTAGTTGCAAAGAATTTTATATTTGGGAGAACTAGGGTTCTTACAGTGGTATCAAAGCAGTTTTCTTGCCATCCTGTGTTGAGTAAAATTTACATGAGATAAAAGAAATTTTTCAAATACCAAGGGTTTGAAAATTAGTTTCAGAAAATTTGGTTTATATCTTGTGATTGCGGTAATTTGATTATTGAAGATTATTATTGGAGGAATCACATTTGCTTTATGCAATATATCTGAAGAATCACGTTGACCTGTCGGGAGCTTCTTGCTGGTTTGCTGAAGGCATGAAGGCTTCTATAAAGACAAGGGAGGTCATATAAGACAAGATCGCCAGTTTTTGGAGAACGTGGCACAATTTTGGAGGGTAGCGATTACCATAAGGAGAAATCGTGGAAGCATTCAAGTGAAGACAAGCCAATATATTAGCTATCGAGTGAGTCATTGCATTTTATGAACCATTATTAATATCTCCCTTGAGAGGCTTTCGAGAGCTGCTTGGATCTAAAGGAAATATAGAGAATGCCGCCAGGAGTATTATACTTGCTCACGTGTCAGCACCAAGAAGTTATTCAAATCGCTTCAGAACCCAGGACGTCAATATAGCAGCAATCTGTAGGTCATTTGGAGGTTGTGGAAGTCAATTGGGCACTCAAAGAGCTTTAGCGCTTCAGTACAGATTCAGACGTGGCCCTATTCTTGAAGATTTGGCACTTACAGGTCCTCACGTGAAAGCTGAGACTTCATACTGGAGTTAGATGGATGTGGGAGTTTGCTAAAGCAGTACATGGTATTCTCAGAGAGTCTACGTGCACCTCCAGTTGCTGCAAATAGCCCAGAACTGACGCCATTATCAGGTTTTTAGTCATTTTGGCTTTGTGTGGATTGCTGCCAATATTCTAAGCATTGTAATCTGTAAGCTTATACTGTAAGCAACAATCTGAGTATGTGATAACTAAACCTTTAGTCCTTCCTACAATCAGAGATTCTCAGTCAATAAAGGTTGTTGGTGTTTGCAATCAGAAATCGGACTATATAATGCTGCTGGTGCATTTACTATCATTTTCTCAGTCATACTGTTAGTCTGAGTGTCAATACTATTGGGCCAATCTTGTGTAATTATTTGAAAGCCGTGCACTAGTCGCAACATTTCTTACTGAGTTATAACAATTTGATATTGAAATCTGAGGAGTCATAATGGAGAATCAGTTAGTTTCTAATACTCAGAAGTTCTTGTGATAACTGCTGTCATAGTTTTATCTATAATGCTATGCCAATATAAACATGGTGTGACTAGAATGTGGTGAATGATTTTAAATCTCTGTTCCAGCCATCTTATATTCATTTGCCATCCAATATTGTACTGATGTACATGAAAAAGCCAACATAGAATATATCCAGATGTTGCATATGTTTGTATGTTGAGTATCATGTCAATGCTCAAAAATCTTATGGTGCAAACTCAGTTCAGTTTACTTAATTGACAAATGAAATATGTCATATTAAGTGATTGGGAAGTCAAAAAATATCGTCTACATGGGTAGGGGATATTGCAGTCCTGCCAGCCTGTTGGGTAATGATTGCATTTAATTAGGTGCAAAATCAGTTTTGCACAAGTCAGTTTGGATTTGGTTTTCAGTTGGACAGCAAAAAGGTCATCATGGCAAAGTTGTTTAGCAATAAACAGGCATGAAAAGAAATTGAACAAACACAATACAAGACCATACGTAAATTCCAGCGTTTAGGTGATTCACTTTCAAAGTTTGGACTCTCCAAAGGATCGTCTTCACTTTCTTCTAGCAAATGTCCAACACCACAAGACAGAGAAGCGGTGGTGATTAGCATGTTTGAGGAGTATAGCATTCTTCCTCAATATGTTAAGAAGAATTTTCCTTTCAAGGTCTACATGGACATGCACCCAAATCTTTGCCACAAGACTGAGCATGCAAGGAAGGAATATCACACTATAGCTTATGAATTGTTTGTACATGGAATGGATAGAGAATCTTCACATATGGCTGATACAACTTTTCATGAGAATGATTTGGTGTCTTCAAGTTTAGATGAGGTATGCAAAAATTTATATGATGAATTTGGTAGACATGCTGATTTGACTCAAGGAGACATTAGGACAGCCTTGGGAAATGATTTGTCTACATCATCCTTGCAAGAGGTTTCTCAAGAGGCTTCTACTTTAGAGGCTAGCATAGATCATATTAGTGATTTGGATAGCAATGGTGTGGATTCTTTGGGTGATCATAGGGAAAATACTCAAGGTTTGGATATTAATGATGCTTTGTGTGAGAAGGATTTATGCCACCACGAGTCTGATTTTTCAAATCAGACCATAGGAAACAAATTAGAAAATTTATTTAATGGCAATGAATCCCAGGATCGTGATTTGGATGGACTTGCAGTTGCTTTGGTAGCAGAAGTGTGCAAAGACATTGCCAAAACGACACCTTCTACCCTACCAGTTGAGCCATCCTTTGAGGTACATAGCAGTAGTACCATTGATGATATTGTGAGTGAAGTTGATAGCACATATGATGCTGCTTATCATATAGTGAGCGATGATGATTCAGCCTCATATCATAGTGCAGATTCTAAATTAGAAAACTTGGATGGGATTGATAAGTTCCAAGGTCCTCATCATTTGGTAGGGCAACTTAAGGTTAATGACAGAACGATCGCTACCGCCATAGAGCATTTTGATGTTGCTCATCAGATGTTGGCCACTTATGGTCGGAGTACTCCCATGACAGATGAGCACTGTGATAGTGGTCTTTCCCTTGAAAGGTTTCATGCACTTCGAGAAGCAATTGGAATAATGAAACAAAATTACCTACAACTACTTGTGGACAGAGATTATCTTCTCGAGTGGGATTGCAACTGTCATGAGGCATTGAAGGGAAAGGAAGAGGAGGTTGATGAGCTCACTCATGAGCTTGAGGTGACTATGGACTCTTTGAAGAGTACTCAATTGGCCCTTCAAGAGTCACAGTCATGAATAGAAGAGCTTACTGGGGAGTTGAGTTGGGCACAGTCTTCACCATCTTCAGATATAGTTCAGGTTCCTATGGCAGCAATTGGTGAAGATCAAGCATCCACGGGTTGTGGTGATGGGAGTGTTGAGGTTGTGGTTACATCCCTCGCAGATACAGGTGTAGTTGATTCAAATGGGATTAGAGCATCAGTTGAGAGTTGTAGAGAACCACTTGTTGTAGTAGGTTCTCTTGAGGTTAGTCCCATGATAGGTGATGCATGGCAGATTATTGACAACTCTTGTGATGTAGTAGTGGATTCTCTGGAGAGTTGTGTGATAGAACACGACGCTACTTCATCTTCTTCACAACAAATTTGCAAAGTATCATCTAGTTGGGAGATGGATGATTCAGATCGGCATGGAGTGGTCGTACAGTTTGTGAATAATCCATTATTTGAGTCCAAGGCAGAAATGGTTTATGATAATCCACTCTTCGAATTGGATGCTGATCACACTCCTGATACTAGTTCGTTTTTGGGCTACGATCACAGTGTTTTGGATCTTTTCAATGCATCGGGATTCCAAACAAGGCTCACGAAGGAGTTTTACAGTGTGTACATGGTGAGTAGTGCTTACACTTTTGCCTTTGATCCACCATTACATGATTTGTATTCGATTCACAATTTTTGTGCGCAGGGTGATTCTCTTTATGCAATTGGGGGAAGCAAATTATTTTTGTGCTCAGAGTTACCATCTTCAAAAGATGAGACTAGAGGCTGCAAGTGCCCGACTCAGTTGTTTGCAAGGGATTTCTTGTAGGGTCAGAGATTGGATTACCATCATGCTAGTGTGTACCTGACAGACTTTGCCACTTCAGGGTTGCAATGGGAGGCAGGGCTTCCTGGAGGTTGTTGTGGCAGTGGGCATGATGGCTTGGTTAGTCAACACATCCATGGGAGTTTGACAGAGGATAGAGAGAGATGTTGTGTTGCAAATACTTTCATATATTCCTATCTCTTCATGACGAATGGATGTGAAGTGCGTTTGTATTGGGATCTGGGCGGCGACAGGTTTGACACTGTGTATTGGATGGGTCCCAATGGATTGCTTCACCACTCCTAGCATGGTGAAGTTGAGAACTGTTTTGTGTAGAGGAAGTCGGAGGATATTAGACATGGCAGATTTCCATTCTGGATTTGGGATCCAGGAAAATTTTGTTGGACACTCTTCAGTGTGCTAAGGGATCCTTCGAGTGCATCAGGGTTCCAGTCAAGTTTTACTGGGGAATATTGTTGTGTGTACATGATGTGGATTGCTTGCAGTTTCACTTTTGATCCTCATGTACATGATTTGTTTTAGATGCACAGTTCTGATGCACATATGTTGGACAGTTTGTATGACATCTCACCTTGCGCAGTTATGGGAAGCAAACTTTGTCAGCATTCTAAGTTGCTTCCTCTTGAGGTTGACATGGTTCATCATGTTTCGTCAGTTGTTCAGTTGTTGGTGTTACAGGAGTTGGTTGGTGATATCAGGGACATTACATAGTTCTTACCTTGGGACCCAAGTGGAGTGATCTTTCAGAGGGCTTTCTTTTGGCAGTTGAGATTGTTTGGGGACAAGCAATTTCAGGGAGGGCGGATTGTAATGTCCCCTTTTTAGCTTGTTCTAGTTTCTTGATGGTTTAGCCTATTAGCCGACTCTCGTAGGTTGATGTAGATGGTTAGAGGGTCTTGTTTGGCAGATATCAGAGTGTTTTCCTCTCCAGAGCTTTGGGTGGTTCAGGATTGGCCTTCGTGTGGTGTTTCAGGGCTTAGTGGTACACACTTACTATTTATAATAAGTCATCAAGTCAGGAGAGTCCAGTGTTTCTATTTATAGTAAGGCACTTGGACGTGTTGTGGAAGTAGTGTTGATCCAAGTTTTCAGTTGGCTTGGAGAAATAAGGATTAATGTGCAAGTTATATCATTTAATTATTATTAAAGGTGACTTTAATAATAATTAATCATTAAAAGCATATTATAAAGTTATATTATAACTTAATGTCTAAAGGGGGGCATTTAATGACTTAAAACACATTAAATGATTATTTAAAAGGGGCGCCCACTTTGAAGAATTATTTTATTAAGTTATAAAGTGCACATTTAATATTATTTAAAATGATTAAAAATGAGGCTTCTAGAGGATCTACCTCTTCTTGAGAAATTATAAAAGGGGATCAACCACAACTATTGATTCATTCATGATTTTGATATTTAGCTTTTGAAGAGTTCCGTTGTGGAGAAGAAGAAACTTAGGGTTTCTACAATTTCTGTATATTTTGGCATTGGAGAGCGTAGCTTCTTCATTGTATCAGCTACCTGAGGGTGTGAAAGACAATCTAAAGGTTGCTTGTGGATTGGCTTCATCCAAGAGTCAACATTGGGCATCATTGGAGGATTTCTCAAGGGTTTCAAAAGATAAACATTTGCAGATCAAAAGTTTATATTCGGGTATGATCAATCTTATTGTAAATTTAAAGCAACAAATAATCAAAGATGATCATTTGATATTTTAGTTTTCAGCATTTCTCTCTTTGCCTTTGCTTTGCAATTTTATGCATTTCTTGGTAAATATTTCAAAAACTTCAAAACACAAAAAAACATCTCAGCAGTTGTAAAGAATTTTATATTTGGGAGAACTAGGGTTCTTACAATTTGTAACAACATACCTAATCATGTTGATGATGAGCTTAGTGAAACTCAAAACATAGTCCACATGAGCCCACCACTCATCGTCTAGTATCAATGCTTCTTCTTTTTGGGCTCTTTCTGTGCTTGACTACCTCCATACACTCCATAGACTGTTGATGACCATAGAACACAATGCCTCTCATGCCTTCACAAGTCGTCTTAAGATGATTGTGTGAGATGCAAATAGAGTTTCGACAACCTAACATGGTGTAAACAAATACATGCCATATATCAACAATTAAAAATAAAAATAAAACATTTAAAATATATATTAAAAACTAAAATTTAAATTAGTAAAATCACCTTCGACAACTGCAACTTGGAGAAGGTTCTAAAGATGCCTTGTGACATATGATGATCAGTCACAAACATTTAGATCTCAAGTTGTGTAATGTCCCCTTTTTAGCTCGTTCTAGTTCCTTGTCGGTTTAGCCTATTAGTTGACCCTCGTAGGCTAATGCAGATGATTAGAGGGTCCTGTTTGGCAGATATCAGAGTGTTTTCTTCTCCAGAACTCAATTTGGTTCAAGATTGGCCTTCGTCTGGTGATTCGGGACTCAGTTTCACGCACTTCCTATTTATAGTAAGTCATCAGGTTAGTGGAGTCCAGCGTTACTATTTATAGCAAGGCACCTAGACGTGTTGGGGTGTAAATGTAATCAAATCTTTTCACAAATGGGATCCTAAGAAACACTAAGATTAAACTAAGGTCTAAAAGTTTGTATAAGAAAATTCTAAGTCAAATAATATTTAAACTTCTATGCTCAGATTTTCGATTTCCAGATTTGAACTTCTTATTTAAATGTCCGATTGCAGAACATTATCCGATTTCTATGTTTGCATATCGAATGAGGAACCACCATAAATAAGGGAGGAGCCCGCCCCTAAGAGGCACGCCTCATGAGAGGACGTGTCTCCACAAGTGGAGACACGTCCACTCATGGGACGTGTCCCTTAGGGTGCGGCTTGTAACAAGTTTTGTTTATCATTGTTACGTATACATTAACACATATATACCCTTCTACAAGATGGCGGATGATTTAAGAGGATTCCGATTTTAAATAAATGCAGAATATATCATCACGTGTATAATCGAATTTTATATGTATGCTCATAAATTCGATTTAAATGTTCCTTAGAATTATTTGAACATAAATGATGGTCTTTGATCACTTATGAATGACGATGATGCTTACAGCAATCGTCATTCATATCTGACCGAAGCTATCATCCATTAACACTCCCTCTTAGCTAGGGAAGATATTTCAAATCAAATAAGTCAAGATATCACCTTCACACGTGATATCGAAGATATGATATGCTTTCTCAATGTTGTCAAGTCACATGACATTCTTCATAACACATCTTCATTATTCAACACTCCCTCTTTAACTGGGAAGGATAACTTCCAAAGTGATATCACCTATCTCGTGATATCAGAAGATATGATATGCTTCTGAAAGTGTCAAGTCACATGACATTCTCCATAGCACATCTTCATTATGGTATGTGCACTGACATCAAGTCACATGATGTCTACCATAATTCATGGCATATCCACGGATATAAATATCCACCATGATTATCTCTTAAGGATCACAATGACCTTCAGATATCAAGTCTCATGATATCCATCAAGGTGTCCAAGAGATACTATCATGACATGTCCACAAATATCAAGTCACATGATATCTATCATGATAGTTCATCATTGTAGAGTCGTCACTTTACAATGTCAAATACAAGTGTTCATTATTGAAAGATCGTCACCTTTCGATAATGTACACAGGGGGAGTAGGCCCATAAAGTCATGGAGTCACACACATGACAAAAGAGTTTACACATTAAACATCTTTATATATTAGTACAATTTATAAACAATTTGTATTTCAAACATAAATAACAAATTACATTTCAACCATACCAAGTTTCTTCCTGAAGTGCTCTACCTTGATCCGGGAGAGAGGCTTGGTGAGAATGTCTGCAGTTTGATCATTTGTACTAATATACTCCAACTGAATCACTTTCCTTTCCACCATATCTCTTACATAATGATAGGGGATCTCAATGTGCTTAGATCTGTCATGAAAGACAGGATTCACAGAGAGTTTTATGCAACTCTGATTATCACAATGAATAATTGTAGGATTCAAGGGCTCACCAAAGAGTTCCACAAGCAATTTACGAAGCCACATTGCTTCTCTTGCTCCCATTGAAGCTGCAATGTATTCAGCTTCCGTTGAGCTCTGTGCAACTGAAGATTGTTTTCTGCAAATCCAGGAGATCATAGCCGATCCCAAACTGAAGCAACATCCTGATGTGCTTTTCCGATCAGTTACACTTCCAGCCCAATCTGAATTAGAGTACCCATGTAGATCTAGTTGATTATTCTTGTAAAGAAGACCATATCCAATAGTGCCTTGAAGATATCTCAAAATATGTTTTACAGCCATCAAGTGAATTTCCTTTGGTTCACACATGAATTGGCTGAGAACATTTACAGCATAGCAAATATCAGGTCTGGTGTTAACCAGATACATCAAGGATCCAATCATCTGTCTGTAAAGGGTTGGATCTGCACATTTGGATTCTGCAGCTGCTTCTTTCAATTTGTGAAGGTTGGTTTCCATAGGTGTAGACATCGGTCTACAGTCCAACATTCCAAATCTTTTCAGAATGTCAATAGTATACTTCCCTTGATTTAGTATAATGCCTTCTGATTTCTGCCATACTTCTAAACCGAGGAAGTAGTGTAGAATACCCAAGTCTTTCATGTCAAATTCAGAAATTAGATCTTGTTTCCCTTGAGCAATGAGGTGATCTTCTCCTGTTATCAGCAGGTCATCAACATATAAAATAATTATAAGCATATCACTTTTGATTACCTTGAAGTAGAGATTGGAGTCAGCATCATTTTTGGAAAATCCTAATCCCAAGAGATAGTTGTCAATTCTTTCATACCAGACCCTGGGAGCCTGTTTAAGTCCATAGAGGGCTTTCTTCAGCCTGCACACATGAGAGTTAGATTTATGTATCACAAAGCCTTCAGGCTGTTCCAGATAGACTTCCTCTTCAATGGTTCCATTCAGGAAGGCAATTTTCACATCCATTTGATGGATCTTCCAACCTTTAGCTGCTGCAATGGCTAATACTGCTCTCACTGATGTGTAACAGGCAACAGGTGCAAATGTTTCTTCATGATCAATGCCTTCCTTTTGAAAAAAAAAACCTCTAGCCACAAAACGTGCTTTATGTTTTTCTATATTGCCATCAATTGCATGTTTAATTTTGAAGAGCTATTTAGAAGAGACAACAGATTTCTCTTTTGGTCTAGGCACTATATCCCATACATCATTCTTTAGGATGGACTGATATTCCTCCGTCATTGCATCCTTCCAAGCTTGATGTCTGAAGGCTTCTGTAACACTGGCAGGTTTAGAGTTTATGATGTTGTTCATTAAAGCAATATAGCTAGAGAACCGTTTGGGTCTTTTACTCTCCTTGAAAGTTCCTTTGGGTGATATATGATCCTTGGCTTCTTTGATCATCTTCCTGGCCCAAAGTGGTCTCTTTCTGCTGTTGTCTTTTGTATTCTCATATGATTTAGGAGGTAGTTCATGTGGCATTTCCTCAAGATGCTCCTTTTGAATCTCAGGAGCAGGTTCCTCTTCAGGTACTCCAGGGAAGTAGGTTTCTATCTCACTAAAACTTCTTGCCCTTTTGAATGGTTTCAATGTTAAGGTCAAGCAACATGTGAACTCCCTCTTAATTCCAGCACTCATGCAAAATTTTAAATTTTTAGAGGTGTAGGTTTGTATTATCCGTCTTTAAGGTTTTATTTTCTTTCCTAAGACACAACCTTTACAAGTTCCTTCATGGGATGGTTTTAGACTTCGGTGCATAGTTTGTAAAGGTACCCTTGTCTTACACCAATAGTTTGAGTTTTCTTAATAGTTGAGTTTTTAGGCTATGCTAGAATTTTCCCATCCATAAGGGTAACTCTATATCCATTTGTCCTTCTTAGAACACAAGGTCTTCAGATTCATGATCTGAATTTGTCTTTCCTACTTTGGCAAAAGATGCTTGTTGATTAGATTTGTCAGGGCACTTCATTGCATAGTGACCATATTGATCACATCTAAAGCATTGCACTTGAGATATGTCTTTCTTTTTAAAAGATTCCTTTCCATTGGAATTTCTCGTTCTTATAAAAAATCCTCTCTTGTAGGAGTTTTTCTTGTTCCTTTTATTAGACGTTGTGTTGAGTACATGAATGTCTTCATCTATGTTCTTCTGTTTATTTTCCTTAGTGGAGAGTCTTGTTTCTTTTTGAAGGCAGTCAGTTCTTAGCCTATCAAATTTAGGGAGTTTAGATCTCGCACTTACTCCTTGAACAAATGACTCCCATGAGTTTGGTAGGCCTCCTAGTGCAATTAGGGTTAACTCTTTGTTGTCAATCTGATATCCAATTGTGGATAATTGATCCCTAAGTTCAATAATCCTCATGAAGTATGCATTAATGGACTCTCCTTTGTTTATTTGAGCATTGTTGATTTGCCGTTTTAATGCTAGAGTCCTACAGGTGTTGTTGATCTCATAAGTACTCTCAAGAGATTTGTACATATGGTATGCAGTTTCATGTTTTGCTAAGATAGGCACTATATGATCCCTCACTGCATCTAGAAGGATTTTCATGGCTCTTTCATTGTTTTCAATCCATTGACTTTTCTCAGGTTCAGCCTCAGGTTCCCTTTTATTTTCTCTCACAAGTGAGTCTAGTTTATTCTCTTTTAGGATCATCATGATTCTAAATTTCCATGATGTAAAGTTATCTGCTCCTGCAAGACGATCTTCGAATCTGATCATAGTTGACATTATGAAGAATGTGATGTGAATTCAATTTTTTTTTGAAAAAATACAAATTTCTGAGCAATCTGATTTTAGATTTGATTTGGATTCACACAACGTGGCTCTGATACCATGTAAATGTAATTAAATCTTTTCACAAATGGGATCCTAAGAAACACTAAGATTAAACTAAGGTCTAAAAATCCGTATAAGAAAATTCTAAGTCAAATAATATTTAAACTTCTATGCTCAGATTTTCGATTTCCAGATTTGAACTTCTTATTTAAATGTGCTGATTGCAGAACATTATCCGATTTCTATGTTTGCAAATTGAATGAGGAACCACCATAAATAAGGGAGGAGCCCGCCCCTAAGAGGCACGCCTCATGAGAGGACGTGTCTCCACAAGTGGAGACACGTCCACTCATGGGACGTGTCCCTTAGGGTGCGGCTTGTAATAGGTTTTGTTTATCATTGTTACGTATACATTAACACATATACACCCTTCTACAAGATGGTAGATGATTTAAGAAGATTCCGATTTTAAATAAATGCAGAATATATCATCACGTGTATAATCGAATTTTATATGTATGCTCATAAATTGGATTTAAATGTTCCTTAGAATTATTTGAACATAAATGATGGTCTTTGATCACTTATGAATGACGATGATGCTTACAGCAATCGTCATTCATATCTGACTGAAGCTATCATCCATTAACATGGGGAAGTAGTGTTGATCCCAGTTTTTAGTTGGCCTTGGCGAAATAAGGTTTAATGTGCAAGTTATATCATTTAATTATTATTAAAGGTGACTTTAATAATAATAATCATTAATGCATATTATAAAGTTATATTATAACTTTATGTCTAAAGGGGGCCATTAAATGACTTAAATTACATTAAATGATTAATTAAATGGGCGCCTATTTTGAGTAAATATTTTATAAAGTTATAAGTGCACATTTAATATTATTTTAAATGATTAAAAAGAGGCTTCTAGAGGATCGACCTCTTCTTGGAGAAATTATAAAAGGGATCAACCAAAGCTATTATTCATTCATTCAGGATTTTGATATTTGGTTTCGAAGAGTTTTGCTGTGGAGAAGAAAAAACCTAGGGTTTCAGCCTTTTCTGCTGTTATCAGCTTTGGAGAGCGTAGCTGCTTCGAAGTTTGTGCACTCTGAGGTTGTGAAATACCAGCTGAAGATTGCCTCGTGGATTGGCTTCATTCAAGAGTCAATACTGAGCTTCATTGGAGGATTCCATGAAAGGAATATACAAGGGGTTTTTAAGTCTATCATTGGAGGATATTGAATAGAGGAAATTCGTGGCATATTGGCATCATTTTTTGCTGAGCAATATTGAGTGCCATTTTCAGTTATTGTGGGACAATTTTTTTAATTAGCTTGTAGAAGAAATCGTGGCAGCTTCATCATCATAAATCGTGGCATTGAAGCAAGGGTTTGCAGTCATATGTAGCATCCATTTGGGCAAGATAAATATCTATAAAAATTGTGGTATGTTAGAAGGGTTTGCAGCTGATAAAAGACACATTGATTTGCAATAAAGAATTCAAGGAAAAATCGTGGGAAATCAGATTGAAGCAACACAGCAATTAGGGAGTGAAATCGTGGCACTTTGAAGGCATATGTGTGGAGCGCACCATCAAACAGTCCAATCAGCTAGCTGCCAACGGTGAACAGGTTCCTCATTTGCATCATTTAGTTGATTACCTTGCATTGTACTAGTCGCTGTCATAAGGTAGCTGTAGTTGCATATTTGAAAAGGATATTGTAACAGCATTCATTCATTCTTGATGTAAGCCAAGAGTCTTGGCAATTGCATTTAGTTTGTATCAGCAGATTGTAATCAGTCGATTCAATCAATAAAGGAGGAATAAGGTGGCATCGTAATGGCTTGTCAAATTGTCATTGCTATAGACGAAGATTTCAGTCATTAATATGCATGCCAAATGTTTGTAGTAATGCCTCTTTTGTTGTAGGTGCATATTCAATATTTTAGTTGCATTGGGAAGTCATAAATCGGTAGTGGTATTGCATATTCATCGTCTATCAGTTATTTACATATCTTAGTTCAAGTTTTTATGAATGCATATGCTCTCTAACAACATCAAGAGCACACCAAAATTACAAAAATCAGAAAACTATCACCGAAAGTGTTGAGTTTCAGTTTGGGGAGAACAGGGGGTTCTTACAGTGGTATCGGAGCTTTAATCCTGCCAGCCTAGAGGGTTAAGGTATCTTATGCAGCCACCAACAATTGGTCCACACAGGTATTATATGCGTAGAACGACAGCACAACAAGAAAATCAAATTGAGGATACACAACAGGATATAATGGGGGATAGAAGAGGTGGTAGTCCACGAAGAAATGAAGGCAATAATGAGGAAAGACAAGCAAGAGAAATCATGAGAGGTCTTGCAGCAAGGCAGCGGCATGTAGCTGATGTTTTGCAGCAACTTACTGTGGCTATATAACAGATGAATACTTCTAGAAGACAAAATCATGTGCAGGGAGACAATGGAAGTGTGGCTGGGACTCCCAGGGCGCAAAGAGCACCTACTCGTACCACCGATAGACCTTAGTGTCCTACTTTTTTGAGGAATGAACTAGAAGAAGAGAGTGCTGAAGAAGATGAAGATGCACTCTTCGTAGATAATGTCATGACACTGCACGATGAATGGGATTTGCTCACACCTCAAGTAAAGGAGCATTTGACCTTTGACCGATTCATGAGTCAAAGGGGGAGCACAACTCAGCAAGGCAAGACAGGAGACCAAGGAACCAAAGCAGGGGCCTAAAACATGCCACAAGAAAGCTCACACTTCCAATATTTGATGGTAGCGGGAAGGTTACAGCACGAGCTTGGATCCACAAGCTGGATACCTTCTTGACTCTCCGGCCTATGGCGGAGGAGGATGCAATCAAGTTTACAACTTTGGACTTGGATGGGTTAGCTCATGATTGGTGGCACCATGGGATGGTCACTTTGCAACATAACCTCATCACCACTTACTGGGAACTCATTGACAGGTTGATTGAGTGCTTTGACAAGAAAGACCCAAAATTATATTTCAGAGACCTTGCTCAACTCAAGCAAGTGGGGAGTTTGGACGTTTATATTAGTGATTTCCAGAGGCTTTCAGTTATGGTCCCTAGCATATTTGAAAGAAGGTTGGTCATCTTGTTTACTGAAGGCTTATCTGAAACATTGAGAGGATGGATCAAAGCTTTCGATCCCCCTTCACTTCAGGAAGCTATGAAAAAAGCCAGAAGCATGGAGCTTGCAGCCCCAAAAAGCAAGTTCACTCCTAAAGATATTACTTCTTCCAGCAATGAGAGTCCTCAACAATTTGCTGATAAGAAAAATAAATCAGCAATTAAGGTGGACGAGGAGTCACGGGAAGAATTAAGGAAGAAGAAATTGTGTTAGTAGTGTAAGGAACCTTATAGCAGAGAGCATGATTGTCCTTTAAGGCCTAAGGGCAAGGACAATTGTATAATGTGGGCATATTATGAGGATTCCGATTCTAAAAATTCAGATTAACAAGCGGCTCTAGAAGATGGTGAAGTCAAAAAAGCATCTACAAAGTTTGTACCTAATGCAAATTTGTCTCCCTTGGCCCTATTTGCTAATATACACGAGGGGACTGCATTCAAAATTAGGGGAACGATTAATGGATATCGTTGCATTGCTATGCTTGACACTGGAGGAACACATAATTTTATCGATGAGGGGTTTGTGGCCAGCTGTAGACTCTAGGTAGAGGACTTCGATGGGTTCAAAGTCAGAGTTGCCGATGGATATACCCTCACGTGCAACAGGCGGATATGTAATCTCACTTTGTTGTTGAATGACTATGAGTTACAAGTTGACTTCTATGTGGTCAACATGGGTGAGATGAACATAGTGTTGGGCATGAAATGTCTCCAAGACATTGGAGAATTTACCCTTAACGTACCCAAAATGGAGATGAGGTTTAAGGTGAACGATAGGGGTTATGTGTTGAAGGGAATTGTAGATGGGAGTTTGCGTTCTATCTCTCTCTACAGAGAGAAGAGCGGAAGGAGAGATAAGGAGGTACAAAAGGAGGCGTGCGATTCAGTGCAAGAGCTTGATCATACCCGTAGCTCCAGCAGTTTGGAGATGGATGACGCAGGTCAGCATGGAGTAGTTCTGCAGTTTGTGAGCAATCCCTTATTCGAGACTGATGTTGGAGTGGTGTATGACAATCCACTCTTCGAGCTTGATGCTGATTTTCCTCCAGTTACTAGTACAAAGTTGGGCGATAATTGCAGTGTATGAGATCCTTCTAGTGCATTAGGATTCCAGGCAGGGCTCACTAAGGAGTTTTACAATGTGTACATGGTGAGGAGTGCCTACAGTTTTGCTTTTGATTCACCTGTACACGATTTGTTCTAGATGCACAGTTTTGAGGCACACATGGTAGACAGTTTATATGATATCTTATCTTGTGCGGATAGGGGAAGCAAACTTTGTCAGCATTCTGAGTTGCTTCCTCTTGAGGTTCATGCTTCCTGAGATACATGACACCGGATATGAAGTTAATTACAGTGATTTGTCAGTTGTGGTTGTGAGAGACATTATACAGGTTTTCCCTTGAGATCTGGGTGGAGTGATCTTTCAGAGGGTTTTCTCATAGCAGTTGAGATTGCTTGGGGACAAGCAAATTAGGGAGGGCAGACTGTAATGTCCCATTTTTAGCTCGTTCCAGTTCCTTGTCGATTTAGCCTATTACTTGACCCTTGTAGGCTAATGCAGATGATTAGAGGGTCTTGTTTGGCAGATATCAGAGTGTTTTCTTCTCCAAAGCTCAGTTTGGTTTAGGATTGGCCTTCGTTTGGTGATTCGGGACTCAGTTTCACGCACTTACTATTTATAGTAAGTCATCAGGTCAGTGGAGTCCAACGTTACTATTTATAGCAAGGCACCTGGACGCATTGGGGAAACAGTGTTGATCCCAGTTTTCAGTTAGCCTAGTGAAATAAGGTTTAATGTGCAAGTTATATCATTTAATTATTATTAAAGGTTACTATAATAATAATTAATCATTAAAACATATTATAAAGTTATATTATAACTTTATGTCTAAAGTGGGCCATTTAATGACTTGAAGTACATTAAATGATTAATTAAATGGGCGCCTACTTTGAAGAAATATTTATAAAGTTATAAAGTGCACATTTAATATTATTTTAAATGATTAAAAAGAGGCTTCTAGAGGATCAACCTCTTCTTGGAGAAATTATAAAAGGGATCAACCAAAACTATTATTCATTCATTCAGGATTTGGATATTTGATTTTGAAGAGTTTTGTTGTGGAGAAGAAGAAACCTAGGGTTTCAGCCTTTTCTGTCGTTATCAGCGTTGGAGAGCGTAGTTGCTTCGAAGTTTGTGCACTCTGAGGTTGTGAAATACCAGCTGAAGATTGCCGCGTGGATTGGCTTCATTCAGGAGTCAATACTGAGCTTCATTGGAGGATTCCATGAAAGGAATATACAAGGGGTTTTTAAGTCTATCATTGGAGGATATTGAATAGAGGAAATTCGTTGCATATTGGCATCATTTTTTGTTGAGCAATATTGAGTGCCATTTTCAGTTATTTTGGGACAATTTTTCTAATTAGCTTGTAGAAGAAATCGTGGCAGCTTCATCATCATAAATCGTGGCATTGAAGCAGGGGTTTGCAGTCATATGTAGCAGCGATTTGGGCAAGATAAATATCTATAAAAATCGCGGTATGTTAGAAGAGTTTGCAGCTGATAAAAAGACACATCAATTTGCAATAAAGAATTCAAGGAAAAATCGTGGGAAATCAGATTGAAGCAATGCAGCAATTAAGGAGTGAAAGTGTGGCACTCTGAAGGCATATGTGTGGAGCGCACCATCAAACAGTCCAATCAGCTAGCTGCCAACGGTGAATAGGTTCCTCATTTGCATCATTTAGTTGATTACCTTGCATTGTATTAGTCTCTGTCATAAGGTAGCTGTAGTTGCATATTTGAAAAGGATATTGTAATAGCATTCATTCATGCTTGATGTAAACCAAGAGTCTTGGCAATTGCATTTAGTTTGTATCAGCAGATTGTAATCAGTCGATTCAATCAATAAAGGAGGAATAAGGTTGCATTGTAATGGCTTGTCAAATTGTCATACGCTGTAAACGAAGATTTCAGTCGTTAATATGCATGCCAAATGTTTGTAGTAATGCCTCTTTTGCTGTAGGTGCATATTCAATTTTTAAGATGCATTGGGAAGTCATAAATCCGTAGTGGTATTGCATATTCATCGTGTACCAGTCATTTGCATACCTTAGTTCAAGTTTTTATGAATTCATCTGCTCTCTAACAACATCAAGAGCACACCAAAATTACAAAAATCAGAAAACTATCACTGGAAAGTGTTGAGTTTTAGTTTGGGGAAAACAAGGGGTTCTTACAAGTTGTGTGCCAATATTTTTGCAATATCAAATTGAGTTAGTTGACCACACATGATGTCAAAAAAATGTGACCATATGTACCCTCCACTATAGAATCAACTACCCTACAATTTTTAGTGTTGTCCATTATGAATTGAACAACATTTCCAGGGTCCATTTCAATGGATTCTATGATGATATTGGCAATGAAAGTTGCATCTTTCACTCTTCCCTCATATTCCACTACCCTCTAAAACATCACACCATTAGGGGACACTGCTATAACATTGATCAATAGTCTATTTTTGCAATCTTTCCATCCATCAAAAATTATGGACACACCTATTTCGAGCTATGTATCCTTGATTGCTCTCAATGATGCCTCTACCAAAGCTTTCTCGTTCGCCAATAAGTTGGTTCGCACCTTTTCATACCTAGGACTAACTTAATAAGAAGGTGCATCGGAAATGGTTGTCACCATATCTTGTCAATATGGTGATCTAATGAGGTTGAAAGGAAGACCATTGACATAAATGCAACAAGCAACTCTTTGATCTGCAATCTCTCTCACTTAATTTTTGAAGGCCTTCTCCAATGGGCCTCTTTTATGCGAAGCCAAAACATTCTCATCTCTAGAAGATGGTGGCATTGGCATAAAAGGATGTGGGCTAGCCAGTTGTGATAAGCCACTAGGAGATTTTTGCATGCTTTTCTTGGCAAGAGGATGTGCAAGGTTTTTCGATTTATTACTTGCTATGATGGCATACTCTTGTTCTTTAATATGAGCCAATATTTGATGTTTTGGCAACCCTTTTTTGTTGTGTTACTGGGTTCTCCTATTTCGGGTCCCATGCATGTTCCGGGAGTGGCCTGGCTCGGGAGCACCTGGGGGAGTGCCTCAGATGCTCCCTAGGCGCTCCCAGGTGCTCCCACGGTTGCCAGTGACTAGGGGGTGCCTAAACTCAATTTAAAAACATAAAAAAGGTTACCTAAAAAGTGCAACAAACCCTAAAAACGCCCTTTAAAGCCCATTCAACATTGCATTGCTCTCAAACACATTCATCAAGCCTTTTTTTCCATTTTCCGATTTTGAAGAGTTGCTGGTTTTTTGAAGGAGGTCAATCACAAAGTGCCTAAGGATCAAGGATGCCTTGCACAAAGGAGATCTAATCATCTAAGGTAAGTATTGTAATTGGTTCTTTAGTTTTATAACAAATTGTTTCAATGTTTTTTGTTGTTCATTTTGAACTTTCATTAGTTTATACTTTATAATTATACATATTGTAGGGTTGTATTTATTTATTTATTTTGTAATTTAAAGTTTTATAATTTCTTATAACAGAAAAATCAAATTGCAATCTATTTGAAATGGCCACAAGTTCAAGTTCAGTGGGTATTGATGCAAACAAAAAATTTAATATTGATCAAGCATCTCCTTTATGGAATTATGTTGCGATGCTTGAACAACTTCTAGGAGGTGGGGCATTCATTTGGGATTGTGGTGAGTGCGGAGTGCAATTTAAGAGCTCATATAGTCATGTGAAAGCTCACTTATGTGCACAAAGTGGGAAAGGGATTATAATACGTCAAGGGCAAAATAAGAAGGGGTTGTCAATGGAAAAAATTATGGCATTCATTAGAGAACAAGAACAAGCTAATGTTGTGAGTGAAAGAGCAAAATTAAGATCTCATCCTTTAGCAAAGAGATCATCAATGACTTTACCTATAGATTCAGTAATGGCCTCTCAACATCCTTTCTTGGAGATACCCTCTATCCAAGTAGAAGATCCCATGTTGTACCCAAAATGAAATTTTTGGCATTATGCTTAAATTGAGCTAAACAATGTAAAAATGCCGTCGAAAGTATGTTTTAGGTCAAACCAAACATGAAGTCTTTGTGGGTTTCTGTCAAGGAAGCTATGGTCAAAATTCTGAAAATTTGAAAATTAGGGTTTTATGCCCCTATTTTTAGGGAAACCCTTAAAAATAGGACCTTCTCGGAAATGATTGAAAATGATGTCGATAGGGTTAATTGACTTCACGATCACACTGATCAAGTCAGAATCATCAAAATATATGTTTTACTCTGGTGGCTCTATTTCTATTTTTCAGGAACGAAGTTAGGAGCTCCGCGGCCATTAATGGTAGATTGGCCAATACCAGGTGCTGAAAGCTAAACCTCAAAAGCTCCAACGAAGAAGCTATGGCGAAAAAGGATGAAAATTGTGTCGTTCAACGAAGGAGATTCTCAAAAAGAAAAAGGCCAAAATTTGGCTAACTCTGGAAGATGGACGTTTTGGCTACTAAGGCAAAACACAATCTACAGTTGAAAAAGGCGCCCCTTTTGAAGAAAAGCGCCCTTGGATCTCAGAGGGGAAATGTAATCATTTGACATCTTCAGATCAATTCTCCTCTTCACTTTCGTGTTGGCTCGACAACGAAACAATCAACAAGATTATCTGATTCAGGAATCATTGGCCGATCATCAGCGAAGTATGGAGAATCTATAAACAATGAAGATGCCAAATCAAAGAACTTCAAGCTAAAAGCGCCCCTGCTAGCCAGGGGCGCCCCTTAGTTCAAGGTATCAGATGAATCCATCAACAACTGCTCCATACATGACATCTTTTCAGCTTCCTCCCAGCTACATGATCAATCTGACAACAAGTTCATTGGACACGCCAAACGATCGCACGTTGAGATCAAGCAGAAAAAGCCAGAAAGGAAGAACTGAAAGGACAAGCCAAAAAATTGGCTAAGGACAGAAGAAAAGTGCCCCTCTTGGAGAAAGGCACCCTTTCTTCAAAGCATGCAGATGCAGCCTGAATGCTTACTGCTCTCCAGAACAACCTTCTCAGCTACGATCAATCTCGACAGCAAGACTGTCAACGAAAGTATCCGACAACTAAATTATCTAATGACAGAGATCAAGGCAGGCAGTTTTCAGAGTAGACAAAACCAGTCAACAAGCTAAAAGCGCCCCTGCTGGCTAGGGGCGCCCTTGAGTTTGAAGGACATAAACTCACTATCATCAACTAAGAAGTCAGTCATCCAATGCAGGACTAAGCTGGTTACCCAATGCATCGTCAAGCAGAGTTGTCCGACTCATCCATCAACGGGAACGTGAGATCAAGCAGAAAAGGCCAAAACGAAAAACAATCAAAATGAAAATTGACTAAGGCACAGCCAAAAGCGCCCCTCTTGAAGAAAGGTGCCCTTCATTTTGGAGGTCCAAACTCAGTTTTCTGAGTTAATCTCTCCCAAGCATATCTCATCAGGCTGATCCCATCTTGACAACGAATCTATTAGCAACTGCCAAAGATCAACTGAGCAGTCAAGATCGAAGATCAAATGGAAGCACTTTAGCCTGCAAAAATGATCAAAACTCAAAAAGGGACACCTAAGAAAGTCAAAAGAAAATGTTGACTTGAGTTAGCAAATTTTGGAGGCAAAAAGAGGCCAAACACTCCACAATCAGTGGAAATCACCTTTTTGAACTCAAAATCAGGCTCAATCGTGAGTTGGATGCCCAATTGATGCTTGCAACTCCAAATTGACATATCAAAGCATCTAGGCATCCATTATTCATTATTTCTTTGCAGGTTGAGGAGCTCAAGAACGGATATTTTTCTTCTCCAACATTTTTGAAGATCTGACAAAGGGGTTTTCACCGTTCTTCATATTTTTGAAGATCTGTTGCACAGAGGGACTATTTATCAGAGTTTGCATCAAAAGGCATAATTCTTCCAGATTGACAGCCGATAACTTCCAATCCACCTTTTGTCTACTTCCTCTATTTCTGTCTAAAATTCTTGCATGTCCGAGAAAACGACAGATAATCACAGATCTGGCCAACTGGGTATGATCAGCACAACTTTTTCAAAAAAACCCACATGTTGGATTTTTCCAAAAAAAGTAGCCCTGTTGCCTCTATTTTTTAGGGTTTTTGGAAAAAGTCATCATTTTGAAAAACAGACAAACTGGGTTTGTTCAGCTCTGAAGCACGAACAAAACCCATGTGTTGGATTTTTCCGAGAAAAATCACTTTCTGGTGCCTCGTTGCCTTTGCCACCGAAGGGCTCTTGCATGTCATAGAAAAACACGTTTTTTCGAATTTCTAACGATGTAGGTTAATTTAGAGAATTATTCTCAACAAAACCCATGTCTCAGAATTTTTCGTAAAAATTACCCCTGGCAAGGCTATTTTTAGCAATTCCGGAAAAAGTTGTCTGAGCAGCATTGTGAGCACAGTCAATCTTCAAGGTTTTCAGAACGTAGTTCTCCCAAGACGAATACAAGACCAAAATGGTCTTACTCCATGATTTTCTGAAAATGATTGGCACCGATCTGCGTCGGGCGCACCCCGAGGTCAATCTGGACAGATTGACAAGCATAGACACAAGTCCACAGGTTCCATAATGGTTTCACCTCATATATATGATTGCCTTCCAAGGCCAGTTTAGAGGATTGTAACCGTTGGAATTTTACAGATGCAGCAAGTTCATGTGCATTTCTCATGGTTGGAATGATCGTGGTCAAACTTCGCGGTTTCATCATACAACACTCTTCCATTGAGAAAGATCAAGGAAAACTTCAAAGTTGCAAAAGAACGCGGAAGGTAGTCATTCCCAACACAGAGCCGCCATCGGTTAATACTACACTACCTTCCACGTCAAAGTGGAAACACTAACAAAAAGAAAAGGAGTAACCCTCCTAAGGGAAGCAAAATGAAGGAGATGCATACATCAAGTTGCTGACAAGTGATAAGCTGACGATTGATAGGCATGTAACAGTCTCCGTATGAAGAAGTCAATGAATGAACAAAAGCACCGTTGACCAATGATGATGAGGTATCAAACACCTCAAGAAGGACGTCCTACCCTCCAGAATAGCAATAAATATGACTGAAGTCAACTTGATGCCCCTTTCCAAGTTGACTCCAGATCTCCACAGATCATGCATGTCAGATCCCACTGATCTAGGATGTCTAATTGACTCCCACGATTTCTGGATCTCAGATCTCCTTTAAAGGTGGATGTCTATTTTGGAGACACATATGTAATTTTAGTTCACTTTTAGTTAGGTGTCAGTCAACTGAGGTAGACTCCCAGTTTGACTTTTGTTTAGTTTCAGTTAACTAAAGCAATCTTCCAGTTAATTGCTTGCTCACTTACTTTTAGACATAGGAATAAATCTTGCTGATTGGCAAGAACTGATTGTTAACTCAAGGAGATTTTAGGGTTGCCTACTCCTTTGAGTTTCTATAAATAAGAGCCTTGGGCTCATTATTTGTTTAACCTTTATTTGCTAAGCAAAATTGTTGCGCCATTGTTGCTACAATTAGCTTGTTCATATTTGTTCACTCTTGGATGAGAGTTTGTTGGTTGATCGTAATTGTGCATGATTTCGTGCCTTTGCTGTCCCGACCTTTGTAATTCTTTGGAGAAGCTTGATTAAATAAATCAGATGGTGCATGCTTGGTTGATCTAAATACCTGAGTTCTTTCAAAGTCTTGTTTTCAAATAGTGTATTGTTTCAATCTCCTCCTTGGATAGGTGTCGTCACCTCGGATATTTTGTTATCGATCATTATTGTGTGATGTTGTTTAATGAGTTGTCTTTCAGCCTACACTTTGGATAGGTGTCGTCACCTCCTCGGGAGTGCTGTCACTCGAATCATCGTGCTTTGTTGTTTCCAGTGAGCTGTTTCCAAGCCTATACCTCGGACAGGGGTTCCTCCTCCTTGGCAAGTCTTAGATCTAGTTTACCGTAATGAGTGTTTACTTGTGTCGAACCTTATCTTGGCATATATCCGAGAGTTCAAAGCCTCAGCCATATTCCACAAAGATGGTGGATTCAAGTGATCCAACCCATCCATTTCGCTCCTACGCCCTCATGCTCTGTTTATCTTGAGGAGGTAGGATAGTCTAGAAGCTAGTTAGTCGTAGTTAAGATCTGCGGAAACCAGAGAAAAGCTTAGCTACGGTGCATTGTGTTTATGCACCCTTGTGTCCTGCCGCTGAGTAAAAAAGATAGGAACCTTAGTACACTTTTTTACATAGAAAATCAGCAAAGAGAGATCTTCCTCGCTATAATCCGAAGAGCATGTACTAACACACTTGCAATAGTTGTCCGTTTCCAACAAGCACTCCAGAGGTGCTAATTGAAACGCCAACACTGCAAAAGAGTATTGGATAAGGCATTTCAAAATGAAGCAAGAGACATTGTAGAGGAAAAATTTGCACGTTGCATTCATACCAATGGTCTTCCTTTCAACTTGGTGAGATCAACATATTGGTGTGAAATGGTGACGACAATCAATAGTGCACCTTTTGGTTTCACAAGTCCTGGGTATGAAAAGGTGTGCACCACCTTATTAGCAAGAGATTTTTTTGTAGAGACATCACTCGAACCAATTAGGGATTCTTGGATTGAAACAAGAGTATTGTTTGTGATGCATGAAAGATTGCAAAAACCGACCTTTAATAAATGTTATTGCAGTGTCCCCAAGGGGCAATGTTTTTGAAGGTAGTTGATTGTGAGGGGCAAATCAAGGATGCTGAATTCATTTCTAAAATCCTCATTGAGTCCATAGAGATGTTGGGTCCTGAAAATGTTGTTCAAATCATTATAGACAATGGAAAAAATTGCAGGGCTGTAGGTGCTTTGGTTGAGGAAAGGTATGAACACATTTTTTGGATGCCATGCACTGTACACTCCCTTAACTTGGTGATGCAAGCAATTGGTACTCAAATAGAGTGGGTGAAAGCAATATACCAAGAGGGTGAGGAGATCCAAATGTTTGTGACAAACCACCATATGTCACAAAGCATTTTCAGGACTTTCTCGAATTTGGAATTGTTGAAGGTAAATTTAATTTATTTTTTAATTCAATTTATGCCATGTATACTTATATAATATATTTTAATGTTTTATTAACTTATGTCTTACATGATCCTAGGTTGCTGAGACCCGATTTGCATCACACAATCGTTTTGAGACAACTTGTGAAGGTGCGGGAGGCATTGGGTGCCATGGTTATTAGCAACCAATGGAGTATTTGGAAGCAATCAAGTTCAGAGGGCCCAAAAGGTCAAGTCATTGATCCTAAATGATGATTGGTGGGCTCGTGTGGACTATGTCTTGAGTTTCACCGAGACTATCATGAGTATGATCAGGTTTGCTGATACAAAAAGTTATTGATTCCATGATAGAAAAATAAAGGTCATAATAGCACAAAAAGAGAATGACCTCAAAGAAACATTTTTCATAGTGTTGAAAAAATCATTCATCACCGTTGGAACAAGATGAACACACCATTGCATCTCCTTGCATATGCATTTGTCTCCCAAATATTGTAGTGTAGAGATACTTGCTTTGCCAGGGAGAACTCCACCGTAGAGATAGTGAAGTTGCTAATGTGTACAAGCAGGCATTCAAAAGATTCATCTGAGATCCAAAAGTGGTGGAAAATGTTAGGAAAGAGTTTGGCATGTTCATCTCAGGACGGAATCATAGTATTTGTGCTCTTCAAGACCAATACAATGTAGATGCTCGTAGATGGTGTTACCTCCATGGGCAAGATTATTTGTTCTTCCAGCCTCTTGCAATCAAGATCCTATCACAAGTAAGTAATTTCTATTTTTTTATTATTTAACATTTGTAATATAGACTTAAGTACTTACCATTTTTTAATTTATTTTGCATTTTTTATTTTTAAGTTGTTTTAGTTTTCTCTCCAATTTCAATAGGATGCAAGTTCTTCGGCTGAGCAGAATTGGAGTACATACTCCTTTATCCACTCAATGAAGTGTAACCGGTTGGCTGCAAAAAAAGCAAAAGACTTGGTTTATGTCCATTCCAACTTGTGTCTTCTATCACATAAGCAAGATGAGTACAAGGAAGGTTCAATGAAGCATTGGGACATAGCCCCTGAGTGTGCCAACTTGGATGCATCTATTGTAGAGCTTGCTAGAGTCACTATAGATGATGATGATGATGATGATGATGAGACTCTTACACATGATGCACCTAGTATGAGTGGCAATGCATTTACTTGTGGTTCAAATGATGTTGAACCAAGTGATGACCTTGATCTAGATCCATTTGATGATTGATGAAGATTGAAGAAAATTATACAAAGTTTTGATGGTATTTATTTCAATTTTGTAATTGTAATGATCTTCATTTGAATCGTGACTCTAGACATATATGATATATGACATAATATTGAAATTTTGACCTATCAATTGGCATTTATCTTTATCACTACCATTGATCAATGATTCAATGATGATTGATTAAGTATCATACTATCAAATGTATTTACAATTTTGTATATTTTAATTTTTTTTGCATATATATATATATATATATATATATATATTATAATAGCCATACCCAAACATACCGTAACCAAGGAAAAAAAATTGTTGTACCCATATTTCGTACCCATACTCGATCCCGTACCAAAACCAACAACTTATCTTTTTTGTTTGGCCTAGGACAACCTCTTATTCCTTGTAAAGGAATTGCACACAAGTGAGTTTTCACTCGAGTATGAATTCTTATACACTTTTGCACGTTTGCTACAATGCTAAAGATAACTCCTACCACTAGGAAGTTGTTCAATCATCGTTGTATGTTGCCAAAGAGGTGATGGTGAATCAAATTTAAATGAACTCTTTGCATTTGGGCAATTGAACTAGAACTACCATCCATTCTAAATGATCCTAAAACAAAAAACATTACAAATTAACAACCTTACAACTTCTTCTTCTTTTTTAAATTGAGCATATAACCCCTTATTATGCATGAAAAGTTCAAAAAAATATTCAAAACTTACCAAAAAAATATTAAAAAACTTGAAAAATCTTCAAAAAAATTATTAAAAACTTGAAAAAAATGAAAGATTTACTTACCTTTGATGGTGAAATTTTCTTTGTACAGTTTTTTCTCCCTTGGTGAAGATTATTAAAATAATATTTTCTAATTATTTAATTAATGCTGAATTGTATATTTTATTGTAACTTTTAGATAAGAACGTTTCTCAACGTTCTTCTTTAGTTTCTTTTAGAAACTTGCTATCTTTGTAAATCTCTGTAAATTATTTATTGAGCTTTCGCTCCATTGTAAATTCATCAAATAATTTTTTACCATCTTGTGTTTGTAATCTGGTATCAGAGCAAGGTTATTTGATTTAAAATATTTCGTGGTTTCTTTTTTAAACTATAATTCGAAATTTTATTCGCGTCCCTGTTTGAAGCGTGAATGAGCAAGTTTTTCTGTGAAAAATCGTATGGCATTTTGAGGTTTTTTTGCTCGCGTTTTCTGGAGACTGCACGCGTTTTTTTTTACACGCAACCATCTGTTGTGTAACATGTTTTTGAAGGGTTTTTGGGCGCTGAAAATTGTGGGTTTCTAGGTTACTTGCCGCGTGACCTTCAGGAGATTTCGTGCATTCTGGACACAATTTTTGTCCTTTTTTGGTTGCATTTGTTCATTGCCAGATCGCGTGTCTTTTGCGTTTGTCTCTTGGTGCGATTTTCTGAAACTTGAAGCCTCTTGGTTGCGATTTTGTTTCTTCATTTTGAGCGCCATTTTCTTCCTCTCGGCCCGCGTTCTATTACTCCTTTCTAGGCGCGATTCTGGTTATGTTTTGGCATGATTTTGAAGTTTATCTCTTGGTGTGATTCTTCTTTGCTTGGCCATGGTTTGAAACCCTCTTTTTGGGCGTGATTTCTGCTATTTTCTGCTCGTGGGTTCTCTGTATTTTTTCAAAATTTTGTTGGCTAGGGTTTTGCAATAAATCCTTTGTTTCCAGCTAATTTTTTTTTCTGACAATAGATTCCTTTTGGGTTTTTCAAGAGGATTTATGGGTTGGCTTCCGTTTTTTTTGGGTGTCTCGAATTCTGTGCATTGGAATTTGTGCAAATGAGTTGTGTCGAAATTTGTGCTTGAAACTACCTCAATACATTGGAATTCGTGTCTCAAGTTTCATGCATTTAGTCTTTTGAGCCTCTTCTAAGTATCTCATTTTTTCGTGCCTCGAAAAGCATGCAAGATGGCAATTTTGACCAACATTATGTTGGAAGGCAATTAACGATTCAATGGCAAAAATTATAATACTTGGAAGCAACGAATGATGACTATCTTTGAATATCGCTGCCTTGATCAAATTGTTCTAGGCAATGTTACTCGTCCCACAACGGTGGATAAAACCCAAGAAAAGTTTGACGAGCAAAATCGTGAAGCAATGATGCTCATTAAGCTTTCAGTTATTGATGATCAACGTCCACAAGTTACATTTGACAAAGCAGCTGCTGAGATTTGGGAGCACTTGAAAACCTTGCATGAGACCTCCGACAAGAGTCGTGCATTTTTTTTAAAGAACCAACTTGTTTCCATCATGATGGATGAGAGAATGTCCTTACAGGAGCATCTGGCAAAGATTTAGGACATCCATGATTAGTTGAAGGCGATTGGTCGGAAGATGGAGGAAGAAGACATGGTAGTCATTACTTTGAAAAGTCTACCAAAGTCTTATGAGCACTTTGTGGAAACCCTTAACATTACATCGACTAATGTTGATATGAAGTTTTCGGAGCTTTGTACCATCCTTTTGCAGCACGAACGCTGGAAACAACAGTTTGGTAGTAGTGCCTCTACGTCCTCTACAGAACAAGCTTTTGCAGTTAAGTCTCAGCTTAAGAATAAAGGGAAAGGTTAGCCTTCGTAGTAGAAAGGCTCAGGTCAACCTCCGGGCAGCCCTAACAAGAAGAATGTTCAGTGTAATTACTTCCACAAATATGGTCATATGAAGAAGGATTGTTGTCAGCGTTTGGCTTTTGAATAGAAGAAGCAAGGAGGGTCTCAACAGAAAGTGAATGTTGCTGAGCACACTGAGCAAAAGGAATTTGCCTTTAATGCAATAATGGCTAAAAGACCTGCAAATCATATGAAGTCCTCTGCCTGGTACATTGATTTAGGTGCTTCGCAACACTTCACCCATCGACGTGATTGATTTACAGACTTCTCTCGTTTCACTAAATCAGTTATTTTTGGAGGAGGTGAAGAGTATACCGTTGTCGGTAAGGGCACAATTCAGATTCAGTCTGGTGGGAGGAATCTCATATTCCTCAATGTATACTACGTTCCTGGCATGGAACTAAACCTTCTCTTTGTCAGTCAGATCATGCGACACTCTCCTCAGTTGGATGTGGTATTCAGTGCACACAAATGTTCCATTGTTGATCAAGAGACTCGCACCACTGTGGCTGTTGGTATTGAGGATCATGGTCTTTACAGACTTGTGGATATAGGTGATTCTCTAGAGTTAGCCATGGCAGCCAAAAACTCTGCTATTACTAGTCTTTGGCGTCAGCGGTATGGGCACTTAAATGTGCACTATCTCTCTCAGCTAGCTCGGGAGGGACTTGTAGTTGGTTTACCTGAGATCCAAACTCAACATCATGGCGTTTGTGGAGCTTGTTAGGTTGGGAAGCAACACAAGACACCGTTCACGGATGGTGACTCATGGCGAGCCTCTAAGGTACTGCAATTGGTTCACGTTGATGTATGTCGGCCAATGAATACACCTTATGTTACTGGTTGCAGGTATTTCTTGCTTTTTGTTGATGATTTTAGTCATAAAATGTGGGTGTACTTTCTTAGACAAAAATCATATGTGTTCAATGTATTTCAAAAGTGTAAGGCCTTAGTAGAAAAAGAGTCTGGTACTTCCATAATCACTCTTAGGTCAGATAATGGGGGGCAATCTTGTTCTACTGCTTTCTCCAACTTCTGTGATACACACGACATTAAACACCAGTTAACCACACCCTACACTCCTCAGCAAAACGGTGTTATAGAGTGGCGCAATCGTACAATTGTTGAGATGGCTCGCTCCATGTTACAACACAGGAGTGTTCCTAATAAATATTGGGTAGAAGTAGTCTACACTGTTGTCTATCTCCTTAATCGGTCTCCTGCACAGGCTATTAAGGGGAAGACTTCCAAGGAAGCTTGGACTGGTCGCAAACCTAGGATTAGTTATTTGAAAATCTTTGGCTCTTTAGCATATGTATGGATTCCAGATGCCAAGCGCTCAAAGTTGGATTCCAAGAGTCAAAAGCTTATGTTCACAGGGTACAATGACAACCATAAGGCTTGTCGATTGATTGATGTAGACACTAATCGTCTCATCTTCAATCGGGATGTTTTTGATGAAGATCGAGGACCCTTTCTCCTTTCCTCCTCTGTGTAGCATTCTGAGGATCAGCCTTTGAAGGCTTCTGATTTGGGTGTCCATCTTCCGTTAGGTCCACCTGATGGGAGGGATGATGAAGATTCTGTCTTTGATGATGCTCAACCTGATTTACCTTCGGATGATATTGATCTTCCACCTGATGAACCTGTTCTAGATCCAACTCCAGCTCCTCCTATTACATCTGATGTTGGCACTTCTCCTCTCCAGCCTAAATGGTGGGCTAAGACTATTGGTGATCTTCATGATGATGAGCTCATTGTGGGGAGATCATCCAGAAACAAGAGCAAACAACAACATACAGTTAATTTTGCTCTCATGGCCAACATTCACAATGTCTATGAGCCTCAAACACATTTAGAGGCTAAAGGAATTCCTGAGTGGGAAAAGGCTATGGAGGTTGAATACCAGAGTCTTCAAAAGAATCACACTTGGGTCCTTTATGATCTTCCTCCAAGGAAGAAGCCCATTAGCTGCAAATGAGTGTATAAGGTTAAATACAAAGCTGACAGAACCCTTGACAAGTATAAAGCTCATCTTGTTGCTAGGGGGTTCTCATAGAAAGAAGGCATTGACTACGAGGAGACTTTTGCTCCTACAACCAAGATGCGTACAATTCGGCTTGTCCTTGCCTTAGCAGCCTAGTTTGGTTGGAAAGTCCATCAGATGGACGTTAAGAGTGCTTTCCTCAACGGTGAGTTGAAGGAAGAAGTCTACATGACGCAGCCTCCAGGGTTTAAGGTTGCTGATAAAGAACACAAGGTGTGCAGACTGGTAAAAGCACTTTATGGCTTGAAACAAGCTCCTCAAGCTTGGTACATCAAGATTGACAAGTACCTCATAGATCATGGCTTTCAGAGGAGTCCATCTGACTCTAATCTGTATGTCAAAAACATTGGTAGTGATATTCTTCTTCTTGTTGTCTATGTGGATGACCTGATCATTATCGGCAGCTCGACACATTTGATCGTTGAGATCAAACAAAATTTGTGCAACACATTTGACATGACAGATTTGGGACTTTTGCATTATTGTTTAGGTATTGAGGTTTGGCAAACCGAGAGCAATATCTTCATCTCCCAGTCTAAATATGCTTGAAGTCTACTGGATAAGTTCTGAATGCAGGATTGCAAACTTGCCTTCACACCCATGGAAAAAGGGATCAAGTTGTCTGCTAAATCAGACTCACCTGTAGTAGATGAATCCTTATTCAGGCAACTAGTGGGCAGCCTCATCTATCTCACTGCCACTAGACCTGATCTCAGTTTTGCAGTGAGCTACATTTCACGCTTCATGACAGCCGCCAAGGCCGATCATGAGCTACTTCTGATTATGGACTTCTTTACACTAGGAGTCATGATCCTTGACTCTGGTTTCATAGACTCAAATTGGGTAGGTTTGGTTGATGACAGGAAATCAACATCTAGGTATGTGTTCAGTTTGGGATCTGGTGCAGTCACATGGACTAGTAAGAAGCAACAAGCAGTGGCTCTCTCCTCAACAGAAGCAGAGTATTGGGGAGCAGTTAAGGTAGCTTGTGAGGCAATTTGGCTTCGCCGAATGCTTGCGGATATGAAAATATCTCAAGCAAGTCCGACTCCCTTGTTCTGTGACAATCGGGGAGTTCTCAAACTTGCCAAAAATCTAGTCTTCCATGAAAGAACCAAGCATGTGGAAACTCATTGTCACTTCATTCGGAAGCTTTTTGGAGATGGATCAGTTTAGTTGTTGTATGTTCTGACAGAAGAGCAAACAACAGATAGTCTCACCAAGTCGCTCAGTCCAGATAAGTTTGTAAAATTCAGGGGGCATCTTTGTGTAGTTGATAGATTGAGCATTAAGAGAGGGTATTAAAATAATATTTTCTAATTATTTAATTAATGCTCAATTGTGTATTTTATTGTAACTTTTAGCTAAGAATGTTTCTCAACGTTCTTCTTCAGTTTCTTTTAGAAACTTGCTATCTTTGTAAATCTCTATGAATTATTTATTGAGCTTTCGCTCCATTGTAAATACATCAAATAATTTTTTACCATCTTGTGTTCGTAATATAGATTTAAGTCTCTCGTAGCCCTCACCTTCGAAAAAATGAACCAACTTTCAAAACCCAACAATGGCAGATTGGAGGAAAAAATGCAGTTTTAGCCTTTTGTGTTTGTCAAATGAGGTGAAAACTTTGTTATGCCCTCACTTTAGGGTGATCAAAACCTTTTGGGAGAGTTGTTTTGAAAAAATAATGTTTTTAATGCCCATTTTGGGCCCCATATGTTGCGGGTATGTCTCGGGCGTCATGGGTACCTTGTGAAGGACCCATAGGGTACTCGGGGCACTTGAGTGGTACCTTGGGTGTACCCGGGTTGAGTCAAGATCTGTTTTGGACTCATACGGGACGGGGGCCTGTTTTGAAGGGCCCAATAACATAATTTCTATTATTCTATACATATATGTACTTATATCTAAACACAATTAAATATAGTTATCTAGTTGTATTTATATATATTCTTATTTATATCTTATACATAATTGCATTCCTATTTTCTTATTATTCATATAATTGAGAAATGCATATAAATAACTATATGTTTCTATATATTTATACAATTATGTCATGTCCCTAATTTGATTTGAAATTCGAATTTTTGCAAAGGTGGGAAAAGTGTTTTTAAACACCAGTTTTGATATTTTAAATTAAATATAATAAATAAATAAATAAAATATTTGATAATTTAAATTGGGTGTCCAATTTTGGGCCGACCTTTATTTTAATAAATAAAACTAATTAATAATAAATAACTATTGTTGGGCGCCGACCTTGGAGGTAAAGGATTTGAATTTCAAAATCTTGGCGCCTCTTTTTGGGGCCTATAAATCTAACCCTAGGGCGCTGGAGGAGAGCAGCTGGAAAAATTGATTGAAGCCTTTGGCAATCTGCACTCAGGCAGGGATGAAAACCCCTATTTGCAGATTGATAGTTCTGCAGATTGATGTAAGAACCCTACTCGCCCAAATTCAGGTTTGAAATATGGTTGTAACCTGCCTATTCAGGGCAATTCTTATGACAACAACTTTGTCAATAACCAGTCAGATCTGATTTTGAGTAAATTTTGTATTTCTATTGCTGCTCTGTGATTCAAACCCTAGCCTAAGCAATCACTAAACTGCTGTTTAATTTCGTGTACCATTTGATTTGAAACTGTTAGCATTTGATGAATGAGATCGCCATAATTTAATACTTCTTTCAGATCTACATAATATGTGAAACCCTAACACAGCGAATTTTAACTTGGAGAAACCCTAGGGATGTTACATTGGTATCAGAGCCTGAATCCTTCCAGCCTATGAAACATCAAAAGTTCACCATTTTATGGTAGATTATATCCCTTGCATGTCATTCTTCTGTAGCTGCATATCCGTGTTTAATGTTTGCAGGCCAAAAGATGAAGACAATTCAAGAAATCATGTTAGAAATGTTAGAAAAGTTAAAAGAATTTCATGAATATCAGAAGGATTTTATCACAAGAATGGAGCATTGAGAGACAAAAAGAATGTTTTTAAAAGAGGGAGAACCCAAGATGATGGAACTTGAAATTGTGAAGGGTACAATAGAGACAAAATTACAAGATGATGTCAAGAAAGAAGTTGTGATAGTGGACCGAGAAGAAAAACTGAAGTTACCAGCTGTAATGGAGCAAGAACAAGAGGTCCCCAATCGACAAATTGAAGGTGAAGATTCCTTGTTGATTTCTAATGGTTGTGTACACCAACAAAAACCTGATTAGATGAAGGTGGGAGAAACTCTATTTGTTGGGTACAAAGAGTTCCAATTGAAGGAAGATGAGTTGAATCATGTAATATCTTTCAAGCTTCCAAATGATGAGCCATTCATTGATTTATGGAGCAGCATTGTGGATGGGCATACATTTATAAGGAACATGTTGGTTTAACCCTAATTCAAGGATTTTGAGTCACAAGAAAGGTGGTGTTAAGGATATCTCAACAAACTCTTTTTTGGCGAATGAGGATGGGCATTTTGTTTGCAGCCAAAGGTACAAAAATGTTTCAGATTTGTTACCTCCTATGTCATTGCAGAATTTTTGTCACCATGGAAAGCATGCAAAAGAAGGTGATGTAAGAGATACAACTTGTAGTATAGGGCATGTAGACTCTTTGATTCAAGTTCATGATTATTTTTGCATATGGGATCCACATGATCTTTTGATGGTCAAAGTGGATAGAAGCATTTGGGTTGAAAGGAAGTTTATGAGGGATCATACAAGGTTGGTTGTGCATTCTAACCACATTGTGAAAGATCAGTCAACATGTCTAGAAGTTTGGACTCCTAGCCGTACATGTGGAAGCCTTAAAGAGGATGAAGCCACGTTCACAAGTTCACTTCAGCCATATGAGGATATGCACAAGCAAGATTCAACTATTGCATCTACAAGTGGAGAACACATAAGTCTTCATGGTGACCACAAGGTTGAAGGAAATGCTGTCCCAGAGTTTGCCAAACCAGCATTGATTGATCAACTATGTGGAGATATGAATTCTAGTAATGTTCCATTGCGTGAGCCTAGCATTGCTTCACCAACTCTACATCCTATTGGTAAGGAATCAATTTGTGATTTGGATAGCTTGGATAGTGATGATGTCCATACATATGAGAGCAATACAAAAAATTTGTCATGTAGCGAGCAAAGTGACTTTGATAAAGTTGATTTAACACTACAAGAATTGAGGGATCACTTTATGTTTGTGCATACACCCTCTAAACCAGCAATTGAAGAGGAGCATGAATCTACTTTTTTTTTGACACCCTACTCTTATGATGATGATTCCTCTATTGTGCATGATGATGATGTTGAGCTATGGGAAGAAGATGATTCTACTCACTACTATGATAATGATGCCTTGATTGAATTTGATGTTGACCTAGCCTCAAAACATGAGTTGTGTGAAAAAGATGTCATAGAGGTAGCTGATTTTTAGGAAGCATGGTTGTGAATATAAATCAGAAAATTTGTATGAAAATGATAGGCCCCATGGGTCCCATCATCTGGCAAAGCAATTGAAGGTTAATGAAGACATGATTATTGCAGCCCTAACCCATTTTGATAATACTCATAAGTTGATGGCAGATTATTGTTGGAGGGCTCCAAGGTCACACAAGAACTTTGAAGGAGAACTATCTCTTGCAGACTTATAGGTACTCAAAGAAGCCTTGGTGGTAATGAAATCAAATTACCTACATTTACTTCCAGATAGAGATCATCTTCTCAAGCTTGATGAGATATACTTTGATGCACTAAGAGGGAAAGAAGATGAAGTTGATCTTATGAGCTTAAGGTTGCAATGGATTCCTTGAAGAGCACTCAAATGGCCCTTCAAGAATCAGAAATTCTGGTTGATGAGCTTTGTTTGGAGTTGAGCTTGGCACATTCTTCATCATCCACAATGAAAACTCAATCATCTATGGCAGCCACATCCAACGAACAACAATCCTATACGAAAAGTGTGAAGACTAGACAAAGAGATGAAGAATTTGAGGGACCCTATTGTGAAGTTTTAAGGATTGAAGAGATATGTGCACACAAAGATATAAATTGCAGCCATGAAGCAGAAATTGTGACAAGTGATACACTTGATTTTCAGTGGGACACATCCACTAGATCAGCACTTGATAGAGGGCATAAAACAATGAAGGAAAAAGTGCTTGGGGACCCTTAAGACACTACACCCAAGACATGAGGTAGGGTCTGATTTCCTATTTTGCAACAGCAGTCCGTTACCTTTACATAATCATGAGATAGCAGCCATAACACATGAGGATGATAATGGTACTCAAGATTTGAGGGAAGAGCCTCTTATGATGGCCGAGCACGAGGAGCACTCAGATTTGCATGGACATGAGGAGAGGTATGATTCAGAAATTTTTGTTTGTACACATAGTTTGCATCATGGGGATCATGAGTCACCTCTTTTGGAGAGCCCATTGAAGGCTCAAGTCATGGTTATGGATGAGATATTTGCGCACACACCTTGTGGACCAGCCAACAGTGATATGCACGCATGTGTAGATGGAGACATTTGTGATTTAGATCTGGTTGAGCATTTAGCCATCCTTGAGGAGCTCGAGGAGTCTACTTGTGTTGAAGATTCCTTGGTGGAGTATGAGACCGCCCTAATTTCAGAACTGGTGACACATGTCATGGAGACATTTGATAGTGATTGGTATGTACTTGGAGGTGTGGAGTCTCAGCTGGTCTATGATCCAAGGTATGAAGATGATGTCATCGAGGTACTTGATTTTGAGTGGCATATGCTTGAGTTTCAGATGGACTATGGTCTATGGTACGGAGATGAGCATGAGGGCAAAAGTATTCCAGCCCTGACCCATTGGTTTCTATCTCATACATTGTTGATAAATGTCTGTCCTACCTTTCTGGTCAGGGAGTTTTCAAGGTATACCTTGAGGACAACAGCTGTTTGGATGGATTCGAGAGGTTGGGATCACTACATTAGTATTAGAGGTTGGCATGATGATGAGATCCTATCATCTTATGACAGTAGAAGCATTCTTGGCATGATCATAGGTCTGATTTTCAGTTTTTACAATGATGTTTTGATCTGCACCAGCAGCATAGAGTGGATATACAGGCTTGATTATGCACATATGATGGATATTTTTCATGTCCACATGGGGCAATTTAGATTTAGTTGGATAGTTGGAGATGATAACATGTTGAGGGATACTTATCTCTTTATTTTCAGTTGATGTGATGGTGTAATAACTTGAAATCTCAATATTGGTGTGATTGATATACTACTTCACAGGGATCTTGGTGAGTTGCTTCACAATTTTTGGTCAAGTGATATTTGTATCAGAGTGGAGCAGCGGAAGGTTTGGTGCAGGTGGTTGTGCTTCAGAGGTCATGATATCACCTATCACATGTTGGTAGGCAATGCTTTGTCTTTGATAGGCTTAGCATTTGTGGATAGACGAGCTTTCGGAGGAACAGAGTTGATGACACTTGAGGTTGATGATTTGGTATTCTTGTTCCCACAACTATATAGACAAATTAAATGGACGAGGAGCATAATTCCAGACGTTGAGGGATGGAGCAGATTTGAGTTTGTGTGTGTATGGCCGGTATTGTTTCATCTTTGGCCACCAGAACTCACCTTGCATACTATTCTTCATATTCACTATGGGAGAAGTAGCCAGAAATTGAGGAGCAAGGCGATCATGGAGTACTTGACTAGTTGGAGAGACTTGCCACTACAATATACAACTTCGGAAGGTGTGGAGATTTTTGAGCATCCAAATCTGAGGTTGCTTGAGGACAAGCAACATTTGGGAGGGGAGGGCTATCATGTCCTCAATTTGATTTGAAATTCGAATTTTTGCAAAGGTGGGAAAAGTGTTTTTAAACACTAGTTTTGATATTTTAAATTAAATATAATAATAATATTTTAAATAAATAAATAATATATTTGATAATTTAAATTGGGCATCTAGTTTTGGGCCAACCTTTATTTTAATAAATAAAACTAATTAATAATAAATAACTCTTGCTGGGCGCTGACCTTGGAGGTAAAGGATTTGAATTTCAAAATCTTGGCACCTCTTTCGAGTTTACACGACTCTTTTAGGGGCCTATAAATCTAACCCTAGGGCGCTAGAGGAGAGCAGCTGGAAAAATTGATTGAAGCCTTTGGCAATCTGCACTCAAGCAGGGATGGAAACCCTTGTTTGCAGAGTATTTTGGGTGAGGACGAAACCCCTTTACCCACATTTATTATCCACATTCAGATTTTGGATTTTAAGATCAAATTTCATTTCCAGATACCAACAGTGGTCTGAACATTCTTGCAGATCCGATCCCATTAGTAAATTAGATGCTTGTGCAGACCCATAAGTCAACTCAGATTTGAGTAAACAGCCATAATTGCAGGTCGTAACAGCAGGGTAACCACCAACTTTCTACTGCAGAACCAAAGGAGCAAATCAAGTGCAACAGAAACGTGAACAACAACACCACACAAGGAAATTCACTGAGTAGGAGTCAAGGAGGAAGAGAAAGGGGTTGGAAGATCCAGTGCAGCTCACACATAACCTAACCGACAGATCCAGAGGATACAAATTTATAACCAGTTAGATCTGCCAGTACCCCTTCCTTCCAGCCAACACAATCAAGTCCAAGGGAGACGTCTAGGGTTGGAACAAGCAATGGAACTCCAATGCCTCACTAACCTACAATTCACACACCAACATCAATCTGCAGAACTATAGAGCTAGGGCTTGGGCAAGTAGGGTTTTTCAGTGAGGGTTTCACCCCTCAACGACCTAGCCACAATAGTGTGAAGAATTTCTATCTTTTCCAATCAGTTCAGATCCGAAGGCCATCACCAATCATAATTGGGTTGTGAGCTACCTATTTAGGGCGATTCTTATGACAACAACTTTGTCAATAACCAGTCAGGTCTGATTCTGAGTAAATTATGTATTTCTAGTGCTGCTTTGTCATTCAAACCCTAGCCTAAGCAGTCACTAAATTGCTGTTTAATTTGTACTACCATTTGATTTGAAACTGTTAACAGTAGTTAGATTTCTGAATGCATTTGATAAATGAGATCGCCATAATCTAATACTTCTTTCAAACCTACATAATATGTGAAACCCTAACTCAACAAATTTTAAGTTGGAGAAACCCTAGGGATATTACAAATTATAACAATTAAATATATTAATAATCATATACATATACGGTATTACCCACAAATATATGAATATGAATTGTTATATGTATACACACACACACACATTTAAATATGCATTTCTATATATATTTATACATACATAAGAGTTGTTATTTCGTATTCATATATGAATATTTATATCTATAAGCTTATTCTAGTGTATATTCTTTACTTTTCATATTTATGGCTTCCTAATATAGTTGTAGTTTTCCATGTTCTTTTGTCTTACTTGAACCATCCTTTGTGTCTCGAGCTATGTGCAGCCTCCCCCCACCTTCCCCACTTTCTTTTAAATCTGTCTTGGTCTATAACTAACCATTTTTTATATCTTGTGATGATGGATCATAGAGTGTGATTTGAAACGTTGATGCAAAAACCTCACATAATCTAATCTAGAAACAATAATAATCAAAATTATGGATTGTGGAAAATCTCATATCATTAATATTTTTTTACTAACTACTGGCAGTGTAGACTCACGAGTTTGTGCAAATTTGTGAGCCTTTAACTTAGATTTGCAAGGTTTGCAAGTCTAATTCATAGACTTGTTGAAGGTGCCTTGGACACAAACTCATGAGTCTAGTTGAGTCTTCAAAGAGTGTTAACATTATGGTTGAAAACATAGTTTAAAAACTTGTGGCTTTGCAAAACTTGATCGGCCCAAATTTGACTTAGACTCAGCAAACACTTGACAAGTGATTGTAAATTGTTCACTTGGGACTACAAGTTGCTCATTCGTGATTGGAAATGCTCAACTTGCTCTCACACAAATGCATGGTGGGCATTTAATCACTTGCTCACAATCAGTGTGGATGTGCCCTTCAGATTGCATTTTTTGGTATGACACAACTCATGCATTCCATATCCTTTGTATGGTGTCTTCACATGCTACTTGCAACAATGCAATGTCCTCATGGCTTTGGGTGAGTTTTTGTTGAGTTTTGCCATGTTTTTGGCGATTAAATCAACATGCCCAAATTTGACTTGAATTTGACAAAAACTTGGCAAGTGACTATACACTACCTGTTTGTGACTACAAGCTACTCATGTGTGACTAGAAATGTTGGACGTGCTCCCATGCACAAAAAAAATAGTAGGTCTTTAATCACTTGCTCATGATACGACAATGTGCCTTCAATGGGATTCCATTGGAAAATGTGTCCATGGGATTGCCCTTTTTTGGCATGGCACAATTCTTGCATTATGTATTCTTCATATAGTGTCTTCACATGTTGCCTACAACAATTCAATGCGATGTCCTCACAGCTTTGGGTGAATCTTTTTGTTGAGTTTTGCTGAGTTTTCTTCAAAAAACTGGGCTTAAGCTTTCAGGAAGCTCAAGAGCAAGAGCAATTTTGTTTTGGGAGGACTTGCAAATCAATGGAGTTTTTTGTGAGTTGAAATTTTTTTTGGAGAGCACTTGTGAGTCAGGTGACTTTTTTGTGAGTTTTTAATCTATGGTTGGAACCATAGGGAATCATTCAAAAAGAGATGAAGATGCTTCATATAGATTGCTTTGGTTGTCCAAGGCAAAGTGGAGAGGTTTCCCTATAGAAGATGCAAACATGGAAAATGAGGATTATTTGTGGATGCACCCATGACTAACATCCATGGGTGAATGTAAGGGCATTCATTTGCAAGCTCTCAACTATGCCATGACATTGGCAACATGCCACTAAAATTTGAGGAGGTTAAGTAGTGGAAATAAACACCATTTTTATGTATGGGTTTTGTTAAGTTGTATTTTTTGATCGGCTAGTTTGGATTATATTTTGTGGTAGTGGGTTTGACTCATAGCATCTGCTCCACTCATGCAAAAATCTAACTCCCAATTTTGTTCTTAATTTTTTTTTTCTCTTCTTAGTTAGTCTTATAATAGATTTGAAAATGTTGGTAAATTGATTTGTCACTGCAGTTTCACCTTAAAAAAATGATCTTGAATTGCTTGGCAGGTGGCGACAAATGTTCCAACAGTTGGAGAGATCACTTTTGAATTAGCGATCTTCCTTTGTGTTTGAGAGGGGCAGCTCCCTCTTAAGATAAGTTTTGGGCTGTTATGGATGTGCTTTTAACCAGGAGGCAGGAAAGACAGTTTAAACAAAAATAATAAAATGACTTGCAAAGAAAGAAGAATGAACACAAAGATCCATTCCACAAGGAAGGATTATTGAAATAGAAAAGCATGCAACTAGGGTTTAAAGGTTTAAAAAATGGAATGTAATCTAACATCAGAAAATACATTTACAAAGGATTTCATGACTCAAAGATCAATTAATATCCTATAATATCCCAAATGCATGAAAAAATCATTTACAGGAAAGAGGAAAACAACTGCAGTTCATCACATGACAAGACTTTTAGAGAAACGGCTGCAAACTGAACATCTAAACAATTAAGAGCATAAAGAAATGTGCTCTGACTCACAGACCAGCCATATCATTTTTATTTCTTTCTCCAAAATTTAAGAGTTCACAAACTCTTTCTTTCCTATACAAGATCAGAAAATTTAGTCTCTTTACCCCAAGAGGCTAAGAATTGAGCCAAAATTTGAACCTTGTTTACATTGCCTTTTCAAGTATTTATATCTTTCAGTTTTTGTAACTAATTCTTTAAAATACAATTATTAATAATAAGTTATAATTTGGTGAGACTTCTTCTCACTTTTCCGAAAAACAGAGTCACTTAACCTCAATTATATTTTCACCTTAAGACATCTTCTCAATAACACTGAATTTTTGATGAACTTCACATGCGCAGGTTGATGCTAAGATTTATTTTAGTATTATCACTTTCAGACACCTTTAATGCCTTCCTTGCCAACTCATAACCAAGGGGGAGGTTGTCATTGTCCTCGTCTTCATATCATCAAAGGAGTTGTAGGAACTGCTGTCAATCTCTTAGAGAGAGATCCAACCTCAATGATCTCCCATGGTGCCAATTCACAATCTGTGAGCTGCTGAACAACCTTTGTGGATTCAGCATATAGTCCCATGCCAATTTGAAGCCTTTGCTTCAACACTTCATAAGGTTCTGTACAACAGCTCCAAGATCAGTGCTGGTGAAAGAAGACAAAGATTGCACCTGAATTCCAGTTAGTGCAGGAGTAACATTTGTTAGCAAAAAACTGTTCGTTTGAAAATCCCCAGTGTGCAGTCCATGGTTTGTAAATTGTCCCCAAATTGTTGGAAGTGAGGCTTTGTTCAATGCCCTTATGCCAATTTGGGAAGCCTTGAATGCAACCTCAAGAAATGAAAGTGCCATTGTCTTTATCGGGTCAATGGGATGCATTAAAGATGTTGACATTGCACAGGTTGAACCTCCAACCAGTGCAGCTCAAACTCAAGAAAATATATGTTGAAACCATTGTCGGTAATTTAACTATATGTCACAACCCATCGACATTTTATGGGGATGCCACAACCTTATTGGACTCTGATGAGGTTATGAAAACCTCATAAACTTCTGACATACATTCACAAGCTTTGTTTATGCTTCCACAATTAACATACATTTCTACGGAGCATCTACACAAACAGATGTGCCAAAATTCCATTCAGTTTCCATTCCCTTTGTGCATACTTGTGCTTCTACATTTTGCATAAACATTCATCAGAGTATTTCCAACTATAATTTCTGAAAAAACATTCAATTACACTTTGATGGATGGTTATGCCTTGTATATACTTCCAGACTTTGCAAAATGTCTACCAATGCATGAAAAAATCCCTCCATACGCTACTTCAAAGATTCCATTTTGGCATAGGCACAGAGTTTTGAAACGTATGTTGGGCTCCGAACTTTGTTGAGAGTCGATTGAGGTTTCAAAACCTCAATTAACTTCCAATGCTTATAACATTTTGTTTTTCCTTTTGCTCTTTCTGTTCATCTCTTTGACGAACTTTGCCTTTGCAACCTATAAATGTCATTGAACCTGACCACAACCCTATGAGATGTATTTGCTGAAAAAAAGTTTAAGGCCCTTTCAATAAATCCATGGTATTTTGTGAGACTACATACCTGTGCCTTGTCTATGATTCCACATTTGTGTACATACAATGGCATTCATAACTGCAACATTTGACATAAATCCATTTCGTTGCGCTTCAATGGATATCCATACATTGGTGAATATATTTCCCGCGATGCAAAATAAAGAGTTGTGGAATACTTGTCGAGCTCCAACAAGGTTTCGAGAACCTTGTCGGGAGCTGACGGTGGTCATAGAACCACTTAAAACTCCTGAAAAAAACTTTATTTCTAGAAGCTCATGTATTTCGGGAATTGTAAGGGGTTTCAAAACCTTGTAAAAGCTCTGACTTCTAAAAATAAAACTTTAGAACTCCTTTTATTTAAAGTTTAAACTTTATGACACCAATAACTTTGCTTGGTCAATGCAGGAAAATTGTAAATTTTACAACTTTTGATTGGAATCATATTTTCACGTGAAAACTGACCAGAATGTGCATAATAACTCCAGAAAGCACCCCATTCATTCACTTCACTTCATTCATCCAAAACCTTCCATTTTTATTGTTTCTGCAAATTGCTTGGTGGAATTTTGAAAAATTAAAATCTCCCAAACGGGAAGGTATTTTGCCTTGAAAATTTGCCACAATGTACTTGATGAAGTTAGGAATGCCCCTATAAGATGATTTTCTTCCATCTCAAATGGATCTTGAGATTTAATTGTTTCAGCTTGATAGGACCAAACTGTGTAGGGAAATATGTGACACTGACTTCTTGTGACAATACAGGTGTGCAGTTTGACAAACAACCTGAAACTTGGGATGATTAAACACACTTGGATCAACTGAGTTATTGTAATGAGGTCCAATGCATAACAACATTTAATAGGACACACTTGGATCAAATATGGGGCTAATAGGAGACAAAACTCTTTAATAGGAAGGACACGTTATTACCGAATAACAACATATCATTAACCTTATGTTTTAGAATTTAGTCTTATGCTTCAGCTTTACCTCCCTATTCAAGTAACATCTTGTCTACCTGGGGTATGTAAGATGAGGTAATCATGGGTTAATTTAACGTTTTCTCTCCCATTGAATATATAGCGATGCAATGCTCTAAAAGATGTATCTCTTATCTCTATCAAATATATTTGTTAATGAAATACAAAGAGCTGCCATTATGTGACTGCTTTTGTGTTACACTCAGATTTGTAGGTGCAGTTCATCTTGGGTAAGCAGGTGCTTCCCACCTTTGTATATCGTTCATCGTTCAATATATTTGTGCATTCCTTTTCTGTGATTTATTTAGGAATGCAGCAAGGTCATACCATTTCCTTCCACTTTTGCCACCCACTTGAGTTGTTCGTAGACATTCATAAGCTAGATTATTATACCTGACAGATAAGTTCATCTATCAACTTTGTGACTAAAGAGTATATGTGTTTAAATCTTCTATTAAATATATTGAAACTTTTTAACTACAAGCATAAGATAATATTTCAACTTTAAACAATCAGTCCAGCTGCCATCTACTTTTCATGCTGCTTGTCACTGAGCAATCTTCTTCAGTCCCATGTACAGTTAAGTAATATATATGATGATAATGAATGTTGTGTTCCCTGCATAATGGTAACTAATGAAATTGAAACTGAGAAATCACTACTCTTCTTCCTTTCAATTAGATTATGCTGCAGCCCATCGATTTTCTCCTTAAAAAGTTCTTTACATCCTTTGGCACTACTAAAATTCAATGTTATTGTTAACAAATTGCATTGAGTTTCACTTGTATGGTGTTTGGACATTATGATATTGCATATAATGACATTTTGGGTTTGTTACATGCATTGTGCAGGAATGGGAGTAAACTTCATGTCATTTTAATGTCAGCAACGGTAGAAGCTGAGTTATTTGCATCTTATTTTAAACAGAAGCTGGGAACTGATACTGCTATAGTAAATATTCCTGGATATACCTTCCCTGTTCAAGAATTTTACTTAGAAGATGTACTGGAGCTTACTGGTTACAATGTAGGTCGGAACTCACCTTACACAAAAAAAAATCGAGGCTCTGAAATGGTACATGAAAAGAATTTAATCATGAAAAAGGATCCAGATAGTTGGGAAACTAGGGATGAAGATGGGGATAGCCAGGATAACTACACCATGTCATCTGCAAGTCATTACAGTCAAACAACTCTTCGTACATTAGCCTCATTGGACCAGAGCATTGTAAATTATGATTTGATTGAAGCTCTCATATTTTTGGTTACCTCCCAAGCTTCTCAAGAATTACGAATTGGACAGATCTCAGGTGACAAAGCTGAAAAGGAGAAACCACCACTTCAGTCAAATGCAATACATTTAGGGGTAACAGGTGCAGTGCTTGTTTTCTTACCTGGCATAGCAGAGATTCACAGATTACATAGCCGCCTTAAGTCATCAAGCCGTCTTGGTAGTATAGGCATTTGGGTAGTAACTTTGCATGGTTCCATGTCTGGGGAGGAGCAACGCCGTGTATTTCAGAAATCTCCAGAGGGTCTTACAAAAATTGTACTGGCAACAAACATTGCTGAGACAAGCATCACTATCGATGATGTGATGTAAGTGTTACAATCCTTTGAACTGCTATTTATTTGTGATGAACTGAAAACAGAAAGAAAAAGATTATCGTATAACTACAGATAAACAAAACTTATAGATAAGTACATGATTACATAATGTAGCTATTTGGTATTCATTGGATATATTTTTTCGTTTTCAAAAGCATCATTAGGAATCATATTAGTGCAGAGTGCAAGATAGCTCAAGTGGGAGGAAAGGGATTAATGCATTGTGGAATACTCGTAGCTCTGTGCTTTCTTCTTTATCTCCTGTTAGCTTTGCACTTATTACAGTTATCTATATTTTCTTCTTTATCTCCTGTTAGCTTTACCCTTATTCAAGTTATATATTTCTTGTGCATCACACGAAGTATTGAGGTTTATAAAAAATAGATTTTCTCTATAATTCTTTTGAACTTGGAATAGCTGCTTTGTTGAAGTATAAGCTGCAACATGATAATCCTTTCATCTTAAGGTAACCGCCTTGTTGAAGTATATGAATGGTTGTATACAAGGATGTCAGGTATTGGCCTGTATATGATTGAACATATGAAATTAAAAGTGTTGTTAAAGAGAAAGGTTAAATATCTGAGGTGGGAAAAAGAATATCTATTAGCAAAGTGAAAAAAATATTGATCGACCATTAGAGCCTGTTTTCCTAGAAGTCTATGAACTATGAAGTATGGTAAATATATATCATGTTTATGAAACTAGATGGGAACAATTATTATGCTTAAAACCCATGATACCATATTCCAATCCAAAACCCTGTGTTTCATTTCTTTTTATGTTTCCCATTTCAACATGAGGCAACTGCCAAAGGACATTTATGACATCAGATACTAGGAGAGTCTGGAAAGTGACTTATAGGATTTAATCTCTCTTTGATCTTAACTTAAATTTCAGAGGGTAGATTTTTTTATGATCATTTATTTTCCTATTTTACATTAACAAGAAACCTATGTACCAGAAATGAGAAATGAAGAAGCATGACGTCAATGAAAACTTGACTGAGGTTGCATACAAGATGCATATTTTTCCTAATATGTATTTATATATTTGATACATACACACACATCATGTTCTTTCATAAATAAAGTTCTACAAATTTTCCATATAAATTAATTTTATATATGTAGTTTTTTTAATCACACATTTCAATTTTTAATATATTTTTCTTGTGATGTAAATAATTATTCAAAATAGATTAAAAACCAGCTCAAATAATATTCAAACCATACAAAACATGTAACTCTTTTTTCTTGTCAGTAAGCAATGCTATGCAAAAAAATTAATTAAAGCGCTTGTCACTCATCCCATGGCAAATCCGATCTTTCATGGAACAAAAGTTAATCGAAGTTACATGTTTGCAATTACCTATGTTCCAAGGAGCCTTGGAATAGGGGGATGGTTACATGAGAGGACCAAGGACCTTGATTTGGGGACAATGAGGGGAAGGTCTGCCTTTGACGAGGTTGAGGGTTACCACCCGTGGTGCATTCCTTGTCATAGTATAGGGCAGGGTTAAGGGGTGGAGCCCCTACCACCAAGCCCAAATTAAGGCCTTTGCCACCCCATAGATCTTCAAGGCATATGCCATTTTCATAATTTTATCAACATGTTTTCTCTAACAAGTCCTTACTATTTTAGTAGTTCTAGCCAAATCTTCACTCTTCAAAGAACTAACAATGAAGCTGAAGAATCTGACAGGTTAAATGATGAGGGCTATACAATTTTTAAAGCTTTTTTTGAGTGTTTAGAATGTGGGTGGGGCCCATTAGACTATTAGGATTAGGGTTAGTAGCTCAACTTTCAAAAGAATGCTTTAGGATCATTTGAGCAAAAATTGATTCAACCACTGCACAAAGCACAAAATTATGTCCCAAATTGAAAAACATTGCATTAAAAAAAGAGTTTGTAAGCTCAAGATATTAGTCTCTAAAGTTGAATTGCAAAATCAGAAGTTGCAATGGTGAGGGGCAAATATTTTTCAAGGGCTTGTTGATGTTAGCATGACGTCATTAACAAAATATTCCAAAATTTGTCAAAATATTCTCTATTGCTCGAATATGCCAAAACTGCCCTTCATCGCTTTGAAATTGCCTTTTGTAAACAAAAATTGATGTCATCAAGCTAAAAACCGTTGAAATTTTGGTGTGAAATCACTTTCCCAAAAATAGTGGTTTTGAGTGAATATCCTCATGAATATTCTAGAGTGGTGGAGGTGCAGTGGCATAGTTGAAGGAGGCTTCAATAGTCGTATGACTCACAGATGAACTTTTTTTGCCTATGAGGCAACTTTGTTCAAAATGGAAAATTTATATGAAAATGGGGGTATGAGGGCTTTTTGGATGCAATGGCAAGGTCCACATGGCCTCACAATGCCCTAGAAATGAGCAGCATGCAAGATCTAGCCAAAAAAAATTGATCCTCAAACCCTTGCAAATTAGGTCTCCATTGTCCAATTGGGATGAAATGAAAGACAAATTTGACTTTCTTGGCTGCTCTCAACTCAATGGCAAGCTCATATTTTCTCTAGGAATCTCATAAATGTACTTGCAACTGCCAAGTTAAAAAAGGAAGTCCTAGATTTGATATTTCTTTCACACTTTTTTATTTTCCAGATCATTTGAGGATGCAAGAGAAGAGCATACTCAATGCTTCAAGAAAATAGCATATCTGCAGTCCTGTATTTCGTAAAATCTAACCCACAACTCACAACTAGGCTCTAATACCATGTAAAATTTGGTTGTGAAGCTACCACATAATGCAAATAAGTGAAAAGAAAGCATAAACAAAAAAGTAGAAGTGATAGAATAAATTGTATTCTAAAGTCCTCTCAAAGAAGTATTCAAAGGTATCAATCAACTCTTGGAGGATGAGGAAGGATTTTCATATGGCTTGGAATAGGTGTTGGAAGAAGAGGACTCCTTGCAAATAAGTAGGAAAAAGATTTCTCAAAATTTATTGATAAAGAAGGTGATTTTGTTCCATTTCCGAAAAGCATCACTATCTCCCAAACCACGACCAAAATATCCAAAGAAAATTGTGGTCCCTCAAGTAAGAAGAAAGGAGCAATATTGCAACCAAGTGCCAAGAGAGGATTGGATATTGAGTGAGGAATTGGGTTGGAAAGATCCACATACACACAAGCCGTAGCAAACCAATTGAACATATCTTGTTGATCCAAATCAATCTTGACAAAAATGTCACTATTTTTAGTGAATAGTTGAACCATCTTTGTCGATCTATAGATCAGTGGAAGGTTGTGGAAGGAGATCTAATAAGGAATCTTTGAGAAGAAGAGGTGTTTTGGGTCAAAGAAAGGTTATGAGGGACTTAAAAATAAACTGGATCTGCCACAAAACCACAAACCTTTATCCCACACAAACTCTTAATCCTCTAAAGAATGAAAGGGATAAAAAAAAGAATCCCTTCCAAAGAAAGGCATAGGGTATCACAATTTCTGGTCAAGCTAATTCCATTCACCTAGAAAGCCTTGCTTCATTTAGATTTCTACCCACAAATATGCCCACTAAGGAAAAAACTTAATACTGCATAGAAATTCCAGCCTCACAATCTTTAGGAAGTGAAACAAGAGTTGGGGATGAAGCCATATTTAGGGGGATATCTCCCCAAAAGATCCCAGCATCCATAGAGGGATCCACGTCGTCTTCTGTAGAACACTTAGATCTGCTAAAAATAGTAAGTGTCTGAAAAAGTGACCAATCAGCTGCCGGATGAGTTTGCATGTTACAGTGCCCGAGGGATGTCAAAAAACCCAAAAAAACCCAAAAAACTGGTCCATATGCGGGCACTGGCTAAAAATAGTAAGTCCCTGAAAAATGATCCATCTTGCTTGCATGTCATATCACTGCGAAGCTCTCGTAAAACCCATGAGGAATATCCTGACATGCGCTGAAAAAGCCTGCATGCAAACCCTAAAAATAGTCTTTGAAGCTTGAACTGCTGAAAGTTCTCATCTCGGTTTGCATGTCATATCACCGCGAAGATTTTGAAAAACCCAGAAATATTCTCTAGGCATGCATTTGAAAGGCATACGTGCAAACCCTGAAAATGGCTCTTGAAGTCAGAACTGCTAAAAATAGCAAGTTGTCAGAATCTGTTCTAATTTTGTGTGCAAGTACCTTGAAGTACCCTGAATGTGCTAAAGTAGTCAGAATCCCAAAATTCTGAGGAAAAGACCTCCAAATTAGGTACTTACTAAAAATAAAGTTGTCAGATTTTAGTGAAAATTTGATGGGATCCTGCCTTGAGCGTTGTGATCGTAGTATTAAGCTCAGATTTCATTTTGACAATTCTATTTGACCTCAAACAAGCCTGAAGAATAAAAACCCTAATTTCACAGACTTAGCCAAAATTTCCAACTTAGGTCAAACGATGGGACATCCTCGGAAGGATAGAATGATCAAAGAGAGAGAGAGACGCAAAACCAAAACCAAAGCCAAAAGACCAAAATGGAGCAAAATTTAGGGGGTCCCCATTTGAATGGGGGGATGTGTGAAAAGGTCACAACAGGTCGGTTAGTCAATCGTGGAAAGCTTTTGGAGAACTGGGTCGAGGATTTCATTATTGCAAGCAGATACCTTCTCACAGAGTTGTATCAATTGAGGTACGATGCTCATGATCTTTGTCAGGGAATCCAACAGCTTGAATTGACCATGGCAGAGGGCAAATCAAAAGATTTGATCCTCATTTCTCAGTTGGTAGTCACATACGATGTCGTTGTAGCAGATGAAGATAAAAGAAAGCTTTTTGCTTGGAGAGAACAACACCTCTTCAAAGTAGAAACTTATGAAAGAATCTCTGCAAAGTTGGCTGCCATCAAAGAAGATGTTGTCGGTGCTGTCATACTCATAAGCGGATTTGTCACCCAAATCCCGTGCCATTATGTTCGTGAAGATGGTACCTACGCTGATCTCGACGTTGTGCAAATTGAATTCTAGAGTTTGGTTCATGATGGTCTTGATGGTGATCCTGTGGTGTCCAAGTTGAATCATTTCTCGGTGATGTCAACGAGGTTCAACAAAGTAGTTGAAGAGGTCAAAGAGTATCAAAAAATGATCAAGGATGGAGAGAAGGTGTTGAACAGACGATCTATCATTTTGGATAGTGTCAAAGTGCCTGAAGATGAGACAGTTATTGAATTCTTGGAGGAGATGATAGCCCATGATGGCTTGGAGTAGACAGACAATTGAATCGTACAATTTTCAGGATAGACATTAAACACAACAGTTAACTTGATGCCTCGTTCCAAGTTAAACTCGTTATTCCACATATCCTTGCATGTCTATCTTGAGGATATCTTTCGTGGAGATTGGACTTTCAATTAGGATCTAGTTAATTGATGTTAGTTATCAGTTAACTCTCATTTCAATAAGGACTTGCGTGTTGCAACGTCCATTTAGTGTAGTTCAGAATCAATTAACTGATGTTGTTTTTCCAGTTAACTGTTAGGTTGCATACATTTAGACTTAAGAATAAACTCTTGCATGCTTGCAAGACTGAGTGTAAACTCAAGGAGATTTTAGGGTTCCCTACTCCCTGAAGTTTTATAAATAAGAGCACCTTTGCTCATTGTATTTGAACTTTTGCTGTGATAACAAATTGTTGTGCCCACCTTGCCATGCAATATTGCTATTTTGTACTTGTTCACTTTGTTAATATAAAGCTAGTTTGATCGTTCATTGTGTGATAGGTCCTTCATGCAATTTGCTGTCCCAGATTTATTTGTTTTTAATAATCTTGTTTCATATCTACACCTCGGATAGGGGTTCCTTCTCCTTGGGAATTTAGAAATAAAGTTTGTCGTTTAAGTGTTTGTTTCCAGTAAGTTACTTTCAACCTACACCTCGGATAGGGGTTCCTCCTCCTTGGGAATCCTGAGAACTAGCTTACCATTTGATGTTGTTTCCAATAACCTTTATTTCAGCCTACACCTCGGATAGGGGTTCCTCCTCCTTGGGAATCCTGAGAACTAGCTTACCGTTTGATGTTGTTTCCAATAACCTTTACTTCAGCCTACACCTTGGATAGGGGTTCCTCCTCCTTGGGAATCCTGAGAACTAGCTTACCATTTGATGTTGTTTCCAATAACCTTTACTTCAGCCTACACCTCGGATAGGGGTTCCTCCTCCTTGGGAATCTTGATTTAAAGTTTATCGTATACCAATTCCCTGCTCCTAATTCCTCTTGCTTTGTTTATCTAGAGGAGATAGGATAGTTTTAGCATTAGCTTAGTTGTAGTTAAGATCTGCAGAAACCAAAGAAAAGCATTAGCTGCAATGTATTGGGTTTCTTAACCTTGTGCCTCTACCAGCTGAGCCAAAAAGATGGGATTTAGAATATTTTACTTTTTCACGCATATCAGCAAAAGTGGGAGCTTCCCCTCCTAATTTGAAGAGCAGTTAATATTGTGCATAGTTGTTCATTGCCAATACGCACTCTAGAGATGTGAATTGTAACGGCAACAAATTGCGATGGTTTTCATGTCTAATATTTGTTGATTGAGTTTTTGTTTCAGAATTTACCGTCATAATTTTTGTGCAATTCCTATCGCAATTTCTGTTATTCCTATTGTAGAAATACTGCAAAACCAGTGACAATTTCTATAGCAGTTCCTGTCATAGAAAAACTAGAAACATGAATATGTTTTTCAACTTAGGTAATTGATTGAGTTTAGGAATGCATTTTCATCCCCACTCACCTCACGACTCGCAGCCCTTGTGCAGATAGCCACGACACCTTTCATAAGCTTACGATCCCCGGATTGACATTTAGACCGAGTTGAGTCCAGTTTATTCTTTACCACCTCTCGTGGATTCATTAACTCTAGCGGTTGTATCGGGCATTAACAGGTCAATCTTTGGGTGCAACGGCAACTGTCTGTGCAACAATATCTTCAACAGTTGCCACCCCAATTGCCATTCCACACTCAAAAGATACAATGGAAAGCAAAAGTTTTGATGATGAGGACAAAAATCCTTTCTTAAGCCCTCCAGCCACCTTTTTCAGACATTAGTGAATAACAGATTTACCCTTGCTAGCATGGTCACCCTCTTCCAATTCATCCTCCTCCCTAGTTGCAAAGTGAAGACTCCTAAATGGTGAACCCTAGCCACTCTTGTTTGTGTTTGAGACATCATCATTATTCTCCTTTTTGAAGTATTCTATTCCATCGCTTGGGTTTTTTTGTTGCAAGTAAAGATTTTCAATGGTTTTGTCATCTCGTATCTCTCTAGTCTGTCTTATTGTTTCAATCCTTTTTGTCATTTGTCAATGTCATAATGCAATCAGATGATTTGTCAGATTTTGTACTAAATACTATGTAGTATGATATGCCTGATGCCTCTGATTACAGAATAGAATTCACATGCTTAGTACTAATTTGGACCTATATTCTACTTATCTCTGTTGATATCTGCACTAGATAGATATATTTAGACATTTATTGGTCATAAATATTGAATTGTTTGAAACTTGTGTTATATCTTATATATTTCTACTCTAAAATATTTCCTGTGAAGAATGCTTCCTGCCACCAAATTTGTCATATTTCTGGTTTGCCATTTCTTGTGTCTTTTGTTTCTGTTTAATGTGGGTAACTTTAGTCTTCTTTTTGACAGTATCTAAATGTAATGAAGGATAGACATGAAATTTACATTATAACTCATTCTCCCATTTAATATTGTGTTGTGTATTTTACAGATATGTCATTGATATGGGACGTCATAAGGAAATGAGCTATGACCATCACAAAGGCCTCTCATGTCTTCAGGAAGCATGGGTATCTAAAGCCAGTGCAAAACAAAGGTGTGGGCGAGCTGGTAGAGTTCAATCTGGATGTTGCTTTCGGCTTTACAGCAGACAACAGTTTCAACAATTTGCAGAGCAGCAGCTTCCTGAAGTTTTACGGATTTCTCTTGATAGGCTATGCTTAAAGGTCAGTTTACAAATGATTTTTTAAGGTACTAGTACTTTATGGATGAAGAGAATTTTGCATATCATTCTCCAGGTAGTCTGAGCATATATGGAATTACAGGTAAAAACTTTTCTTGTTGGCCCACTTGAGAACATGACACGGCAAATGCTTAGTCCTCCAAGCCTTGATGCCGTAGGTGAATCAGTGAGGAGTTTGCGGTCCATGAATGTATTGGATGAGAAAGAGTGCCTAACACCACTTGGACAATATCTTGCGCAAATGCCTGTTGATGCTTCTGTTGGGAAGATGCTCATATTTGGTTGCATGTTACAGTGTCTTAATCCCATTCTTACAGTTGCTGCAGCTCTCAGTGGCCGCAGTCCATTCTTGTTTCCAATGGATAAGCGAGAGGAAGTCAATGCTGCACGACTTCGATTTGCAGGCACCAGTAAGAGTGATCACATGGCTATTGTTGGTGCTTATGATGGATGGGATGTTTCCAGAAAAGATGGTTGGAATTCAGAAGTTGAATACTGTAACGCAAATTTCTTGTCAAGAGAAACTCTTGTTGGAATGGAAGCTAGTCGAAATGACTATTTGAAAATGCTCGCAGATATTGGCTTTTGTTCTTGGTTGGGAAAAACAGATTCAAGCTCCCTAATAAATGATTTGAATGAAAATTCATCAAACAGTCGGGTTGTGAAGGCAGTCATATGTGCAGGGTTTTATCCTAACATTGTCCGGGTACGGCATCCAGAGAAAAAATATGTACAAACTGAGAGCGGAACCATTTCCAAAGTAGCATCAGCTAATGAGCTGCGCTTTTTCACAAAGTTGGATGGCAGGGTATTCTTGCATCCATCAAGTGTTAACTTCCCTGTTGGGTGTTTTGAAAGTTCATGGCTTGTTTTTACTGAGAAAGTGAAAACATCTAAGATCTTTATCAAGAATAGTACCATTGTACCAGCATATGGATTGCTACTCTTTGGGGGTGAAGTTAAGGTAAACCACGAGAAACAGACAATTAAGGTAGATGATTGGCTGGAATTTGAGGCTCCTGCACGTATTTCTGTTCTTATTAAAGAAATGCGTTCGAAGGTGGATTCTTTGTTGATGGAAAAGATACAAAACCCAGCAATGGATATATCTGGAAACATGGTTGTGAAAGCCCTCATTCAGCTATTAGTAACAGATGGCTTTTAATTCTCAAGAATCTAGTCAAAGGAAGGCTTATAAATGATCATTGAAAAGAATATACATTCATAAATCAGTGGCAGGTGTGAAAACTTAAGCAGTTTTGACCACCTTGATTATTTTTGACTTGGGGAAATGACATTTTCATTTCTATTTTGAATCCCATGCACTTCCCACGAAATCATTTGTATTAGTATGTGCTTATTTCAGGCACTTCTATGATTCATCTTTTGACATCATTATCTGAAGCAGACATCTTTGTTCAAAGTGGTTAAGGTATGGCTGGGAAACCATTAAAATTTTCTCTATGATCTAATTCATTGAGATGCTAATAAGCATTTAAGATTTCTTTTAAGCATGTTTTTTATTAGTTTCAGTATTTAGATTCTAATTTTTAGGTTTTCACTGTAATCTCACATAGTTATGGATAATTAAACGGAATTTTCATTTCTATTTTGGATCCCTCATGCTTCTTATGAAACCATTCTTATTAGTATGTGATTGTTTCAGGCAGTATTGTAATTCATCTTTTGAGATAAAGCAGACATCTTTGTTCAAAGTGGTTAAGGTATGGCTTGGAAACCATTAAAATTTTGTCAATGATCTTATTCATTGTGACACTAATACATATTTATGATTTCTTTTAAGCATGTCTTCGATTAATTTCAGTGTTGAGATTCTATTTTTCAGGTTTTCACTGTAATCTCACATAGCTATGGATAATCAAAATGGAAATCCTATTTGTTTGGTGGCTTCATACCATTTCAAGGATATTTATTCAGAGCATAAGGGATTTTCATAGGTTCATTCTATTTAGTCTTTCTGCATAGGGCTAGTTTTTTGTGTAAGTTCAATTTAGGATGCACGTGGAATCCCTGTTTGGATTCTCTGGAAGGAAATGGTGGAAAACACAGCAGAGGATTAATTTGCAGGATTGTATTATAATCAGCATTACAAGACTTGTTGGGCTCTACTACTCAGGATATAGGAATATTCATTATGGTACATTTATCCAAAGGGATTTTGTTTCAAATAGAAGACAAAAATTTGGGAGAGTTTGGAACACAGCAACTCAGATGCTTTTCATTGTAAACAACATACATGGAGAGAGTTGCACAAAATGGGCTCAGCCTAGATTGGATATTGTGCTCATTATACTTAGGATTTGATGAACGTTTTTATTGTTATACCTTGATAATTATAAAATGGTGTAGATAATAAAGTATATCATGAATAGGTCAACCCAAAAACTCTGCATCAGATAGAGCTACATTTGTGGGTACTTTGGCTGGAGCTCATATATGAAATTATATCCCATATCTTTTGAGAATCATTTCCAATAGTAGCCATTTTGAGCATGTTTAAAAAATGTTAAATGCCCTGATATATGCATTAGGTACAACTACGTTTGTGGCTCACTTTTGCTGAAGCTAACAAATGATTGAAACCGAAGCTTGTACATTCTGAGAATTAGTTTCATTTTTATCTTTGGTGATGATTGTTGTAATGGAGTAAGTCTACAAACTTGAACTTATGAAGTTAAAATATATGGTAAACACTTGTAGGCTTTGTTTTTTTAAGTTTCCACATATGACTTTGGTATCCATATATTAATTGCATATAAAAGCAATACAGCTCATACTAATTGAACTACTGAGGATTGGTTGAATTCCCAGATTTGGAGCAAGGATTTTTGAGACAAAAGTTTAAAAGAGAACTGCATTCATTCAACAAAATTTAATTGTGCTGTGCCACTTTATGTTGTTCAGAATGTGCAATGTGTGCATATCCTAAATTTTCACCAGGTACATGATTAGAACTGCAGGTTGCCTTTGTTAATTTTCCTGCATGTTTTTTGATCTTGAACAAACGAGATGTAAATAGCCCTAGTATACAACAGAAAGTAAGTTGCCTGAAGGAAGTTCCAAATTTTAAGGGCATCCAGTACATCATTACTCTACAAAGTAATTAAATTTTAAAATCAAAAGTATCAATGTTGAAGCAAAACGATCCTGATGCAGTTGCCTGTGAGAAAAAAAATGTACCAATGTCTCCCAGAAGTGGTTGCCTGTAAGAAAAAATTCTAGCAATGGCTCTTGGTAGGTGAAGCAATCCAACCTAAAAGCTTGCTGCTCTGAGAGTTTGAGGCTAGTGACCAGAAGAAAGTTAAGCCAGTTGTTAGACTTATCATATTCAGTCAAATTCCCCTTAGTCAATGCCTGTAATAGCAAAGCATTGTGATTCGGCAAGGTTTGTTAGTGGCAGTTGATCAAAATTGAAATGGTGATCGGTGAACAACTTCATTTTTTGATAGATATACATTTCTTTGTGTAAGAATTTGAAAAATATAGAGTTCAACGTAAATTGATAACTGTGATTTTAAAATGCTTTATTATGCACCTCATATGCCAAAAGACTTATCTTAGAAGTAAGCATATAGCTGCAAATTCGTAGACCTTATGTTAGGGGCCTCCTCTTTTCTAGTAGTAACACTGTTTAATGTTGATTTTATGGATCAACTTGTTATGTGGGTGTTTGATCTAAGGCCTATGGTTGAATCATGCTGGACAACTCTCTAGATAAGGATCTAGATGAAGTTGTAGGCATATGCGGAAGTTTATGATAAGTAATAGAGAAAATACACAGAGATGTAGAATGAAATAGTGAATGTAGTTTTATTCAGCTATTTGTTATGTAAATCATATACGCTCAAAAAAAGGTGTATGGCTTCTATCCTCTATTATCTACCTATTTGTCCGTTTGAATGAATTTGTGCTTAGAAGATATATTATAGATGCTTATATTGATTTCAGAGATTCATGTCATGGATGCCAAGAGTTGCTAGGAAGTTGAATTGTTTCCCTTGGAAGTGGATTTGCCTCCTATGTTTAATTACTTATCTCTCAGGGGTCATGGATGCCAAGAGTTGCTAGGAAGCTGAATTGTTTCCCTTGGAAGTGGATTTCTCTCCTATGTTTAATTACTTATCTCTCAGGGGTTGTAGAATTGAATTGATTTTTGGTGTGTCCCCAATGAATTGACAGATGACTTGACATAGTGCAAGCCTCATGTGTGCCACCTTGGTTGCCATGTTGAATATTATGTTCAAAGATTGTAGTGATACTTTGGATATGCAATAAGAAGCTTTGCGAATTAGACTTTGTGGTTTGGCCTAAAGGTGTATTGGACCCTACTAAAGTCATGGTCAAAATTGTAGAGCAGTTGGATGAAGTATGATTATTGTAAGCATGTTTGTCTCCATGCCAAATGGTTTTTCCATTGTTGCAGTATGTGCAACACTTATTAAAGAGCATGAAATGATCTTTGTGTTCCCACAAGCTTTTGGGATGTGCTTTGGTATATCATAGACTTGAGAAGTAGCCCCACAATTGCTGCAAACCATGAGAATGGTCTTGGCATTAATGCAAGTACCTTGATTGGTGAATCCCCTTGAATCAATTTCCCCTCCTTGTGAAACGATAGTCTCATTTGAATTAATCTATGAATTGAGTGTAGAGTCTTGGCTTCCAACCATTGATTTGTTGTGAGAGTTGACATTTATTGACAACTTTGTGTACGTTCATAGAATAGTTCTATGGTAAACATGGTTTTTAGAATCTAATCTATCTTTGTTGCAACATATTGTTCTTCAGTTAGAGGTGAAATGTGGAATGCTAAGTACATACCTTCCTTGGAGCTAGTGTGGTTCTTATATATTTTACTACCCATTATCACACTTATGCTTTGAGGGTATGCATTGTATATGTTGAAGATTAATCTTTACTTGGTAAAGGTTATTCTTTAATTGTAATTATTTATTAACTTGTAGGAATATTCCAAAAGAATCCTTACAAGTCTTTTGTCTTTTTGTCTCCTCACACGTGTGAGGATGACTCATTTTATTTTTAATTCCTTTATTAAGGAATATTTGTAGCCACCTCTGTAAGAGGTTTTTGACACATTGCACACACATAGATGAATGGTGGCGTTCATTGAGTTGGGAGTTACATTCTAACTCCTCTTCTCACCTTTATTTATTGAGGTGTCTCTCCCCTCATTCTTCATTCAAGCAAACAAGCTTAAGGTTTAATTGCTCTCTCTCTCTCTCTCTCTCTCTCTCTATATATATATATATATCATTTTTAAGCATTTTGCCTCCATTCATAATATTGGGATTTTTTTTTTTCTTATCAAATTCTTGTGTCTCCTTTGCATTTGGTGGTGCTTGGTTTGACTTATCTATTTCTTGGTAATCTCTTTCCTTCAAACAGTGCTCATTAGTTAGTACATTGCATTGCTCATTTATTTTTTATTTCATGTATTAGAGCTTTGGTATTACTAATCTTTTGTGAGGTACATTGTTGAAGGTTTGCCAATTTAAAAAGCACACCATTAGAGGCACTCTAAAGAGGAGAAGAGCCAAAAGTCTAATCTTGTTTATTGTTTAATAATATTTTTCTAACCCTTGTGCAGGATTTCCTATCTAAAGATTTTTAAGTGTTTTTGTTTTCAAGTTTCAAAATAATATCTAATTTGCATGTGTTGACATTTCAATTCGCACCTCTGGTATGTGAATTAGAAATAGATAGCTATGTACAGATTAACTGCTCTTCAAATTAGGAGGGAAGCTCCCTCTTTTGTTGATGTTGCTTAAAGAAAATAAACTAAACTAATTTGCCAATCTTTTTGTTCGGCTAAGAGCACAAGGTTATAAAACTCTAGCGTCGTAGTTGAGATTTTCTCTTTTGAATTTCAACTACGACTAAACCTACTCTAATGGCGTTTCTAACTACTCAAATAAACTCAGAGCTTGAGAGTTAGAAATGAACAAGGAATTATTCTTTGACACAAATACTTAAACAAACTTTCTTCCAACGCACATCTACTGTACTTTCAATGCAATTTGAAATAAGGGTTATGTAAGCAGAACACATAAAATGGAAATATGAGACAGTAGATCAAAGTAGCAAAGCAGGCATAAGATTTTATTTTCTCAAATTTCAAGTAATTAAGATTACACTTCCATGACAGCAAGATTGTAGCAATAACAAACTTACAGTTTAGCCACCAAACCAAAAAACACTCGACACAAATGACACATGAATTGAACAATAACTTGCAGCAAAGATAGGCATACAAACTTGCTCTTACACTAATTGAACTGACACTCACAAACACCTTGTAGGCAATAAGTAGGCTCAACAATTTGTTATCACAATAACCGTTTAAGAAAAATAGGCAAGGCTGCCCTTATTTATACATAAACAAAAAAGTAAGGAACCCTAAAATCTCCTTGCTTTTACAACCAAGATTTGCCAACATGCAATTTTTATTTCTAAAACTAAAACAAGGCAACCAACTAACAACCTATTGAAAGCAAAAAACAGGGAAAGTGACAACTATTACATCTTGTTTTTTTTTCTCCTTCAAAGAATGGATAAGCTTGAAACAAGAATAGAAAGAAAGCATGAGATAAGAATGGAAAGAAAACTTGAAAAAAGCTTCAAGTTCACTACTGCTTTAAATTTCAACCACATCCGCCAAAAAGTTGGAAATTGCCTCTATCAAGTGCATTGATACTATCTATAGCAATATTCCACTTTTATAGGATTTCTTCGCTTTTTGCAATTGAACTTAGAAAATCTTTGGCATCTTCAGCTGCTTTATAAATATATCCTCTTGCTTCAACATATCTTTTCACACTCTTCAATAGAAATAATCAAATTTTTCGGCCGCGGTGTTATTGAAAAGCACTTCTCAACATCGTTTGGCTTGAGGCTACAAACAACTCGCCCATCTGTTGCTTGGATTTCTCGTGTTGTAGGGGATTATAATGCTTGACACAAGCAATTACAAACTCAAGGCTCTGCATAGAGACAAGGATCGGTACTGCTGCAAGTAATCCAAAATGACCAAGATGTCTAATTGCAATGTTTCCTACATCTTCCAAAGCACACAAATCGAACACTGGATTAATATGATGCAAGTCAGTCTCAAAAGTTTTGATGAAATCATGATATAGCACCGACTTGGTTTTGAATTCCATGGGAGAGTACTACATACTGAAAAACTTGATTTTGATAGTAAACTCAACTATGTTTGGACAAGTTTTGCACAAAAGCTAAAAATAGTTTGCTGATTTTTCTTCTTCAAAATGCAATTTTTTTCAAAAATATTCTGAGAAATGGGTTTTGTGTAGAATCTTCTTGCAAAGAGATGTAGATCGTCCATTTTTGAAAATTCTTGGTGGTTGGTTGAAAAAGCAGAAACCCTAATTTTTTTTATTTATTTTTTTGAAAAAGCTGAGAGTTGGGTTTTGTGCAGAATCACATTTTAGATGAACCCAGATGATCAAATTTTGAAAATACTAAAGATTTCTTAGACATGTGTGAAAAAAATAGGTTCTTGAAAAATATAAAAAAAAATCAAAGTTGTAGAGAATCATGAACCAAGCTGACCGAGATTGCGGAAAATTGAAAAAGATGACCCCCTTCTTCTGAAAATTGATGCCCTAGAAAAATTAAGCACGGAAAAAGGAGCCTTTGTTTTGAGTTGATTTGGAAAAATGAAGAATTTTGAAAAATCAGCAAGTTTTGGCCTTCAAATCTTGAAATGGAGAAAATTCTTTGTTTATCCTCTCTTACCTTGGACGCCACTTGCAAAAATATGTGAATAATGAATGCAAAGGCCTTCTTAAATAGGTTTTTATCCTAAAAACCACTTTTATTCTCGAGCTTTAAATCCTTTGAAGCCAATCATGAGCAGGTTTGTCGAACGTAGACACTTTTTTAATGTTGGAAGATTTCTCGAAGGCATGAAAACTTGGACGCCCTTCTTGGCAAACGTAGCCATTTTCTTGAAATTTCCTAAATTTAGCTTGTTAAAACGCATCCCTTCAATCTTCAATTTTGGACGACAGATGAAAGCTGTGAACTAGCCGACTGATCTGTTGTGTAGCCTGATTGAATTTGAGAAGATTGTTCTGAAGGCAACTTTTGATAAAAAAAAAACATCATCTGAACCTTCAAAATCATGGGCGACCCTAGCTACCTGGGGTGCCCATGGCTCCCAATGTTAGCCATTTTTCTGGTGTTCTTCATTTTTCTAACTTCTGATCTTCTAATGAATTCTCAATTCCGGGAGCTAGACTAACCCGATGAACTGGCTGTCAAATGCGTTGGATAGCCTGATTGATTATGAGGGGGGTCTCCTAGAAGCTATTTACTAAGAAAAGCAATTTTAGGCCTTCAAAAGCTTGGGCGCCCCTGGTTAGCTGGGACGTCCATGCTTGCCAGAGTTAGTTTTTTTTCTAAGATTTTATCGTTTTTACTTTTCTCTAGCTGTTTGATCTGCAATATCAAATGACTGGCAAGTTTGATGAGTGCACTGTTGATTTCCTTGGAGAGCCTATCAGAATCTGAAGGAATCTTCTTGGAGATTACAAACCCTAATTGCCACTTTTAGCCCCTTAACAGCCTGTGCGCCCCTGGCTCCCTAGGGCACGTAGAGACTCCAGACTTAGTCATTTGTTCACATGATCTTCATCCTTCAAACTTGAACCCTCATGTTATGTCCTTTGCTTGATCTGAATTTGTTGGCTATTGACGAGTCTAATGAGTTGGTTGAGGTATCCACTAGAAAGCTCACAGAATTGTGAAGACAGTGACTGATCTGGCGAACTTTGATTGTTGGATTTGGTGGTTTAAAGCCCTAGGCGCCCCTGGCTACCTGGGGCGCCTTTATTTCTCAAACTTAGAATATTTTCCATGTTTTTCATGATTTGCATTTTGCTACTTTGACGAGAATTCTCCATTCAATCTTGAATTCCGACTGATTGATTGATCTGATGACTGTGCTGCTGGATTTGTTGTGGAGCTGGGAGAATTCTAAGCAAAAATGTATTGGATGGCAAACCCTAACTATAGCGTCTGAGGCCTTGAAAGATTGGGCACCCCTAGCTAGCAGGGGCGCCTAAGCTCTTTAGAGATAGTTTTATTTTCAACTTTTTCATCTTTTCTTCCTCATTCCTCATGCTTGTTGTTGCTTCAACTACCAGAGACTTGAAAAATTTCTAAGTCATGAATGGCTAGGTGCCTAGACTAAGCAGGGGCGCCTAGCACCTCTAGACTTAGCCAATTTTTTTTACCATTTTCAAGATTCTTCGACCTCCTTCCTTCATTGATTGTTCCTTAAGCATCTTTTACTATTTCTCGATTTGTGCAGTGTTTGAGACTTCAAATCTGGCACTTGCTAGTTGATCAACCTCCATTAATGACCTCAGAGCTCCTAAAAAAGTTTATGAAAAAGCATAATAGACCCATTAGAGAAAAACTAATCTTTTAATGATTCTGACTTGACCAACTTGATGAGGAAGTATTTTCAACCAATTAAAATCAGTTTGAACCTCGAAAGCCAAACTTTCTATTTTTAGAAAAAAAATCTAAAATCCATTTTAAAAGAAACACAGAAAAACCCAGAAAAAGTCTATTTTTAGAAAATTTCCAAAAATTTAGGGCTGAAAAATTGAGATCTAGGTTTTGTAGATAACTTTGCTTTGAGCAGACCTAGATCGTCAAAATTTGAAAACTTTGAGATTTTGACCCTCATGCAATACATGCAAGTTTCAATTTTCGACCTTTTTGACAGTTTTTAACAAGACTTTTAATGACTCTTTCAAAATGCCTAAGTGTAGCAAAAAAATTAATTTGGGGTACAACATTTGGCTCTATCTGGGGACCATGTCGGATACTTACGGCATAGGAGAACCAGGAATCTCTGGATTTTTTAAGTATAGACCAATGCCTTATCCATTGGGCTTCGGAGTCAACAACATTTCCCTAATCACCTAGAACAAGACTTTTCTCTAAGTCACCCATTATAGGACTTCCTAGAATCACCTAATAGTTGGAACTTCCCTATAAATCACCTAAAACAAGGCGCCTAATCACCTAAAACACAACAAGACTTCACGAAAAGGGGAAACAAACACATCACGAAAACAAAGAAAATTACTCAATCCCTGAAGGATGTCATTTTTGCCTGAAAGGCTTTACTTCTCTACTCATGGGTATCGCAGGAGGCAAATCTTCTGGAATGAAGATTCTCAGATCTTCATACATCCAAGTAGAGGCACCTTGACAACAATCAAAATATGGCGCAAGGAAGGGAGTGGAGAACATTAAGGCATTAGTTTTGCTATCGTTCATCTTCGGGATGTCTCTTTCGTCGAACTCTTCAAAACAATCGATTGCATTCCAAACTCGATTTTTATAATGTCGTAGGTGATCCTTTATGACCTGGAAATATCCCTTGATTGGCTCATCAATCAACTCTATATCCCCCTTTAACACATAGGAGTTCGATCCCCATGTCTTTGGCATTTTTGAGGCCTAACAAAAGCGCCTCGTTTTCGACTTCATTGAATTCCAATTGTAGCAATCCTTTAGGGGAGATAATCATTGCCCCCGCTCCTGAACTTGAAGTTGAACAATCACCATCGAACCATATTGTCCATAACTTTGTATCCTCTGTTAGACTCTTTTCAAGACAAGCAATGTTTTGGTCTTCAGTTTCCATCTCTGGTAGGGTTATATAATTACCAAGACCCGTTTCTTGATATAGAATTTGGGTTGCGGGGTTTGGGGATTTCACCACTATGAATCGAGATTTGGGCTCAGGTTCTATCTTGATTTTTCCCTCCTTCACAGGAATGGTTGCAGATGACCAATCTAACTGCATTGCACCACCAAGATCTCTGTAGAAGCTCCGGCTCAACATACTGTAGCTGACTAGAATGTCAGCCACTAAGATAGTCATCATTATCTTTTTCTCTGGACAAGCTGCCAACCTAACTTGAGCATTCTTCAATTCCCCAACCAACGGCATCGACTTAGACTCAAGTGAATGACATTCGTTTTGAGTTTCTATGAATGAGAGTCCCAATGCATTCATCACTTATAGAGGCATGATGTTGTTTGAGGCTCCTGAATCAATGATACAATTGCTTAGTTTAAATCCTTTTATATACAAAGATATATAGAAAGGTTTGGACTTTTCTTCCGCTGGAACAGATGACTCGAGCAATGTAGGCTGGATTGAAGCCTCTTTCTTTACATGTTGTATTATTTTGTCCAGTTGCTCAAGCTGATCACGAAGATACTCCAACCATGAAATTTTAACCTTGGTCTTCATCATGGAGTTTACAATGTCAAAATTTGCTATGGACGGGTCCTAAGCAACTGCTTCCTTAACTTGTTCCTTAGCTCTCAGCCTCTCTTCTTCTTCCTTCTGCACTTTCAAGTGTTGAGCATGTGGGAACATAGACGTTGAATGTCTTATGTGATTTACTGCAAGAGAGTAGTGGCTAAGGTCTTTTTCTTTAATAACGGGTTCAAAGTATCCCGCAGCAGAGTCGCCATCGAAGTTGTTTGTCTGTGGTAAGACAACATTCGAACTTGGTGTTGGGAGAAAACTGGAACAAGGTGTTGCATCAGTGTATCTCATAATATGATTCATTCTTATGTTCTTAGGACACCTAGTACCGGTATGTGCATATGTCTCATGGAAAGAACAAAACACTACATTTTGTGTAGCTTCAATCATTGGTCTTGATGGAGGTGCTGGCAACCATGGCTCTAAATTATCTCTTTGGTTGGTATGGTTGCTAAGCTAGAGATCCGATAGAATCTGTTTTCATCAAGCCAGAAGTAATCATATTATCCTCCAACTTGATGGCATTTTCTTGTGCAACCTCCAAAGTTGTTTCATTAGTCGATCTTAGGAAGAAGGCTATCTCTGATGGAAGAGCATTTATGAAAAGGCTCATTAGAATCTCTGGTGATGGATTAAGTGTAGAAGAAAGTCGTGTAACAAGAAGATTAAATCTTGTTGTACAAATTCCCTCATGTGCTCATTGTGCTCCATCTTTGAATTTAGAAGTTGGGCAAACAACAAATGACTGTCCTCTGCAGGCTTGAATCTCACCAAAAATTCTCACTCATAGTTGCCCAACTTTTAATAATGCCCAGCTCCAGGTGATTGAACTAATCGGCAACATTCCCAACAAGAGTCTCCACAAAGAGATGTACAACAATGTCTTCATGTCCCACATGCAAGACGGTGCAAGCCATTGTGAAGGCGGAAAGATGATCACGAGGGTGTTGAGTTCCATCGTCGTGAAACCAGGGAAAGTGCTTCCTTGATCCTTTAGGTAACTCATGATTTTCTCACAAAGCCAAAGGTCCATGTTGTCACCCCAAGGCAATGGGGGTGGTTGTCTCTGATTCCTACCAACAATATTGTTGTTATCACCCATTGCTTCTGCTTGGATCGCACAATAGGGTGTTAGATGGTCATTCCCATGTCATAAACTGTAAGCTTTCTTGAAGTTTTATGCCTCGTGCCCCACGGTGGGTGCCAGAAAATTGTTGGTGTTTCAATTCGCACCTCTGGTATGTGAATTAGAAACGGACAACTATGCACAGATTAACTGCTCTTCAAATTAGGAGGGGAAGCTCCCTCTTTTGTTGATGTTGCTTAAAGAAAGTAAACTAAACTGATTTTTCAATCTTTTTGTCCGATTAAGAGCACAAGGTTATAAAACTCTAGCGTCGTAGCTATGATTTTTTCTTTTGAATTTCAACTACGACTAAGACCACTCTAATAGTGTTTCTAACTACTCAAGTAAACTCAAAGCTTGAGTGTTAGAAATGAACAAGGAATGATTCTTCGACACAAATACTTAAACAAACTTTCTTCCAACACACATCTACTGTACTTTCAATGCAAGCTGAAATAAAGGTTATGTAAGCAGAACACATAAAACGAAAATCTAAGACAATAGATCAAAGCCGCAAAGGACCTGCATAAGATTTTATTTTCTCAAATTTCAAGTAACAAATATTACACTTCCGAGATAGCAAGATTGTAGCAATAACAAGCTTACAGTTTAGCCACCAAACCAGAAAACACTTGACACAAATAATACATGAATTGAACAATAACTTGCAGCAAAGATAGGCATACAAGCTTGCTCTTACACTAATTAAACTGACACTGAATAACACCTTGCAGGCAATAAGTAGGCTCAGCAATTTGTTATCACAATAACCATTTAAGAAAAATGGGCAAGGCTGCCCTTATTTATACATAAGAAGAGGAGTAAGGAACCCTAAAATCTCCTTGCTTGTACAACCAAGACTTGCCAACATGCAAGTTTTATTTCTAAAACGAAAACAAGACAACCAACTAACAACCTACTAAAAGCAAAAAACAAGGAAAGTGCCAACTATTACATCTTGTTTTCTTTTCTCCTTCAAAGAATGGATAAGCTCGAGAGAAGAATAGAAAGAAAGCATGAGATAAGAATGGAAATAAAGCTTCAAGTTCACTGCTGCTTTAAATCTCAACCACATCCCCCAAAAAGCTGGAAATTGTCTCTCTATCAGGTGCATTGATACTATCTATAGCAATATTTTGCTTTTCTAGGATTTCTTCGCCTTCTGCAAATGAACTTAGAAAATCTTTGACATCTTCAACTGATTTATAAATATATCCTCTTGCTTCAGCATATGTTTTCACACTCTTCAATAGAAATGATCAAATTTTTCGGCCATGGTGTTATTGAAAAGCACTTCTCAACATCATTTGGCTTGAGGCTATAAACAAACTGCCCATATGTTGCTTGGATTTCTCATGTTGTAGGATTATAATGCTTGACACAAGCAATTACAAACTCAAGGCTTTGCACAAAGACGAGGATCGATGCTGCTGCAAGTACTAAGATGTCTGATTGCAACGTTTCTCGTGTCTTCCAAAGCACACAAATTGAACACTGGATTAATATGATGCAAGTCAATCTCAAAAGTTTTGATGAAATCATGATATAGCACCGACTTGGTTTTGAATCCCATGGGAGAGTACTGCATACTAAAAAACTTGAATTTTGATAGTAAACTCGACTATGTTTGGACAAGTTTTGCTCAAAAGCTAAAAATAGCTTGCTGATTTTTCTTATTCAAAATGCATATTTTTTCAAAAATATTTGGAGATGTGGGTTTTGTGTAGAATCTTGTTGCAAAGAGACATAGATTGTCCGTTTTTGAAAATTGTTGATGGTTGGTTGAAAAAGCAGAAACCCTAATTTTTGAATTTTTTCTGAAAAAAAAAAAAAGCTGAGAGTTGGGTTTTGTGCGGAATCACGTTTTAGATGAACCCAAATGATCAAGTTTTGAAAATACTGAAGATTTCCTGGACATGTTTGAAAAAAGCAGGTTCTTGAAAAATATAAAAATTTCCAAAGTTGTAGAGAATCGTAAACCAAGCTGACCCAGATTGATGAAAATTGAAAAAGATGATCCCCTTTTTTCTGAAAATTGATGCCTTGTAAAAAACAAAGCATGGAAAAAGGAGCCTCTATGTGAGTTGATTTGGAAAATATGAAGAATTTTGAAAAATCGGCAAGTTTAGGCCATCAAATCTTAAAATGGAGAAAATTCTTTGTTTCTCCTCTCTTGCCTTGGATGCCACCTGCAAAAATATGTGAATAATGAATGCAAAGTCCTTCTTAAATAGGTTTTTAGGATAAAAATCGCTTGTATTCTCTAGCTTTAAATCCTTTGAATCCAATCATGAGCAAGTTCGTTGAACGTAGACACTTTTTTAATGTTGAAAGATGAAAATTTGAAAATTTCTCTAAGGCATGAAAATTTGGACGCCCTTCTTGGCAAATAGCCATTTTCTTGAAATTTCCTAAATTTAGCTTGATAAAATGCATCCCTTCGATCTTCAATTCTGGACAACAGATGGATGTTGTGAACTAGCTGACTAATCTATTGTGTAGCCTGGTTGAATCTGAGAAGATTGTTCTGGAGGCAACTTTTGATAAAAAAAAAAACATCATTTGAACCTTCAAAATCATGGGCTCCCATGGCTCCCAGTGAGCCATTTTTCTAGTGTTCTTCATTTTTCTGACTTTTGATCTTCTGATGAATTCTCAATTTTGGAAGCTAGACTGACCCGATGAACTGGCTATCAGATGCGTAGGATAACCTGACTGATTCTGAGGGGGGGTCTCTTGGAAGTGATTTGTCGGGAAAAGCAGTTTTAGGCCTTCAAAATCTTGGGCTCCCCTGGCTAGCTAGGGCGCCCATGCTTGCCAGAGTTAGTTTTGTTTTTGAAATTTTATCGTTTTTACTTTTCTTTGCTTGTTTGATCTGTAATATCAAATGACTAGCAAGTTTGATGAGTTCACTATTGATTTTGTTGGAGAGCCTGTCGAAATCTGAAGGAATGTTCTTGGAGATTACAAACCCTAATTGCCACTTTTAGCCCCTCAAAAGCCTGGGCGCCCCTGGCTCCTTGGGGCACCTAGAGACTCCAAACTTACTCATTTTTTCACATGATCTTCATCCTTCAAACTTGAACCCTCATGTTATGTCCTCCGCTTGATCTGAATTTGTCGACAACTGATGAGTCTAATGATTTGGTTGAGGTATCCACTAGAAAGCTCACAGAATTTTGAAGACAGTGATTGATCTGGCGAACCTTGATTGTTGGATTTGGTGATTTAATACCCTAGGCACCCCTGGATACCTGAGACGCCTTTATTTCTCAGACTTAGAATATTTTCCATGTTTTTCATGATTTGCATTTTTCTACTTTGACAAGACTTCTCCGTTCAATCTCGACTTTCAATTGACTGATTGATCTGATGACCATGTTGTTGGATTCGTTGCGGGGCCAGGAGAATTCCGAGCAAAAATGTCTTGGATGGCAAACCCTAATTGCAGCATCTGAGGCCTTGAAAGACTAGGCACCCCTGGCTAGTAGGGGCACCTAAGCTCTCCAGAGATAGTTTTATTTTCAACTTTTTTCATCTTTTCTTCCTTGTTCCCCATGCTCGGCGTTGCTTCGATTGTCAGAGACTTGAAAAATTTCTAAGGCATGAATGGCTAGGCGCCTGGACTGAGCAGGGGCACCTAGCACCTCCAGAGTTAGCCAATTTTTTTACCATTTTCAAGATTCTTCAACTTCCTTCCGATCGTTGCTCAAGCATATTTTACCATTTCTCGGTCTATGCAGTGTTTGAGACTTCAAATCTGACATCTGGCAATTGATCAACCTCCATTAATGACCTCAGAGCTCCTGAAAAAGTAGAATATACCCATTAGAGAAAATTTGATCTTTTGACGATTCTGACTTGACCAGCCTGATGAGGAAGTATTTTCAACCAATCAAAATCAGTTTAAACCCCGAAAGCCAAACTTTCTATTTTTAGAAAATTTTGCCATTATCCATTTGAAAAGAAACCCAAAAAAAGTATATTTTTAGAAACTTTCTATTTCTAAAGAATTTCCTAAAATTTAGGGCCACAAAACTAAGATCTAGGTTTTGTAGATAACTTCACTCTAAGCAAACCCAGATTGTCAAATTTTGAAAATTTTGAGATTTTGACCCTCATGCAAGATGCACAAGTTTCAATTTTTGACCTTGTTGACAGTTTTTAACAAGACTTTTACTGACTCTTTCAAAATGTCTAAGTGTAGCAAAAATTTTAATTTGGGGTACAATAACATGCCTATTTGTTTTCTACAAAACAAATTTAAAAACCCTCAAATAAAGGGTTGTATTTAAATTTTTTTTAGAAATTTTTATTTACAAATCTATTGTTCTATTTTAAAAAAAACATTTTTTTAGGGCTTTAGCCTTGGTTTTAGTTTAGAAATCATTTTAGATTAAAAATTTAGTTTGGAGAAAATTAAAAATATCTGCTTGCGAACTTATAGAAGGGGAAAATCGGTATTCATATGCGAATTTTAGCAAAATCAAATCACAAATTGTTCCAGATTACAAATTTTAGAAAGAAAACCAAAGATAAAAGTTGGGCACAATAGCGAATCCCTGGACAAGAGACGAGCTTTGAAGCACTAAAAACAGAGGTCAGACTTTGGCTCAAGCATGAAGACAAAGAAAGGGAGAGAAGATGGCCCTGCAAAATACGAAATGTCTGACGAACCTCACACTATAGATCTATCCAAAGAAGCCGAAGAAGACATATCAATACTCAAGGGCCTGGCAGTAATTTGTAAATTTTTTAGGCCCAAGTTTGAAAGGAAGAAAATAAGGGAATGGGTAGAGAAGGCATGGAAGACACAAGAAATTATTAAATTTTTCCCCAAGGGCTTCTTTATTGTTGTCTTCACATCAGAAGAAGAAAGAGAAAGAGTATTGAATGAAGGAGTATGGGAATTGGAGGGGCACCCATTGTATATGGAGAAATGGCATCAAAACTTTAACCCGTACCAATTAAACCCTTATGAAATCCTATGTGGATTCGCCTCCATAATTTACCCTTGGAATACTGATCTGAAGGGTGCTTTGAAAAGATAGGGAGATCGTTGGGCACTCTAATAGATGTTGATGTAGAATTATTTGAAGACTCCTACCTATATGCAAGAATGAAAATTGCAGCAATTAGACCGATTCCCAAGGAAATCCTTCTTTGTGTAGATGGGGAAAGGTGGACGCAAATAGTAGAGATAGAGGAGGATAAGCATTTATGCCTTTGATGTAGGAGAAAAAAACATAATGAAAATGATTGTGGAATAAAGATGAAAGTGAAAGAATAGGAGAAAAAGCAGAAGACCAAATTGCTTTGGAGGCCTAAGAAGACAAGGAAAGCCTAGGAAAGGGAGATAGGGAAACAAGCAGAAAATACATCTCAAAACATGAAAATAGGTGAGAATCTCCCGGATAGGAGCCCTAGCATGCAAAAGGAAGACATGATCAATCATAATGCCTCAAAAACATCAATTCTACAAGCAAGAGCTTGTTCAGAAAGGAAATAAATCATCTTGGAGGAAGGGGCGAGGATTGAAAATGCTTACCAAAACTCTGAAGAAGAAGAATCAAAATTTGATGATTTGGAGGAGGAGGATGATCTGCTGGAGGTGGATAATTGGGAATCATAGACCCAAGGTGCATTAGCCAAACTACAACAAAAGCAATGGGGAAAGCAAAGAAGGGCAAAGGTCAAAAGACTAACAAACAAAAAGGGAGGAGGAGGTAGTGGAGAAAGGCTTGAAGAGCATCTCGTGTTTTCTGATATCCAAGGGAGCTAGTACCTCCCTTGGACAACAATGAAGATCGCCTCATGGAATTACAGGGGCATGAATGCCACTTGGTGAAGCATCATATAGAAAAAGTAGAGGCAGATATAATAATGTTACAAGAAACCAAGCTAGATCAAAGTGAGGCTAGAAACTTCTTAAAATATTGCCAAAACTAGTCAGGACATTTTCAAGAAGCCATAGGTAGTGTGGGCGGACTGGCAAACCTCTGGAGAAGACCAAATTTATCACTCAGTCTATCACAAGCACATCCAAATTGGATGGAATGCTATGTGAAGAACTGGGACATGGACCTAGAATTCACTTTGATTAATGTTTATGGCCCAATAAGGTTGAAGGAGAAACGTGAAACTTGGAAAGCAATCAATAACAACATCAGGAAAAAAGGTGACCAGTACTTCATAATGGGGGGAGACTTTAACGCAATATTAGACCTGTCAAAGAAGAATGGGGGATGCAAGAAAGTGAACAGGAACATGATAGATTTTAGAGAATTTGTGGAAGATTCTCGGGTTGTTGATTGTTACACATCCAATGGAATTTTTACATGGACCAATCACAGAATTGGTTTTACAAATATTACAGAAAGGCTGGATAGATTCTTAATAGCCCCAAAATGGTTGGAAAAAGCGACTAGTTTCGAAGCCAAGATTCTTCCAGTCTCAGTGTCTGATCACTTCCCAATTCTTCTAGAACTTAAGCAGGATCGACCACTATCTAAAACATACTTCAAATTTGAGAATATGTGGTGGAGGGAGGAGAACCTGACAAAGTTATTGGAAACATGGTGGAAGGCATATGTGGTAAAAGGTACCCCAAGCTTTGTATTTATGAGGAAGCTACAACACATCAAAGAAAAAATTAAAGGTCTGACATAAACAAGCATTCAAAAACATCTTTCAAGAGAAGGAAAAGGTCGAAAAGGAATTAGACAAGCTTGACAATAAGATCATTAGGCATGGGATATTCTAGGATGATTTTTTGAAGGGAAAATCGCTCAAGCAAAAGCATGAAGAATTGTTGAAAAGGGAGGAGATCTTTTGGAAAGATAAAGCAAGGGAAATATGGCTAAAGGAAGGAGATCTTAACAACGAGTATTTTCATGCCACTGCAAAAGCAAGAAGAGCATTTAACATAATTGAAGAAATAAAAGATGAGCATGGGGTCTCTCTCAAGAAGAAGGAAGAAATTGAAGAGGTAGTGATCTCCTTCTTCAAGAGGATCTTGGGGGCTGAAAAGGATTTGGTGGACTACGGGAAAGAAACCATGTTGGATTGCATTCCAAAAATAGTTACAGAGGCAAATAATAAAATGCTAGAAGGTCCAATATCAATAGAAGTACGGGTTGCCACCTTCTAGTTGCACCTAGGGAAGGCCCTTGGGCTAGACGGATTCCCCACAAGTTTCTATCAAAGATGTTGGCCCTTCATTGGAGAAGAAATATGGAAAGTGGCAGAGGACTTTAAAAAAAAGAAGAAATTTGTAATGGATATGAATAATACTATTATCTCCCTAATCCCAAAGGACTGTGGTTCTTTAAACGAGTATCGACCATTTTCTTTATGTAATACAACATACAAAATCATTACTAAAGTATTGGTGAATAGACTCAAAAAGGTGCTCAAAACAATAATATCTGAAGATTAGAGTGGTTTCTGCCCAGGGAGAGAAATAGTGGATAGCATCATCTTAACCAATGAGGTAGCCCTCACAATGGCAAGTGAAAAAATCCAAGGAATTATGATCAAATTGGACATAAGAAAAGCTTATGATAGAGTCAAATGGGGGTTTCTAATGGAGGTCCTACAAAGATTTAGATTTAAGATTGGGTAAAAATGATACAACACTGCATATCAACAATAAGGTACTCAATCAATGTGAATGGCTCGGTATGTGTTTTTTTCCTAGCTACCAATGGTTTGAGGCAAGGGGATCCCATATCCATGTTCCTATTTATAATAATGGTTTAAGCGTTGGGGAGATCTATCAAAGAAAAGCAAGAAAGAAATTTGTGGAAGGGAATCTGCCTAGCTCTATAACACACACACAGTTTGCAGATGGCACTATTTTATTTGGTGAAGCATCCTTAAGAGAAGCTGAGACAATCGACGCCACACTTGAAGAATATACCAGAATCTTAGGGCTGCAATCAGTTAACAAGGAAAAACCTTAATAATATTCTTTAACACAAAGAAGGTATTACAGAAGAAAATTGCTAAGATTTTGGGATTCTCTATTAATGTGATCCCAACCAAACATCTATGGGCACCACTAATTGTAGGATAGAGTCATTCTCAGCATTGGGAAGAAGTACTCGATAAATGCTAGAACAAAGCAGTGGCTTGGAATAACATATAGCTTACTTTGGCTGGTTGAATCCTGATGATAAAATCAGTCTTGGTCATGGTACCAATTTATATTATGTCATGCTTTCAAATAACACATAAATTTTAATCAAACTTAGAAAGCTTTCTGAAGAAGTTCCTATGGAAAGGAGCTAAAGATGAAAAAAGGATTTCGTTGCTACATTGGGATAAGGCCTATTTAGCAAGGAAAGGAGTAGGACTGAGAAAGATGAAGGCATAGAATATGGCACTAGGAGCCAAACTCACTTGGAAAATGTATAGAAACCCATAAAAGCTATAGTGAAAAATCTTTCAGAAGAAATATCTTGACAGCCAAATCCCTCAAAGAATATTGACTCAAGGGAACTCAACAGGAGGCTCAGCTATTTGGAAATTTCTTTGGGAAAGCAAAAATATCATCACAAAACATTTGACATGGAAGGTCAATGATGGTAGGCAAGTAGATTTTTGGAGGGATTCTTGGAATGGCCACAAGTCATTGGAAGACTTGGATTGGATGAAGGAACATATACATATACTGCAAGAGCAATATGGTGAAAAGGTAAGAGACTATATTAGTATTTCCCCCCCTAGATTTGGTAATCTAAGGGAATGGATTGAGGTGGAAACAATGCCAATTTCGAGAAATATAAAAGAAGCTCTAAAAAAGGAATTGGATAAAAGAAGAATAATTATCATAGAAGAAGAAGATGAGATCATATGGTGTGGGGCCAAGTCAGGCAAATATTCGATAAGACTTGGCTATCAAATTCAAAATGCAACAAGAAACAATGACTCATGGTTGAGCAAGTTATGCTAGCACCCGGTTGTGATGCCAAAAGTTGGGGCCTTTCTATGGATGGCACTACATAAAATATTTTTGACAACTAATAAATTAATGTCTATAGGCATCCAAGGCCCAAACAGATGTTCCTTATGCTATAACGAATGTGAAATGGTCGATCATCTTTTATTAGGGTGCACATATGCTAGAAGGTGTTGGGTCTAGATCCAAGAGGTTCTTGGGTGGTCAGGTGCAAGACAAAATGATTTGAAAGAATGGTTATGTAGTTGGCCAAAGGGAAGGAATGAAACATTGTGGTCAAATATTTGGATTAATGCACCATCGATGGTTGTATGGCATATCTGGAAAGAAAGAAATAGGAGAATATTCCAGGAAAAGAGTATGGAAGTTGAAAGGATGGTACATAAAATTGAGGAAGGATTGTGTGAACTACTTAATGCTAAATCGAAGATTAAATCAAACACAAAGCTCACTATGTGAGATGAAGATATTCAGAGGAAGTGGGACAAGTTGAAAAGGCCAAAAGGACAAATGAAGAACAAAGCAGATACAAGGAAAGGGGTACATTAGTTGTGCCCAGAGCAAAATAGATTAAAACTTAATTTTGATGGATTTGCAAAAGGGAATCCAGGCCCAATAGGGGTTGGGTGCATTATCAAGGATAATAAAGGCGCTTGTAAATGGGCAATGTCCAGGAAAATCAATAATGCAACCAATAATAAGGCAGAAATTATGGCAGTGCAAAGAAAAAGACATTAAATAGATTGTTGTGTAAGGGGATTCATTATTGTGCATACAAGCAATAAGGAAGAAAGAAACACCTAATTGGAAGCTAAAGAAATGGGTCCAAACAATTTGGGGCTTGCTGGAACAATTCAAAGATTTTTCTTTAACATGTGTGTACAAAGAAGCTAATGGGGCAGTGGACCTATTAGTTAACCATGGAGAAAAGCAAGATAAAGACATTGATATCAACAATGATCCTAGTAACTGGGAGGGTTTGAAAGACCTACTAAAAGAACAACTGGATGTTGACCCAATAAGAATCAAATTAAATATAACTTGAATTAGGAAGCACATTTGAAACATCATACTAGAAAATTAATGGCGCCTCAGATTAAATATCTTAAAACCAGGAGTGCTCTTAACAAACATTTTGAATCATATAAAACATATTGAAAGAAAGTCAACTTCAATTATCCTTGAATTTTCAAAATATTAGTGTACCCTAGAATCTATAACCGATAGCCTAAAAACACATAGACAAAAGGTCTTGAAGATTGCTTTTACACGCTGAATTTGTTGTTAAGCTTCAAACCTGAATTGATAAAACACAATCATGCCCTAGTCTTGAGATATCATTAACTGACTAACATTCAAAAAAGAAAAGACTAGGAAGCATAGCACTTATAATCGTATACAATATTTCATATTAATATAGATCTATAGAAGAAGTTTGTCCATGGATTATAATATGAATAGCAACCAGTCCTTTTTCATTGTCAAATATTTAGCAATAATTACATATATGCCCTAATTATAAAGGGGTATGTCAAAATTCATTATAACTACCATCCATAATAAACCTAATTCAGCTTTAAACTAGCCTTCCTAGCTACTAAGTATCAAAACTTGAAACCTAGGCACTAGGGCTTTGTTAGTCTTCGTCAAAATCCACGAACTGGGTAACTCATTGAAAATCTTGGACTGGAACATAATTGTATAACCTATTCAGGAAATCATAGCCGACTTTGACATGAAAGTGGTGCATCCAATAGGCGTTCTTGGTGAGATCCATTATAAAGGGCAAAAACTCAACATTTGAATTTTGATGTTGTCCTAAATCCTTGGGATGGGGGATCCCTTCTCCAAATCAAGTCGCCTCAAGAACTTCATCTAAACCCTTGAGCAAGCTTGTGTTGAAGATATCTCTGGTCAGAGCGACCACCATTTGCTTTGAAACCCTAAGGTCCAAAAAAGAGGCCACAAATCATGAAGGGCTATCAGAATTAACCCTATAACGTTCATGAGAAACTTGAAACTTCCTCCCCAAAATCAAGTACACTGCCTTAAAATTCAAATGGCCACTATCAACTATCACATTTTAAAGCCACTGATTAGTAATCCTCCTCCTAAATGCAAGTTGGCTCTTAGTGCTATAAAGAGAAATGGGTGTATCCATGGTTCGATAATTCAATGATTGATACTTTCTAGCCATTAAACTAACACAGTTAAATAATGGGGTGTGGCTTGTAAGTACCTTTAAATCATCATCCGGTGAAGTGAAGTAAGGAAAGAAATGCAGATTCATTAATTGAAATGGTGCCATGGGAGTAACACATGCAATGAATTGATCCTGGCACGAGGAGGGTGTCAACTCACACATCATAGAAAAGAGCACCAGAGGAGGCTCAGGAAGGAATGACACAAAGCATTATCAATAATCATTCAAGGCAATACATCATCTTGAGCAAAAGCCACGTACTGAAGAGTTGTTATGAAAACCAAGCACAAAGGAATATATGGTGAATAACTGTAATGGTATTCACATGATTCAAAAAAAAAATTGGGGCGCCACCCCCTTGGTGGCAACTTACTATATAAAAAAATATAGTTTGCATTTTTTTTAAGAATATCTTTGTTTTATATAAATCTGCAAAAAGTATATGTCTCTGTTAAAAACATATATCATATCTACAATCTTTCAAAGTTTTTAAAAAATATATCTATTTTTGTAATCTTCACTTTGTTTTTAACAAATTTTAATTTCAAAAAGTTTAAAACAAACAATAATAAATAAAATCTTCAAAGTTTGTAGGGGTTCGACCCACTTTTAGACCGAACCCCCTTGTTGCTGCTCTGTTCGCTCTGCTTGTGGCCCTCCCGACCTCAACCTTTCCCTGCTACAACCCCTGCGACCTCCTTTCTTTGCTTTGTTGTGTCCCCTACATCTCAGGATCTTGCACTACGTATTCAATGTTGTTTCTTTGTCGTCAAGTGTTCAACACTGTTAGCAGCATTATAACCTTTGTAAAAAAAATCTCTTTGTACCATTCTTAGGCATTTTGCCTCCATTCATAATATTGGAATTTTTTCTTATTTTTTCTCCTTATCAAATTCTTGTGTCTCCTTTGCATTTGGTGGTGCTTGGTTTGATTTCTCTATTTCTTGATAATCTCTTTCATTTATTTGGTAATCTATTTCTTACTCATTTATTTTTCCTTTTTAAATATTCTCGCACCCTCCCCCACCCCTCCTCTGTCGTGCCGTGTCATGCCCTGCCCCCCGCTCCCCCGAACTTTATCTTCATCTATTTGCGGTTTATACCTTTTTTATATATCATTTTTAAAACCTTCTATAGGAGAGAAGACCCAGTTACCGCCCCCCATCCAATAACCGCCCCCCATCCAATAACTGCCACCTCCATGTTCACTTAACCCCCCAAAAAAAAATTCACTTTGATCCATTAAAATCCTTTATTTGATTGAGTAAATAATTACAAAAACACCAATTGCTGCTCATTATAATTACAAAAACACTAATGGCTGCTCATTAAGTGTTAAAATGCATGTTTTAGAGTGGATTTAAGGCATAAACAGCTATAATTGATGGAAATTAGAGTGCGCAGATACTGGGACATTAGGTGGCGGCAACCGGACGACACCTCTAAAAGGTGTCTTTTTGACCTCCGCACGCATATCCAACGCTCCCGCACTCTACCGAATTTCCCAGAAGCCAAAAGCTTAGTTATAAGCTCTTAACTCATGGGCGAAAAAAACCCATAATTTTTTTTTTCGATTCGATGCACGGTTCACATTCTATGATTGGGCGAAGTTAGCCCTAGCGGGTACTGGGTCTTCTCCCCTAAATCTCGCACTTTTTGTAAGTCCTTAATTTCTTCTTTTTTTAAGTTCTTAAGATTCTTTAGGTAGTCTAGAAAGTCCATGAAATAAATGCATACTCTTTTAAATAAATTCGATAGTCTTTTATTTAAGCTTTAAAAAAGGTTAAATAGTTTTAATATTTTTAGCTTTTTTAAATCAAATAAAAAAACTTTAGTATATATATATATATATATATATATTCTTTTATATGTAAGTTTTAAAAAGTTTAAAGTATTAATTTAAAGGTATTAAATTTTTATTTTTATTTTATTTTAAAAGAAAATCTTTTGAATTTAATTTTTTAAAGATTTTTAATTAACTATTAATAAGGATTTTTTAAGTTTTAAGAATTATACTCAAAGGAGTTTTTTCTAAGATTTAATTTAAAGGGGTTTATTTTTCCAAAACCCTTAAATTAATTCAAAGGGGTTTTTTTTTAAGTTTTAATTAGCGTTGTTTTCTTTTTCAAGTTGTAAAAAAAAAATTGTGCACTTAAATTTATTTACAATGTCAATTTTAATTTCTAAAATTAGGTTGAATTCTTTAACTATCACTTTTGGAAAGTTCACATTTCCTTTATTTTTCATTTTAAACATCTTTTGGATGTTGCTACGGATCTCAAAACAGAACCCAATTCGTTTATATCCAAAAATGATCAAAAAAATGGAGGCTCAAAAATGAGGAAGCCCTTGGCCTCATAGGTATTTGCATATCACCTTAACTATATGTTCACATTGGGACATGTACAAAAGCCTATGAAGCATGGGACAAATTCAAGGTTATTTATGATAGCTCAATTGAATCTAGAAAGATTGAACTTCAAGATCAACTTGAAGATTTAAGGTATTCTAATTTCAAATTTATGGATGGTTTTTTATTAAAATTTGATGCTTTGAATAGTCAATTGCATGGTTTAAGAGTAAAATTAGATCTTAGATTAATTCAGTTTATTCTTAAAAAATGTCTTCCTGGGCAATTACAATAATTTATTACTAATATTCATGCTCAATTAGCTATTTCTTTTTTAGCTACTCAATTAACATGATATTTTTCATAATTTATTAAGACAAGAAGCTAAGTTAATCCAGTTTGGAAATCTTGTCTAATGAACATGCTTTTTTGTCTAATCATAAGCAAAACTTTAAGCCTCATTCTAAGCAATATTATAATAATGATAAATGATCTTAGAAATTCTAGCTCTTCTAAGAGACCTCATTACACTTATTGTAATAAAGATGGTCAATGGCAAAATACTTTATTTAAGAAGAAAAATGAGAAAAAGTCTATGAAGCAAAATAATCAATAGCAAAATAAACCTAATAATCATAAGTTTCATAACAATGCTAATCAATCTAGACATGCTTTTACTTGTACTTTTAAAGTTTCTCAACCTCTTGAATGGGTTATTGATTCAAGTGCATCTCAACACATCACTTCACATAAAGAAGTTTTTGAATCTATGTAACCTAATATGTCTAATGTTCTCCTTCAACTTGCTAATAATCATAGTTGTAAAAAGTAGAAGCAATTGGAGATGTGAATGTTCCTAATGGTAAATTGCATGATGTTTTATATGTTCCTGAATTAAAGACTAATTTACTTTCAATTGCTAAACTTTGTCAAGATTATAAAATAAAATTTTACAAAGATGTGTGCTATGTGATTGATCCAAAACAAAATAATAAGGTCATTGTTAATGTTAAATTAGACAATGATAATTTGTTCAAATTTTATGAATTTGCTCAATCTAGACGCTCTTTAATATCTACCATTGATTTCAATGTTTGGCATGAAAGACTTGGTCATATAAATGCTAACAATGTTGCCTTGATGCAAAAACTTAATATGGTAAAAGGATTGCCTAGTATTGTTCCATCGAAAATTATATGCACAGGATGCATGAGCGGTAAGATGCATAGGGATCCTTTTCCACAAGGTCAATCATGGAAGGCAACGCATAAGTTGTGCCTAGTTCATAGTGACCTTTTGGGACCCATGGAGAATAACTCCATCCAAGGATTAAGGTATGCACTTTTGTTGATGATTTTTCTAGAAAAACTTGGATCTATTTTCTTTATAGTAAGGAACAAGTTTTTGATATATTTTTTGAATTTCATAAATTTGTTGAAAAATAGTCTGGTTTTAAAATCAAAATTCTTAAAACTAATTGTAGACATCTAAATTTGACCACTTCCACATGGTCAAAATCGTCTACTCTATTCATCTATTTCATTAATAGTGATTAAATAATTTATTTAATCATTATTTCATTAATAGTGATTAAATAATTTATTTAATCATTATTTCATTTTCTGCCTAAAATTCCTAAAGTATGTAATTGAATAATTAAATACTTTACCTTACACCGTTTCTTCTCTAAATTAAATAAATAGGACAATTTATTTAATTTATTCATTTGACCTTTTTTATTAAAATCAATTTTTAATTCCTCATTTTCTCTCTCCTTATCACATTCTCCATAATCTTTTTTTAATCTGAATTAAATTAATTAATCCATGATTAGGATGTGCACCACTTAATCAAGAGTAGTGTCGCATCCTCCATTAATCTCTCACTTGCCTCTAATCTCTCATTAATTATCATGATCTTGTGTTTGCACAACCTTAATCAAGGTCATTAGCCACATTTAGCATACCTTTTTTAGTCAACCTTTCCACTTGCCTTTATTGGCTTTGACTCTCTTTCCCATGTGAATTTTTAATTCACATTTATTCATCTTAGGCTCTCCTCTTCCCCATGTGAATTTTTAATTCACATTTTATCTTTCCAAGGTTTACCCTATCCCCATGCAAGTTCTAGAAAACTTGACTTGTCATTTTACATGTGCCAAGAACTTCTAAAAATTTTGACTTGTCACATCACTCACATGTGGCAAATCCCCATCTTTTTGGAAACCCTCTCTTATCTATTAGACTCTCTCAAGCATGTGAATTTTTAATTCACATTTGTTTCTCCAACCACCTTCCCATTTCCCATGGATATTTTTGAGAATTTCTAAAATTTCTCAAATATCTTTTTCACTCTCATTTGGGGACAATAAGTTCTTTTTTGAGGAAATCTTCTCATCCTCCAATGTACCTACAAGGTACTTGTCCTTCCTCCACATCATGTACCTCTCTTCCACCTCACTTCCACATCATCTCACCCTAAGTCATCTCACATTCCACATGTCAATATGTGAGGGCTTGTGAGTCCTCAACTCACCATAGCCCTCCATCTTGGCTTTGTTGGCTTAATTCCAATCGTTGAATTCTCTAGAGAATTCAAATTGTTCTATAAATACCCCCTCCTTTCTCTCATTTGGACAATGAGATTTTAGCTACCAATCTCTTGTCAATTTTTCATTTGCAGCATTTTAGCCATTTGCAAGCATTCTTCATCAATCCACCAAGTCATTTAGCCATTAGCATTTTACCACATTTTGCATCTTGCATCCATTCACCTCCATAGCCATCCAAGGAGCACACAAACTCTCGAATATCAAGGGCCAACCAAGGAAATCTGCAGCACAAAAGGTATAACAATTTATCTTCTTGTTTTGTTTATCTTTCTTGCATAGATATTCCTTTAAGCCAATCTTGAATAGTATTTCTTGTGTTTTTCCTTTTAATGCATTATTAGTTAGTTTTGCATGTTAGAATAGGGTAGAACATTTTAAGGATCACACTAATAATGGTAAAGAATATGTGAACAATGCTTTCAATAATTATTTAAAATCATTTAGTATTAAACATGAGCTAACCATTCCCTATACACCTCAACAAAATGGTGTAGTGGAAAGGAAGCATAAAACTATTGTTGAAATGGCTAGATGTATGTTACGTGCTAAAAATATGTCATAATTTTCAGGTTGAAGCTATGTTTTGTGCTACTTACATTATTAATAGGACTCTTAAATCTTTAAAGGATATAACTCCTGAAGAAGTTTGATCTGGTAGGAAGCCCAATCTTAAGCATTTAAGAATTTTTGGTTCAATTGCTTATGTTCACAAACCTAAACAAAAGAGGCAAAAATTAGATCCTAAATATTCTTATCATATTTTTTTTGGTTATGATGAACATTCTAAAGCTTATAGAGCTTATAATCCTCTTACTAACAAAGTTAAAGTTGCTAGAGATGTATGTATTGCTGAAAATCATGTTCATGATTGTTCTAAAGCGCATAATATTGAATCTTCTCAAAATAAAATTGTTGTTGTGGAAGATAATCCTCAATTTGAATCTTCTCTTAACCCTCCTAATGCATCTCTTACTCATAGTGATAGTGATGATGAAAATATTGAAATTTCTCCTCATGATTCCTCTTTTAGTGATGATACTCCTACATCTAAAAAAAATCCTAAATGGTTTAAAAAATTAATGCAAGAAAGTGAAGATATTTTAGCTAGAATGAATCAATCTAAAGCTAGAAAGGCAAACTATTATAATTATGCTTTGATGTCTCAAGTTATGAATACCAATGATCATCAAACTTATGACCAAGATAAAGATCAAACTCAATGGAAAAAGGCTATGCAAGAAGAACATGATACTTTAATTGCTAATAAAACTTGGGATTTAGTTCCTTTACCTCATGGTAAAAATCTCGATTCATGCAAATGGTTGTATAAAACTAAGGTCAATGCCAATAATGAAGTTAGCAAGTTTAAAGCTAGATTCGTTGCTAGGGGCTTCTCTCAAGTTGAAGGTTTAGATTATAATGAAACATTTGCTCCAGTAGATAAAATGCCAACTATTAAATTAGTGCTTTCTTTAGCTTCTCATATGCATTGGTATATTCATCAAATGGATGTTAAAAGTGCATTTTTAAATGACGATTTACATGAATAAATTTATATATCTCAACCTTTGGGTTTCATTAAGGAAGGTAATGAACATCTTGTTAGCAAATTGAAGAAATCAATTTATGGTTTAAATCAATCTTCTAGAGAATGGTATTCTAATATTAATGCTTTCTTTTTATCTAAAGGTTTCATTAGGAGTAAAAATGATCCAAATTTATATATTAAGCATAGTGAAAATGATATTGTGATTATCATTTTATATGTTGTTTTGATTAAGGGGAAAATAGGTTTTGAACGGACCCGAAACCATTAACAAGCAGGTTTTGATGGGGACCCGAAACCCACACAAAGAGACCAAGCTACAAAAGAATAGAAGAAAGACAACCAACAACAAAACAGAAGCAGATTATAAAAAATTAGCATGAAAACTCAAACTTGCACCAAATAGAAAAGTTTTAATGAGATCCTTAAACCCAATACAACCAATAATTACAAAGGAACTTGTACCCAAGAACCACCTGAGATGGCCAGGTAACCATCAACCTATATCAACCAGATTGCAACATGACACTTATCAACACCAACCAACAGTGAACAACCAGAAACGGTCAAATAGCCATCAGCCTGAACTAGCCAAATAGCAACACAACATTCGTCAGCACCATCCAACGAAACCAAACTCCCCACCTCAATAGGAGAGTTAGGAATCAGAGTAAAAAATTGAAGAGCCTCAGCAAACACACAGCACTGGTGAACCCACAACACCAACCCGGCCTCCACTTCAATAGGAAGGGGCTCCCCTCTATAGGAGAGGATGAAATGAGTCCCTAAACCACATAAAATAAAACTTCCCACCCGATCCACAACACACCTCTCCACCTCAATAGAAGAGGGCTCCACCTCTGAAGGAGCAGTCTCCACCTCCAAAGAAGACCATAGCTGAAAAAACTGAAGGGAAGCAACTACACCCATACTAAAGAACACCATAGCATCCTTTGGCAAAATAGTAAACTAGAGTAAAGAAGAAAAAATAGAGCACTCCTCAACCAACAACACACCCCCATCTTGGAAAATGAACTTTAGGACCCAACAGGGGTAGAGAAAAGAGCTCGAAAAAATAGACAGATAGTTTAAGAGAAAACCACCTAGATGAACCATGGTAGCCCAAGAGAAAAAACCACAAGAAACCTTGGTAACCATCGTAACCAACAACCACTTCAGCCTTCCAAGAAACAAAACCAGCAAAAAAACAAGGGAAAAGAACCACTCCATTGAGGCCATCCAAAACACCTAGCACCAAGAGAAACACTCCCCACTGGGAGCAGAAAGAAAACCATCACTACAACAATGAAGGACCCAGAGAGGAGCATCCTCCCTGCCTAGAAAAACAACCAGCACCAAAGAAGAGGCAATGGGACCCAAAAGAAGAAGGACAAGGCACTTGGAAAGCCTCCAAGTAGAGAGAGTAGAGAGCCGACAAGACAATGAAGAACAACTTCCAACCCTACATGTGAGTCAGGGTCTGAAACATGTCAAAAACTATCCACAAACAACTCCACCAAAGGCAAACCAAAAACCTCGACCTTAAGCAACAAAAGATCCCACACAGAGGAAATGTAGCCCAAAAAAGGCAGGAGAGAGCCAGGAAAACTAGCAAATGGAGAAATAGGAGAGAAGTCACAAAAATTAAAAACAAATTCCAACCCTACAAGCCAGTCAGGGTATGAGATAAGGCCACCATTCTCCTCAAACAACCCCTTAGCAAGAACTCCTAACACCACAACCAGCGCGGAAAGAGGCAGTGCAAGGCGAGGAAAGCCCCCCAGCAAAGAGAGTGGTTAGTAGGTAAGACTATGAAGAGAAACTTCCAACCCTGCGTGTCAGTCAGGGTCTAAAACAAGCCAATAACTAACCACAAACCACTCTGCCAGTGCTACACCCTTAATATTGGTGTACATCGGGTTATGAATAGTCGACTTGTGGTTATCTTAACTCCTAATTAGGTCATATTGTCATTAGTATATTGTTATTTATTTGTTTAGGTCAGCTTTAGACTTATATAGGGTTATCTAAGTCGGCATAGGTGATATCCTAGGCATAAATAGGTATATATAGGAGGTTGTGAGTCTTATTTGATCATTATGTTAAGTATTGTGTTCTTAGTGAAGACTATTGGAGGTATCCCTCTCAAAGTGGATTAGGAGGTTTCCCCCTCAAAGTGGCATATTATTATCAAGTATTTTCAGAATATTCCATATTATATTGTTCTCTTGTGCAAGTTATTTCATTACAAGTGGTATCAGAGCATGATTTTGGCACCGTAGAGGAAAGGTTTTTTCTCAATATTGAAGGCGATTTTGGGAAGAACATATCTTTCAAATTTTATCGAATTTTTTTCTAATTTTTAAAGGGTTTTTTAATAAAATATTAAAGAAGCTACAATCCAAATTTTAGAGGAATTGGAGCAGAATTAAGCGAATTATTGTAGAATTATGGTTTCTACACAATTTATTTAGAATTTGCATATCTCTCAAATCCTGTTGAATTGGAGCCTGATTTTTAGTGTATTTTTGGAAGAATAATAAAGGATCCTATAGTAAAAAAATTGGAGAAATTAGATCACAAATAAGATATTTATTGAAAAATTAGGGTTTCCACAAATATCGCTCTCAAGGCTGCAAATCTACTCATTTCTTGGATATTTTTCTAGGTGAGAGGTATGTTGGCCCTAGTACATTACAGTAAAAATTTCAGAGAATTTAAATCTCATTTATGTGATTTATTTCAAAATTATTGGTCCCCATCATGATGGGACCTGCAACAAGGGGCAAAAAGAATGTTGTCACACCGGTGAAGACTCCTGATAAGGATGCGGTAAAAATAGAGGATATTAATCCTAATGAGGAAATAAGTAAGGTCAAGGAAGAAATTTCCTCAATAAAGATGGATGTGTGTGATCTAAGAGGATATATATCGGATATACGAAGCATGTTAAGTGCCTATATGAATGAACCAAGAAAGGATTTCTCAAACAACCAAGGTGAAACTTCCAAGTCAGCTAATATTGACACAAATTTGAATACTCCTATGGGATCTAGGAATTTGTTTCCAAAGGTGGATATGCGCAAGTTTGATGGCAAGGATCCTCTAACTTGGATAAACCAAATGGAGAATTTTTTTGAAGTACATCAAATCCCAATTGGACAAAAGGTCACAATGGCTTCCCTATATATAGAACCAGATCAATTCATTTGGTAGCGTTGGCTTTGTACTCATCAAATTAAAAAGGGTCTTACCGTCTCATGGTCAATTTTTATGGAGGAACTCCAAGCACAATATAGCAATAGTGTGACAGACAACTTCTTCAACTAGCTTGCTAAACTTCAACAAACAGGATCAATTAAGGATTGCATTCATCAATTCCAAAATCTATCCTTAAGAGTGGATAAATTACAGAGGATAACTTGAATGATTTATTCTTGGGTGGTCTCAAGGATCACATTCAACATGAGGTACGCATGTTTAGTCCTAGCTCTATAAATGAGTCATTTACCTTAGCACGTAGGGTAGAGGACGAGTATTTGATTCCTAAGAAGCAAGGGGCTAATCTGACAAGAGAGAAAGGATATTCAACACCTTTTCTTCCTAAACCTACTAGGTTGACTCCATAAAAAATTGAGGAGAAAAGAGCAAAAGGGTTGTGTTTCAATTGTGATAGCAAATATAGTCGGGGACATAAATGTAGTGAAAAGAAATTGTTCTACATCGAAGGGCCAAATGAGGAAGAAGAGGAGGAAACCATATTAGAGGATGAAAAGGATTCAAATGAGGAATCAAATGATTCTCAACTAATCACTTCTTGTTATGCACTCTCAGGTTTCAGTGCTCCACAAACTCTCAAGGTAGTGGGGTTCTTAAAGAAGCAGAAAGTAACAGTGTTGATTGACTGAGGTAGTACTCATTATTTCATCAACAAAAAGTTGGCTACTTGTTTAAATTGTTTGATATATCCAGCTCTAGAATTTCAGGTTTCGATTGTAGATGGTGGTATAGTTAGTTGTTTGGGGAAGTTTCATAGCATTAAATTATCTATGGGAGATTATCGACTTGATACCCCAATGTATGCGATATCCATGGGTGTAGCAGATATTATTTTGGGAGTACAATGGCTTACTACATTGGGAAGAATCGAGATGAACTTCCAAGAACTATTCATGAGATTTCAATCAGAAGGAAAGGTAGTAGAGCTAAGGGGGTTGAAGGCAAAGTCACCACAGATGGTTAGCTCTCATCAAATGCAAAATTTGCTTAAGAAAGGAGTGGGTGGATTTGTGGCCCAGCTATGTTCATTAGAAGTCTCTCAATCTAATGCTCCTACTCATCAAGATTTACAAGCAGTAATTGATCGTCACTCAGTTGTTCTTGGAGATATACCTAGAAAGGACTTCCTCCTAAGAGGGATCATGATCATGCCATACAGCTAGTTCCAAGGAGCCAACCACCGAACATTAGACCTTACAGGTACCCACACACACAAAAAAGTGAGATAGAAAAAATCGTTGAGGAGATGCTAGAGGTAGGAATTATTAGGCATAGCCAAAGTGCTTACTCCTCTCCGGTGGTGATGGTACGTAAGAAGGATGAAACTTGGCGCATGTGTCTAGATTATAGAGTTCTCAACATGTACACCATTAAAGATAAGTCCCTATTCCAGTTATTGGTGATTTGCTAGATGAATTGAATGGAGCTATGTATTTTACCAAGTTAGATCTTAGATCTGGTTATCACCAAATTCGGATTAAGGAGGAAGATATTTGTAAGACGGCGTTTGAGACTCATGAGGGTCATTATGAATTTTTGGTGATTCCATTTGGTCTTACCAATGCACCATCTACATTCCAAAGTTTGATGAATTCCATTTTTAAGAAGTTCTTGAGAAATTTTGTATTAGTGTTCTTTGATGATATATTGATTTATAGCAAGACTTGGGAAGAAGATTTATAGAATGTAGATCAAGCATTACAAATACTTGAAGATCATCAACTCTATGTTAAGCCATCCAAGTGTGTTTTTGGTCTTAAGGAGGTGGAGTATTTGGGACACATAGTTTCACATGAAGGAGTAAAGGTGGACCCTAACAAAATTAAGGCTATCATGGAATGGCCTATTCCAAAAACCATTAAGAAACTAAGGGGTTTCTTGGGATTGACAAGGTACTGCATAAGATTTGTGAATATTTATGGTCGTATAGTAGCACCCCTCACCACTCTATTGAAGAAGGATTATTTTCATTGGAATGAGTCTGTTAATGTAATATTTGAGAGATTGAAGGAGGCTATGTGTACAACTCCAGTGATTGCCACTCCTGACTTCACCAAGGAATTCATTATGGAATGTGACACTTTTGGAAATGGGATAGGAGCAGTTTTCATACAATAAGGTCGACCAATTGCATTTGAGTCACCAATTAAAGGGTAATAATCAGCTAAAACCTATTTATGAGAAGGAAATACTAGCAATCCTTCATGCAGTTAAACAATGGAGGCCTTATCTAATGGGTAGACACTTCAAGGTTAAGACAGATCATGATAGCCTAAAATATTTTTTGGAACAAATATTATCTTCTGAAGAGCAACAAAAATGGGTCACTAAGATGTTAGGATATGACTTTGGGATTGTGTTTAAGAAAGGGAAGGAAAATATTGCGGTAGATGCACTTTCTAGGAAGGATGAGAAAGATGATGCCTTATTGTGTTCTCTTTCAATATTACAATCAAATTGGGTGGAAGAAGCCAAAGCAGAGTGGCAAAATGATTGTGCGACAAGTAATCTAATCCAACAATTAAAAAGTGATCCTAGTAGTTCAGACAAGTTTTTTTGGAAGGGAGATACTCTTTGGTATAAAGAGCGCTTATATTTTTGCAAGAATTCCACTCTTAAACACAAGATTCTCACAAAACTACATGAGTCTCCAATTGGTGGTCATTCAATATTTTCGAAGACATATCATTAAGTCAAGCAAGATTTTTTTGGGAAGGGCTAAAAGGTGACATTCAAAAATTTGTGGTTGAATGTTTGGTTTGTCAAAGGAATAGAGTGGAGACAATTAAGACACCAGGTCTCTTGCAACCCTTATTTATTCCTAGCCAATGTTGGGAAGAGGTATCCATGGACTTCATCACAAGGCTTCCCAAATCCAAAGGTCATAATGTCATCATGGTAGTAGTTGATCGCCTCACTAAATATTCTCATTTCATTGCATTATCACATCCTTTTACAACAAGTACAGTGGAAAAAGTTTTTTTGGAGAATATTCAAAAGCTACATGGTACACCTAAGGTTATTGTCAGTGATCGCGATCCTATCTTCACTAGTCACTTTTGGAAATATTTATTCTCATGTTTGGGTACTCAATTGGCTCATAGCTCTTCATACCACCCTCAATCAAATGGGAAAATTGAGGTTGTTAATAAGTGTTTGGAAGGACATCTACGTTGTTTCACTTTAGAGAAACAGTCTCAATGGGTGGAGTGGCCACCACTTGCAAAATGGTGGTATAACACTTCTTTTCATAGCTCATCAAAAATGTCTCCATTTTTGGCACTTTATGGATATCATCCTCCTTCCATCACATCATCATTAAAGGTGTCACCAAGAGTTCAGGTAGTAGAGACCACTTGCTTCATCAACAACAGGTACTTTCAGGACTCAAGGAGAATTTCTCCATGGCATAAAATCGAATAAAACAACAAGCAGACCAACATCGTACTGAAAGAAGTTTTTAAGTTGGCGATTGGGTCTTCTTGAGATTGCAGCCTTATAAGAAAATCTCATTAAAACAAAAAAAAAAGAATAATAAATTGTCACCAAGGTATTATGGGCCATACCAATCATGCAAAGGATTGGTAGTGTTGCCTACAAGCTAGAGTTGCCACCAACAACAAAGATACATCCAGTTTTTCATGTCTCTTGTTTGAAGAAGGTAATTGGGCATAATATTCCAAATCATAGCACTACCAGAGCTCGATGAAGAAGGAAGAATCATTTTGGAACCTGAGTGCATTCATCAAACATGCACGAAGAAATTGAGGAATAGAACTCTCACCGAGTATCTCATTCAATGGAAGAATTTACCAATTGAAGATGCTACATGGGAGGATGAGGAGTTCATTCAAAAGAATCCACACTTGATTAGCATTGAGTATAATGCTTCTTTGAAGAGGGGGGCATGCTACGCCCTTAATATTTGTGTACATCGGGTTATGAATAGTCGACTTGTAGCTATCTTAACTCCTAATTAAGTCATATTATCATTAGTATATTGTTATTTAGTTGTTTAGGTCGACCTTAGACTTATATAGGATTATCTAAGTCAGCCTAGGTGATATCCTAGGCATAAATAGGTATATATAGGAGGTTGTGAGTCTTATTTGATCATCATGTTAAGTATTGTGTTCTTAGTGAATACTATTAGAGGTATCCCCCTCGAAGTGGATTAGGAGGTTGCCCCTTCGAAGTGGCATATTATTATCAAGTATTTTCAACATATTCCATATTATATTCTTCTCTTGTGCAAGTTATTTCATTACAGCTAGAGGCAAACCAAAGACCTCCACCAACAAGCACCAAGAACAAGGGCAGTCAGAAGGCAGCACTAGAACAAAAGAAAGCAAAGCGAGCTCGGTAAGGCAAGAGGAAACCTTGTAGGGAAGAAACAAGGTGAAGGCCAAACTAGAAAGTGCAACCACACCTCTAACATGCCAGTTAGAGTCCAAAATAAGCCATAACCCTAAGCCACATCTTGTAAAGAACCAGAGCCTCACAAGACACATATGCTCCCAACACACAACAACTAGAAATGCAAAGGGGGAAGAAATTGAAACTCCACCTCTGCACCAAAGACAACAACCACCACCAAAGAGAACAAATAGCTACAGCCCAGCCACCAACGCCCAAACCACAGCCAAATGCAGCCCAACCCCCAATGCCCAAACCACAACCAGTCGCAACCCAGCCGCTAGTGCCCAAACCTCAGCATCATCCTCATCACTAGGATCTGAGCCATCCTCACCATCTGCATCAAAGGATTTCAAACTCCCAAAACGGATCCTATTCCTACCTCCTCCTTCATGAGCCATTAGGAAGCTCGTTTATATTTTGTTGATTTAATTATCACTTCTAGTTTTAACAATTTGATTAGTGATATTAAGTCTCAACTCAACCAACAATTTCAAATGACTAATTTAGGCTTATTACATTATTTTTTGGGTATGCAAATTTGGAAAAAACCTAAAGGTATTTTTCTTTCTCAACATAAATATTCTCAAAGATCTCCTAGATAGATTTAAAATGAATGATGCAAACTGTGTTTCTATTCCTTGTGAATTAGGAACTAAATTGATGGTTGAGAATATTTATGTTGAGAAAGATCAAGTTACATATATTCTCACTAAAGCTCTTTGTAAAGATAAATTTATCTTTCATTGTAAAAATTTAGGATTACAACCCATTGAAGGGTTTTATGTAAACTCCCCAAGTAAATCTTAAGGAGGGAATATTAGAAGATTAATCTTAACTTGGTAAAGGTTATTCTTTAATTGTAATTATTTATTAACTTGTAGGAATATTCCAAAGGAATCCCTACAAATTTTTTGTCTTTTTGTCTTCTTACACATGTGTGAGAATGACTCATTTTATTTTTAATTCTTTTATTAAGGAATATTTGTAGCCACCTCCTTAAGAGGTTCTTGACACATTGCACACACATAGATGAATGGCGGCATTCATTGAGTTGGGAGTTACATTCTAACTCTTCTTCTCACCCCCATTTATCGAGGTGCCTCTCCTCTCATTCTTCATTCAAGCAAGCAAGCTTAAGACTCTCTCTCTCTCTCTCTCTCTCTCTCTCTCTCTCTCTCTCTCTCTCTTAGGCATTTTTCCTCCATTCATAATATTGGGATTTTTTCTTGTTTTCCCCTTATCAAATTTTTGTGTCTCCTTTGTATTTGGTGGTGCTTGGTTTGGCTTCTCTATTTCTTGGTAATCTTTTTCCTTCAAACAATGCTCATTAGTTAGTACTTTCCATTGCTTATTTATTTTTCCTTTTAGTATAGATACACATGACTATGCATGTATGTATGCCCAGGTAGTATTTTAGAGACCTGCATTGGCACTACATCACAAACTAATTCCTCCTTAAAAAGGAAGAATAGAACTTAAAAAATAACATTGGAGAGCAATGCATATACCTTGGGTGTTGTAGGAGCTCAAACATCCCTATTTGTTGGGTTAAATATGAGGCATGGTTGGTAGATTCAATCTCAATAATTTTTGAAGAGATTTGATTCTTCATGCTATTGACATGGATCATAAAGTTCATTGGTTTCCCTTTCACCCAACAAAATAGCCACTTTGCTTCAAATTCCTTAGGAAATAGGGTTTTTGCATGTGCAATGTTGACTTGAACATTGGGTTGTGTGTCAATGATTGCATTTGAGGGCTTGAAGTTAACATCCTCTTCTTTCACCTTTGTGAGCAAGTTCTTTTGAGAATAAAACATTGTTGGAATGGTTGTTTGTAGGTGGTGTCCTCTTTTATGTGTTGGTTGTCTCCTATTTGAAATCCTCTATGATTTTCGCATAGGGATAGGCCTCTTCGATCATTTTGATCTTGATTAGCTTTAGTTTGGAGTAGATACCTGAATAAAGGTTGTTGCGATACATGAGGACTTGATGTTTCTCTGACTCAAATGAAGATAGCTTGTATTGATTGGTCATATGTCCCTATTGTAATTGTGATCATTGCATGGAAAGTTCAATGCAAATATCTTTAGGATAAAATTGTTGGAACATGTTTGTCGTTGCACCAAAAGATTGACCTATCAACGCCCGATACAAATGCTAGAGATAAATGGATCCATAGGAGGCAATTAGTCCATGTCCCGAATCCGAAGGGAGATGTTGGTGATTAGTCCAACAATCCCCCCTCAACGTCACCCAAGGGGATTTGAATCCATGACCATGACTCTAATACCATTTGTTGGAACACATTTGTCATTGCACCAAAAGATTGACCTATTAACGCCTAATACAAACACCAGAGATAAATGGATCCACGGGAAGTGGTTAGTCCATGTCTCGAATCCAAAGGGAGATGTTGGTGATTAATCCAATAAAAATCTATCCTTGTGATTTTCCTCAAATTGATCCTAAGTTGGTTAGAATCACCTTTTGTCTATTCCTCTCCCAAAGTGCATGGCTTGCCCCCACTTCTTGACAACTAAGGGAACTTTCAAGAGTGTAGTCTTACTCTTCTCTTCATTAGAGAATTTATTAATGGAAATGTAGGATTCTATTTAATCTACCTAGTTATCTACAACATTAGTATTGATCTAAACCTTGACCACTAGAACATCTAGTTTACTTGAAACCTAGGGGAGACTCAACTACCAAAAAATTTGCTTAATGAAGAGGTCTATGGAGCCACCCATTCAAGAGCAACTAAAAATTGGTTGAATGTGAATTTTCACTAATCCATGAGTGTTTCTTCAATTTGACTTTTGATTGGTGCATGTATCTCCTTTTGTGTTGATTTGGCTATCTTGAAACATGTTGCCAAGTAGTATGATGGAACTTGGGGTTTGATGCTAAGGCTTGGGAACTTGGATTGCATTTGAAAAGACATAAAATATGGAAAGAAAACTACTATAATGCCATTGATATGTGTCCCATGGTTGAATCATAGTGGATAATTCTCTAGATGAGGATCTTGATGAAGAATTAGGCATATGCAGAAGCTTATGTAACATACTAGAGAGGACACATATGCATGTAAAACTTAAATAGTGAATGTATTTTTATTGAACTACTTGTTTTGTACATGGCATATCTTTGAATCGTAAAAACCCTTGACATTGAAGATGAAACCTTGATAATCCAGCCTTAGTCCTTGCTTGAAAAATATTTCACATATTTTTTGTTGTTCAATCATCAAATCATCAACCTTGAAACACTTTGATTCAAGAGTTAAGGATATGTGTTAAAATTGGCTATGGCTGCCAAGATCTTGAGACCATATGGAAAGCACAAGAAGAGAGAATATGAATGTGACAAGAATGAACTGTATTCTTATCAATATGATTCAATGATATGAGATGTTATACAAATGAGAGAGACCCCTTGGTTATATGGCCAAGGTGAGATACAAGATGTCATAGGATTATGACAAGTGTCTTAATCATATGACATGAGACAACTAATCACACTTACCTAGGTTCACATGTAGTAGTTGTCAAAATATAAGATAAAAACTAATGACAACTAACACCTTCTAGAAAGATTCCTTCCTATGACCTAAGTAAACTTAACATGTGTAAATAAGTCCCCTAGTAATTAATTAACTAGGTACAAGACTTTATTTACACCAACACCCCACCTTAAGTGCAACTTAGGGAGTAGCAGATTATTATGCAAATGACACAAAGATGCAAGAATGGGTTTCGGCTACTAGGCCATGTTAGGTACCCATGTACATATGCAATGCAATCTCTCACAAACAGAGAAAAGGAGAAAACCTAGTGGGACAAAAATCCTCCCCAAAAGAGAGATGAAATACAAAAAAGAAATGCTCTCGATGATGCATGAGAAGGTAAAAATCCCATGTGAGGAAACCCCCCCCCCCCATAAGAGAGAAGTAGAAGAGAGACGAGGTAGCCCCCCCTCAATGTTGAGGCTCCTGCAATGATGGTAGAAGCTCGACATTGAATGTTGAAGATGATCCAATTTCACCGAACAACATTCCTCCCCTCAGGAAGAAATAGAACCATGGATGTATGCAGGATGTCAAGAATATAGATGATGGATGATGTCTTTGAAGCATGCTCAAGTGTCTCCATGTCGATGTTGAAAGTTGACACACTCCAAACAGGCATTCTAGGCCACACTGCTGAAGATGACAATCCAACATCTAGTAGAGATGAATGTAGAGCACAATCCAAAGAGAAAGATATCCCCTTTGAAGACAAAGAAGCCTCCTCCAAATGTTGTCCAAAAGTATCCACAGTCACATCAAACTGCAAAGAATGATCATGTAGAGGATGAACAAGAGGGTCAGAGTGTTCCCTCACAACAACTAAAGAAGGAGCATCTTCATCAAAGATAAGATGAATGCTATCGATGATGTCCCCCAAATCTGCAATATGAGACTCCACAAACAAGTCTGAAATACCTGTTAAGAAGCCATCCAAAGTAGTCAAATCTGAAAGACAATGAGGTATGTCTTGCTGCACTGAATCACAAGGAACCAAAACTATACAATCACAAGCATCATCAACTACAACAGTAGGTGGAGGAGATAGAATGCATGACTCAAAAACTGGATTTTATGTGAGAACTCCCAAGTTCAAAAAGCTAAATGTCTCCTTTGAATCATGGTCCATATGATCAATATTTGAAGGAACAATGTCACCATCAGAAGCAAAATCTGCAAAGGTATACAACTGAGATGAATGATCAACCACCCCAGTAGCAATGATCTCTTGACTCTCCAAGTCTCGAATGATGACTGAATCAGGTGTGATCTCCACAGTCCTCTCGTCTCCACCATGTGTAATCTGATATATGGAAAGAAGATTGTTCTTCACATGAGGAACACACAAAAAATCCTGAAAAGTGTTGTCCCCAAAACTAATAGATCCCTTCCCAACTAAACTCATGTATGTATTGTTTCCCATCAAAATAGGAGACATAGTACAAGGCTGAAATGAAGAGAATATAGATTGCAAAGACGCCATATGATGAGATGCTCCTGAATCTAGAAGCCATCTCCCTGATCCTGGACCTGAAAAAGCATAAAGAGCTTGTCCTTTATTTCCTGATGTAGATGCTTGACCTTAGTCCTTTTTAGACTATTTTGAAGTAGGAGAAGAAGGTGATTCACTAGAAGGTAAATCAATGTGATTCCTTTAGAGAATATTTTTCAACTCATCAATATCCTTCTTATAACAATAATTTTCTTCATGTCCATCCTTCTTGCAATATGCACAAAAAGGCCTCTCCTTCTTAGATGATTCTCCTTTTGAAGATTTTGATTTTTTATGTGGCTTGTTATTTTTCTTCTTTTGCTTCTTATCAAGATTCCCTAATTCTTTTTGTACCTTTGACTCACTAGACACCAATGCATGTGGCTTGGAAGACTTGATTAGACCCATGTTCATTAACTTAGCTTCCTCTTGGATTAGGAGATTTACAAAGTCATCAAACTTAGGATCAACATATGATGCTCCCATAGAAAGTCGATGGGTATGAAAGCCAGAAACAAACACTGGATACTCAGGACCAAGCTTGGATAGCACATTCATAATCAATTGTAAATCTTCTTTATCAATGTTGCATTCTTTCAGTTGTGTTCTTAATTGCTTGATTTTGGAGATGTAGTCTTGGATGTGGTCAAAACTTTTAGGATCAAGATTCATCAAATCATTATCAATCCGATATCCCCTAATCTTATATGTTTTACCATACAATTTTTCAAAAGTCTCCCATGCCTCTTTAGGTGTTTTACATGATTCAATATGAAATTGTAAATCAAATGAGACTAATGAACATATGCATCCAAGTGTTTTCTCACGATCAATCTCCCATTTTTCCAATTCTTTAGCATCAATAGGTTGTTGAATGGTGTGCTATAGATGACCTATTAGACCTTTCATCATGAGATAGTTCCATACTTATTTTCTCCATGTAGCATAATTATGTGGAGTTAGGAGTTCAATTTGAGATTTCCCCATTGCAAGAACATAAACCAAGCAAAAGAATGCAACCAATCACTGCAAGATTACCCCCCCCCCAAATTACTCAATCAAGAAACCCCCCAAGTAATATTTGATTTGACACTTTATATTTAGTGCGTTTACAATTGTCACTTGCAAAAAACTAGCGAAGTGGACTTTGATCTTGGTACATGGAAATACCAAATTTGGCCACATAATCAAGTACAATTTTTGGTACAAAATGAGATCAATCTGATCATACCATTGAGAATTACACAAAAAATCACGCACTCTCAAAAAAATTGCACCTAAAAATGTTATCATAGGAGCAAGATATGAGCTCCCAAAGTTCCCAAAATGAGGACAAAGCAACAACACCTGTGAGAATCTGAAATTTTTGGAAACACCAGAGACCAAAACCAAAAACTGATTACACCACCATGTAGAGCATGAAAAATTAGCCCAAATAAAAAAAAAAATTGCTTGAAAAAAGGAGTCAAAATGAGCAAGATATGAAGCTCCAAAGTTGGATTGCAAATTCAAAAAGCCCAACGGTGAGGGGGCAAAAAAAAATTAAAACTGCTGACATATTGCTGACGTCAAAAAACCACTGATTTAAATTTGACGATTGATTGGCCATCAGTGTTGACAGGAGCTTAAAATTGACGCCCGTTTCAATGCCGCACGTCGACCTATCTCTGGAATATTCTCAGCGAATATTCTATGCACCGGAATCTATTAAAGAATCAGAATATTCCAATTTTTTTGCCATTGATTGTTATAATTTTTTCGACCGGTTGTGGGGAGCCCGTCGGTTTATTTCTCCTAAGCTAGAATTTTGAATGGGGACCGCCGATAGATGATGGAGCCTACGGTCAAGGGGGTCGGGCAAGTAAGAAACTGCCAAGTGTCGACGTTGTAGCAACGTACCCTTTCGCGAGTATGAGGTACCTTGCACAGGCAGGTTACGACCTAAAATAATTCTGCAGACCCCTTTTTTAAAATTTTAAATACAACTTTTTTGAAAAATAATATAGCAATTGCTATATATTATTTTTTATAAAAAAATTCAAATAATAAAATATTTTATTTTTCAAAAAATTGTACCGTCGTGCAATAATGACAACCTGGGGCGCCATACGGCTCTCTGGGCAAATTTTTTTTGCCTCACCGGACAACTTCTTCGATTTGGACAAATTGACAGTCGATCTTAGGGGTTTTGGCCCTTCTGGATGCGATGGCAAGGTCGGATTTGACCCAAAATGCTCCAAAATTGCAGCTACCTTCTAGATCTAACAACCACTCTTCAGCTTCAAACCCTCATAGATTTGGCCTCGTATGTCCGATTTGGACAAAACGAAAGGAAAAATCGACTTTCTCAAACCTTTTAGATGCAATGGTGAGCTTAGATTTGTGCCAACAAGCTCCAATATAAACCTACAATAAAGAGCCAAAAATGAAACCTCCCCAAATATGGTATCTCTCTTCAGAAAAAGACTCTCCAATGGCACCCAACCCACTCTGATACCATGTTAGAATTGGATATGGCTGCCAAGATCTTGAGACCAAATAGAAAGCACAAGAAGAGAGAATATGAATGTGACAAGAATGAACTGTATTCTTATCAATATGATTCAATGATATGAGATGTTATACAAATGAGAGAGACCCCTTGGCTATATAGCCAAGGTGAGATACAAGATGTCATAGGATTATGACAAGTGTCTTAATTATATGACATGAGACAACTAATCACACTTACCTAAGTTCACATGTAGTAGTTGTCAAAAGATAAGATAACAACTAATGACAACTAACACCTTCTAGAAAGATTCCTTCCTATGACCTAAGTAAACTTAACATGTGTAAATATATCCCCTAGTAATTAATTAACTAGGTACAAGACTTTATTTACACCAACAATATGATATACTTTAATTGTTTGCCTTCCAAGCCCTCCTTATCTTATGCTAAATCAATGAACTTATTGTTATGAAACCTTGCCATAAACAAGTGTTAATTGTTGGATGACTACAACAAAATTGAAGATTTTTTTACTAATGATCAATAAGATGTTGGGAAGCTTTCTCCAATGGTGTCCTTTTGTGTTTTGAAGTCAAAACTTGACTCATTCCATGCAAATGTGTGCTTTTTAGGCTTTGGTGTTCATTTTTCTTACTTGATACTTGTTTATTTCCTCTCCAAACACATGGTTTTTTTTTTAGAGCAATTTTTGATGTCTTTTAAATGGCTTAAGTGATTAAGGGGTGCTTTTTGAGATTTGCATGCACTTTTTCTTCTAATTTTATGTTCATGTAAGTGATTTACCTCACTAAGTGCATTTTTTGGGATCTTGGTACAAAATTCCATATTTTTTACTTAAAACATGTCATCTCTCACATGAAGTTGACACTTTCTCATTAATACACCTATTTGTTATATTATCAAATTGACATTATCACAATGTGAAAAAGTGTGTCCTTTTGTCACTTGAATCCCTCTTTGTTCTAATTTGTAATTGAAATTGTGCAACTTATACATTTCTTAAACTAAATCACTTTTTTGTTCTAATTAGCCATTCATTCGCATTTGACAACTTATGTACTTTTTTAATGGTTATTTTGAGACCCTTATTCACATTTTCCTTTCTGATTTAAAATTCACTATATCACTTAAGTGAAAAATCGCCCACTTATGCACCTTGTGTATGTGTGTGTCATGATGTTTAAACATGGCATTTTCTCTTATGGGCATGATCCTCATCATTTTTACATCTTTATCTAACTTTAAATCATTAAAATGCATCCCTCCTTTGTCTAGGTGAGTTCCAAGGGCCCTAATGATAGTTTCCCTACCTTAAAATGTTTTCCTTTCCTCCATTGTCCAAATTTTCTTCTTTGCCTTGCTTGGTGCATTAGAATTTTTTTCATTGGCCTTTCAAAGTTTTAACTAGTAACGAGGACACCATTGATAACCATGAGAAATAAGAATTCAAGTATGGCTAAAAAAGGAGAAAATATAAGGTTTCATCTTGAAACGTTACACAAAGTTTTGTATGAGAAACAACTAGCTAGTTGGAGACCATGAAACATTGTTGGGGTGTAGGACAACTTGTACTTGATTTGTGGTTCATTAATAGATTAGTGCCTTATTAGTTGTGAATGGATTCAAGCCATTCCTATATCACTTGAATAAGAGACCATCCTAACTAAACATTAGTAAATGATATAGAGACATTATAGTATAGGGAAACACATAACAACATGACAATAACACACAAAAAACAAAAAAAAATACTTATTTATAAGCATGGGTGGTAGAAAAAAACACACTACAAAAAATTATTTACAAGTTGAAAGAAGTAGCAACCTATTCATACAAGTTGAGAATCCAATCATGGTAACCAACAGTCTTGGGAGCTATGAGAAATATTTGGTGTGAATAAAGGCTCATGAAAATATCGATATCAATATGGAGAAACATGGGAAAGTATGGACAATTTATTTGTTACTTGAAGTGAATAAAGAAGAATTAAGTATCAATGAGATCCATGCATACTTGCTAATTGTACCTTGCAAAAGTCCAATTCTATTGTAGATCTCCATTACTAGTGAAAGCCTCATATTTTGGTAGTTCACAAATGTGACACTCTTCAATTTTTATTATATAACATTTTAACTCAAGCACCCCAATGATTGTTGAATTTTCACTACTACATTGATGCACACAAAAACTGTCAAGTCTCATGTTAAATCAACCTCTAAGGGATGAACCTCTTCATCATTCGACTATGATCCCTGCCTATATTTTGAAGAAAAAATTATGCCCCTCACATTAGACATCCCATATCCACATAATCTATTGACTGAGAATCTTGAGTTGATAGAATTTCTTTAGCCTTGTTATGATAAGACACTTCAAATGAAGAGAAAAAATGAGCTTGAGGGTGTTGGCAAGAAGTTGAGTCCACTTTTTGGCCAAAAAGTGGGTGTTTTCCCCGATTTTCAGAATTTGACATATTTGACCTTAAAATTTGAAGCACTTAGAGATGGACTCTTGAAAAAATTCAGTAACCATAAAATGTAGTACTCAAAGTCTAGTTTCCAAATATGTAATTTATTTCAATACCTGGATGATATAAATTGATTTTCAATAGGCGTTTCTAAAAACCATTGTTTAAAAGTCACTATTTTTTTATCATACCATGCACGTGTACGCCATCCATATTTTGACTTAAATAATCATATTTTTCTAAATCCTTTTGGGAAAATATTTGTAACTCGTTGAAGCACGCTTTCCATATTTTTTTGTAATTTTTTATTGATTTTTTTTTTTGTTAATTTTTTATCGGCCATATTTGGTGTTTTGAAAAATCATCGTGTACGTCACACATAAGATGACGACCTAAACTTACCATTTTTTTTATTTTTTTTAAATAAAAAAGAATTGTCTGAAGTACGCTTTTGTATAATTTGTTTTTCAAAAAATTATGTTAATTTAAAAAGTTATTAAAATACTAAAAAACCCTGATAATTCAAGTTTATGGACCTGTTTCATCAAAAATTAATTGAAAAATAGAAAAAATAATCCAATTGTTAAAAAAATTACATATTTGGAATCTACACTGTCTCATCTATAATGGGTTTTAATTTCGTCAAAAAAAATTGCAAAAAAAGTCTTCAGACATATGCCCAAAGTCACTATTTTCTTGTGACATTGTCAGGACCTTCAACTTGTAGGTCAAACCAGGTCCAAAGCTTAGGTTCGGGTCCCCAAGCCTTTTCTCGAACCAAAAAACAAAGCAAAAACCTAACCAAAAATTCAAATTTTAAAAAACGGGGTCCCGTTCTAAAACGGATCCCATTTCATTAAAAAAATTATGCTTTTAAAGCAGATCCCATTTTTTTAAAAGGGATCACAGATCTCGTTTTGAAACAAGATCCCATTTTTAAAATAAAAATTAAAAATTATTTTTGACAGGATCCCATTTCAAAAAAATATTAAATTTTATTTATTTTTTTATGAAACGAGATCTTGTTTAGGTTAACGGGATCCCGTTTTTGGCCCAGGGCCCCAAACCTAAATGAGATCCCATTTTGTTTAAGCCAATTTCGGGTTTTTTGCTAAGGCAAAAACTTCCATGTTTCATGGACTCATCTTCTTGCATTTACCCTTGATTCATAATTGACCCTTATGCAACTAAGGTCTTTCAACAAGGTAATTAGAATTAGAATATCTCTTTGCTCTTTAGATTCTTGCATACCCTTTTCTTTCTCAAAGAACATATGGCATGCTAGTGTAATTTCACTTGTTCAATATAAGGGTATGTTCTTCCTTGATCAACAATCCTTGATCCATCTCAAAAAAAATGACCAAATCCAATTGATTAGGCAAAATCAACAACTCTTTTCCATGAATTAACAATACATAGGAAGATACTATATTTTAAAAATATTATTAGTTGACTTGTGGTTCCATCCATAATTTTTCCTCCTTTGCTTTCCTCTTTTCATTTTCATGCTCTTTTTTAGCTTTTGGATTATATGGACACATGAAGTTATCTAGTGCATCACTATGCAAATAATTTTCTACCTCATTAAAATAAGGTACACATTTAATATATCCTATCACAAATTCACCATTGGTTTCATTTTGTAGATGTTGAGGGTCACACAAAGTCCCTTGAGTTGCATTTAAAATTAATTGTCGATAGTTGTGTGAACCTTTTTGCATTTTTCAACAATTTCTTCCAACATGCCTATTAGTCTCATGAAATTCATTGTGTGAACTATAGGAAATTCTTACAAAGATGGCCTTGTGGATGAGACATGCAAATGAGGTCTATTATTGTTAGCAAATGGAGGAAAATTATTTCTCCTTGGAGAGGGATGATATTATTAAATAAGGATATCTTTTTCTATTTACCTCTTCATAAATGATTTCATTAACCTCTCTTTGCAATAATGGATCAACAAACTTTGAACAAGAGTTTTTTATTGAGTCCTTCCTTATTAGGATTAGGTATTGTACACCTTGCAAATTTTGGGAAACAAAGTGTAAAATATAAAAAAGTTAACTTCTACAAAGGAAATCTTCCTTGAGAGTTAACCTCACTCTTTACATTAGTATGAGTCAACAACTTTAATCTTATCTAAAGTTGGGAAGATTATCCTTTTCTAGAAAGATGACCAAAAAGGAAAAATATACTAGCAAAAACTATATGATGGCATATAAAGAAATAAACTAAGATTTAAATGGTTTAAATGAACAGTATAAATAAATTTGCAAACAAGCACTTGCAAACCTTCGTGTGATTGAGTGCTCTCAAAATACTTGCAAACATAAAGCAGAGGAAAAGTGTTTGGGGTTGTTTGGGGATTTTCCTCAATCAAATTCCTACTTTGGTATCTTTGCCTCCATAACAACCAAGATAGAGAAATAGATAGAAAGATAGTGTGGGAAAGCTCCTATCCCAAGTGTGTATGAGAATGGTTATAGATATTATGTGCAAAAGTGAAACTAAAATAAAAGAAAAATGGATGTGAAATTCCTAAGGTGCTTAGGGGCACAAGAATTTTTTTTAATAATAATAAATACAATGTTATATGGAAAGGCTTGAGGAAACCAAAGAGACTAGGAGAGCTAGGGAGAATGTATTAGATATTTTGAAAAGCCTATGTTGTAGAATACCAAAGAGCAAAGAGAGAGAGAGTAAAAAAAATGAGAAGAGACAAGAGAAAGCTACTAGAAAGATGTTCAGATTCATCTTGATCCACTAACTTGGGAAGGTGGCAAGTGGAAAAATGCTCAACAATGACTGCCAAACAAAAACTATTGCATGACACTTATAAACACACACACTTATACTGAAAGTGGGGGGTGAATCAGTATAAGATAAAAATTTACTTATTTAAAATCCAACAACCACAATAATAACAATCACATAAGATTTAACAATTAAGACACAATATTTACGTGGAAACCCTTTTGGGAGAAAACCACAAAGAATGACTACTTGGATCTATTGTCCAAATCTATCCAAAGATAAAAATTCTCTTACAAATCTTTGTAGACACCAACCCACTGAAGACACCAATCCCCACTACTAAGCACCAACTTAGCAAGAGAAACCAATCTCTTTTATTGAGAGGCACCAACCTCCAAATGAACAAAATTTCACCTTCCTCAATATTGCTTCTTCAATGGATGGTAATCATTTGAAACTCCATAAAAAATATTCTTGCAACTTTTTTCACATGTATACTTTTCTACAAAAAAAATTCTTGTAATGGAAATGATATAACTTTTATCATTTTCTTATATTTTCCCATCACACCTTCCATTTATATCCCCCTTATGCCCTTTCACTCAAGAGGGGTGATCCTTCCAAGAGGGGTCAACCCAAAATTTAAAAAAAAAATTAAAAAATTAATTAATTCCACCAAAGGGGATGACACACCATGTATTGTCGGTCCATATCAAAGGGGCGATTTCATCTAATATGAGTGTCATAATTTGGGTGCTAATATAAGGTAATTTGGCTCGGCTCATTTTAACTTTAAAATACAATAAATATTTTCCTTTTTTAATTATCCTTAGCATATATCTTCTATATTGATTCTCGTTTGACAACAACTATATGATAGTGATTTTTCTCCTCTCCTTTGACATTAATGACAACAATATTTCCAACAATATCCCCCTTTGTCATTGATGGCAACCTTGCAATGAAATAATCTTTGGATGCAACAAAAACATAGTTCTCCCCCTTTCCGTAATTCTCCCCCTTTATGTTATCCTCCCCCTTTGACATCAATGGAAAATCCTTCACAAAGCTAAAAGATAATGCAAATCTTCCCTTGCATTTGTTGTTTTGCTTAGGAATTTAGTGACTAGATGAGAGTGATATCACTCCCAATTTTTGCTTGAGATAGTCAAAGGTCTCTTTAGGAAGGGGATTTGTGAAAATATCTGTAATCTATTCTTTTGTGGCAATGTACTCCAATTTGACATTATTTTTTGCTAATTGTTCGCTTAAGAAATGATACTTAATAGGAATATGCTTTGTCCTAGAGTGCATAACATGATTCTTTGAAATATGTATTACACGTTTGTTGTCACAAAGTATGGAAATAAGATAATAATATTCACCTTCATGTCCTTCAATGTTTGCTTCATCCAAAGAGATTTTGTGCAACATGATATTGTTGCTATATATTCTACATTTGTTGTGGATAAATAAATAAAAGCTTACTTCTTTCTTAACCAAGACACTAAATTGTTGCCAAGAAAGAATGTTCCTCCACTTGTACTCTTTCTATCATCAACACTGCCTACCCAATCCACATTTATATATGTTGCTATAGTGAAATATCCACCTTTTGGATACCACAAACCAATGTCCAAGGTTTCATATAAATATTTAAAAATTCTTTTAACTGCTTGCACATGAGTTTATTTTAGTGCTACTTGAAAACGTGCCATCATGCTTACTACTTGCATATTTTTTGGTCTTGATTTTTCCACATATAGTGGGCTTCCAATCATTGACGTATACCGTGTTTTATTTGCTTTAGGAGAATCATCGTCCTCACATAATTTACAACCTGTGATTATGAGTGTGCTAACTAGTTTGTAGTCTTCCATTCAAAATTTCTTCAACATCTCCTTGATGTACTTGGTTTGTGAGATAAATATGCCTTTTTCGGATTGATAAATTTGTAAACCAATAAAGAATGATAACTCACCAAGCATAGACATCTCAAACTCCTTTTCCATTTCTTGTACAAACTCTTGGCACATTTTGCTACTATTGCCTCTAAAAATGATGTCATCTACATAAACCACAAAAATCAATTGATTTTCACCTTCAATCTTGATTTAAAGATTAATATCAATAATTCCTCTTTTGAAGCCTTGTTGTTGTAGACATTTGTCAAGTCTTGAATACCAGGCTCTAGGGGTTTGCTTTAGCCCATAGAGTGCTTTCCTCAATCTACACACATAATCCTCATTTTTTGATAATAGGAATCCTTATGGTTGTTCAATATAGATATCTTCCTCTAGATTTCCATTTAGAAAGGTTGAATTAACATCCATTTGATTGACTTTAAATTTCTTGAAATAATCGAATGCCAAAAACATTCGAACAACTTATAATCTTGCAATAGGAGTAAAGGTTTCTTCAAAATCAATACCTTCAACTTGAGCATAACCCTTATAAACTAACCTTGTTTTATTTCTTACTAGACCATTTTCATTCAACTTATTCCTAAAGACCCACTTGGTACCCCCAATGTTCTTATATTTTGGTCTTGGAACAAGTTCCCATGTCTCATTCTTTTCAATTTGATTCAACTCTTCTTTCATAGCATCAATCCAATGCTTGTCTTCTCTAGCTTCTGCAAAGTTTTTAGGTTCTATTTTAGATAGAAAGGAGAGGTTTGCATGTTCTGATGGATTTTCCAATCTTTTTCTAGTCTATACTCTAGTATATTTGTCACCAAGAATTTGATTTTTTGAATGATCCTTCTAGAAAAAATTGGATGGCACCTTTGTATCTTTTCGTTATATTTCTTCTTTTTTATCATCATCTTCTTCTTCTTCATTGAATTTTGATTCCTATAGGTGATCATTTGCTTGTTCATTCTCTTTTTGATATCTTGTTTCATCCACTTTTGCATTGGCACTTTCTATGATCTTCTGCAATCTTTTATTGTAACATCTATTAACCTTACTTCTTGAGGAATAACCAAGGAAGATGCCTTCATCAAATCTGAAATTAAATTTTCCCAAATCCGTGTCATCTCTTTTTATGCAGCAGTTACTCCCAAAGAATTTGAAATATTTAATTTCTATTGGTCTACCCTTCCATAATTCATAAGGTGTCTTGCTATTATTGACTTTGATTTGCTCTCTATTCAGAATGTAGACTATTGTGTTAACTACTTCTCTAAAACTTGTCGAGTATCTTAGATTCATTCAAAACTATTCTATCCATCTCTTGTACGACTCGATTCTTCCTTTCTACAACTCCATTTTGTTGTGGAGTTCTTGTAGTTGAGAAATGTCTCTTTATTCCATGATGCTCATAGAATTATTCAAATTCATTTGGAAGTAAATTCACCTCCTCAATCTAATCTCAAGCACTTGATTTTCAAACCAATTTCATTTTCATCCAAGGCTTTAAAAGCTTTAAACTTCTCTAATGCTTCAAATTTTTCTTTTAAGAAAGTAACCCATGTCATTCTAGAGTAATCATCAATAAGCAACATAAAGTAGCTTTCACCTTGAAAACTTTGTGTTCTTATAGGCCCACATTTAGATTTGTATGGACAAGTTCCAATGACTTTGTTATTGAGCACAATTTTTACTTGAATCTTGCTCTTGTGTGTTTCCCATGATAACATTGTGTGTAAAGGGTGCTTGAAGGCTTAGCAATATTTGACATATCTCTTATGACTTGTTTGGTGTTGATTTTCACTAGATTATCAAAGTTCATATGGCCCATTCTTCTATGCCATAACTAATTTTCATATGTTTGTCTCGTATAACATTTTTCTCTCTTGATCTCATTGAGGATGTAGAGGTTGTTTGTTGTTCTATTTGCATCAACAACTATATTTCTTATACTTTCTTTTCTTATCTCACAACCTTGAGCATGAAATTTAAGGGTGTATCCTTGATCACACATTTGACTAACATTAGGAAGATATCACTTCAAACATTCAACATACAAGATATTTTCTATTTTTGTCTTTCCTTTGTCAAGACTAAGAGTACATTTTCCCATTATCCTTGTTGTAGCATTGTCTCCAAATTTTACCATACCTCCATTTACTTCCTTCAAAGTGAGAAACTTTCTCTTGTCCCTAGAGTGAGAGAAGGGGGATGTGTTACTCACGAGTTCTCTTCAATGAAAGACCCTCATGGGGTGAACTACCCTAAACCACCTCAAAGGACAACGGAGAGAGTTCTAGAACCAGAAAGAGCAGGTCACAAAGATTCTCTGGATAAACTGACCAACTCTCAGCCAAAGGACGATAGCGTAGAACCAGGATGATAACGTGGCACACTGGTATCCCGTACGGACTAGAGAGTGATTTTATCATAGAAAACAACAAAGTGGCTACTTCTAAGTTGATTGTTGAGAACTTCTAGAAAGTAAGGAAATGATAGGAAGTGATAAATAAACATAATGTAGTAGAATTGGAATAGAAGTAATAAAGACAAGGAGGGAAAGGGAAAGGAAACGCTTATGATTGTGTGAGTGATGAAGCCTCTAGCACGTGAATGTCTTCAATACCTGCACACAAGAGAGAGAGAGAGAGAGAGTTGGGGCTGTATAGAGTCAAACCCCCGTTTTGGCGTTCCCACCTCCACAGACAACCAAATAGATAGAAAAGTATGAAATGAAGTAAAGTACATAAAGAGACTACAAAATAGTGTTATGCTACTCAACCAAATAATAGAGGATATGAGTGAAAGATTACCACTTTCACCCAAAGCGCTCAAGGCTAGTGGGGGAGAAAATGAGAGGAACTCAAGCCTCTGTTGCCGTGGTGTTTCATTCCACACTTTCTCTACTGAAGTGATGGAGTGTTGATGTTGTTGCTATGAAGTGTAAAGTGTTGAATGAAGATTGAAGAGATGGTGAAGAAGTTGCTTGGAGCTTGTGGAGAGATTGTAGAAGGAAGAGGAGTCTCAAGATGGTTAAGAGATCAACCAGTCATCAAATAGAATTAGAATGAGTGAATATGAAGGAAAGAGTGAAGAAAAAGCCCTATTCGGGTCAGTCGGCCGAAAAGGGCATTACAAATCAACTCCCAATGGGAATGGTAATGCCTCTGCAGGCTCTAGATGCGGGAATCTGTCAGGGATGTTAGCGTGCCACATGGATGTCTACGCATCATGTGGGCGTCCTAGATAGAAACACCCCCACCAACACTCAAAACGGGTGCTAAGTGGAACGAAGACAGTGTGCTTAGGTGAAATTAAGCCTCTAAATTTGGTTTTCTAAAGTGGAGAGGGACACAAGGGAATTTGCATTAGGGGTGCAAATTCATGTTGATATATTTTGCCCCCACTTTAGCGAGCACAAATACTGATGAGTGCTTTAGTAAAGTAGAGTAGTAAGAGGTAGTAGAGTAAGAAAGACCTACACAAGATGACAATGTTAGAACATTTAAAGGATTCGAGTCAGCAAAGTAAAAGAGACCTTGATGTAAAAGGTTGTCTCAGCACTATGCGTCGTTCCCAAATTAAAGATATTAACATAGAAGAATTCTGAGATGGAGGAAGAAAGGGCATATACTCAGGATGAATAAGATGTAGATCTTTGATCTGGTATATACAAGAGTTTAAGAATGAAAGAGTGATAAAAGCAATCCCCACTCAAGGAGGAAAACTCGTACCATCGAGTAAGAGTGATAAAAGCAATCCCCGATCAAGGAGGAAAACCCGTATCATTGAGTAAAAGTGATCAAAGCAAAACCCGCTTCGGAGTAGAACCTGTATCACAGAGTAAAAATGATAAAAGAAAAACCCGCTTCGGAGTAGAACCCGTATCACCGAGTAAAAGTGATAAAAGCAAAACCCGCTTCGGAGTAGAACCCGTATCATAGAGTAAAAGTGATAAAAGCAAAACCCACTTCAAAGTAGAACCTGTATCATAGAGAAAACAGTCATGCAGACCATCGTTAAGCTAGAAGACTTTCAAAGGGGTCGCTCGGGAACCCTTCAAAGGAAGGAGGGTCCACTCAAAGGACGCATTGTTTGAAAAGTGAAGTCTAGTCAGGCTGCTCCCAAGCTAGACGTAAAGATAGGTCTAGACGGGTTGCCCCCGAGCTAGACACAAAGATGTGATTTGGAGGAGAAAATATTTCAAAGGGGTCCCTTGGGAACCCTTCAAAAGGAAGAAGGGGTTCACTCAAGGGATGCTCAAGTTGAAAGACATAGAGAAGAGAGGGGGTCCTTTATGAAGGACACACAACTCTAGAATGATTTATCATTGCCCCCAACATATAGGGGAGGAGAACCATGCAAGATACTTTAAGCATGAAGGATAGCGGTAGACCTCGATATCACTTGTCATGCGAAGAAAAGGCCGGTGTATCAGCAGGCACCTAGATCACAAAGTTGTAGTATTTTATCCTTCAAGGCCTTACATTCACTAGTGGAATGGCCTGGCACTCGATGGTATGTGCAGAAATAATGTTTTTCATGATCATGCTTGTGAGACTTCTTGCGTGTAGGAGAAGGAAGAGTAATTAAGCAGGCTTTTAGAAGCCGCAACAAAATACGTTCTTGTTCAAACAAGTGATGAGGAATAGGAAGTAACCCTTTCTCTTGCGGAGAAAAGTTTGACTTCTCACAAGAAGATATGAAGACAGAAGACAAAGGAGGATGAACCAATCTACGAGAATGAGGTTGAGTGGACGTCACATCAAATTTCAACTATGATTTTTACTTAGATTGTTTATTCGAGAAACCAAGCCCCAGATTATGCCTACGAGGTGTGAATTCTATAAGGGACTGAATGCCTTGTTCATTACGCCCACAACCTTTACGCTCATATCCATACTTAGAGATGAGCTTAAAGTCAGGGTCATAACATGTTTGCAAATCATGAGAAGATGGGGGATCCTCATAGAGAGCATTATTCCAGCAAGGGGGAACATACTCCTCTATGGGATCATCATCATCTTTCTTGATAGGACTGTCAGCATTATCCTCCTTAGCAGAAGCGTAATCATCTTCCTTAGAAGGAGGATCAACACTAAGAACATTACAATTCACATTCACATTATCCCACGATATAGAAGGACCATTATCTTTGATAGCGGGTGTGAATGATGTTATCGAAAGGTCTAAGAAGATTGGGTCGACTTTATATTCCTAAACGAATTAATCTATAAAGTCTAAAGGACCCCAATCATCACCAAGACATGCATTCTTTTGAGAATAGGTAGAAGGAGAAGACTTAAGGTTTCTCGCTTCAGAAGGATCTTCTTCAGAGATATTTATCTCCAGAGCATCCTTTGTAGTAGGTACTTGTTATGCCTTGCATAACCACCCCATCTTTTGCCTTGGTCAAAATGGGTCCCCCTTTGTTGTTTTTGTTCTTAGTTGTTTTTCAAACAGTTTGGAGTCTTGCTTTTCCAACACTTTGTTTTTCTTTGGTTTCTCTATCGGAACCGGAACCATAACCGTAACCGAATCGGGTTTTGAATCTTCTTTTGAAACTTGTTCCCATTTCCATCCCGACATTTTCATTTGCTTCATTGTTCTTTTGTATTTATCGGAGTCGAAGCCGGAATGAGAGTTAAGTTAGTTTTCATTCAAAGTTTCAAAGTCCAATATGGATCTGCCTACGCCTCCGCTTTTTGGTCTTTTGTTTTAGACTATATTTTTGTTTAAAGTTTTCTTGTGTCGGTCTTTTGGTTTTATTTTGTCATTTTATTTCGCTTTTATCTTTGTTGTCGGAACCGGACCCGAAACGGGAACCAAGTTGGGAAATTACTGAAGTTTCCAAAATAGTTTTCATTCTGATTATGCTCCTGCCGGTTTTTGTTGTTGACTTTTACTAATGTAGCACTGCAGTGATGTGCTCGTTCCTTCTGTAGTTTTGACTCCACTCTACTGCATTTAATGCATTAATGACAACTACCATGCGTGCGTGAAACTTTGAGTTTTTCCTTAATTAGGGATTAACGCATAGTTATTATCACTATTCTTAAGAGATTGAAGAGCGAACTAGAGTTGCAGTGAAGCTTTTGTGTGAGTGAATTGATTGATAGAGAGACTGTTGCGTGTAGATTGCTTCAGGGGGTAGCCTATTTATTTGTGTTCGAGGTAGGGTTTTGTATTCTCGTTTTTCTTTTTTACTTTCGCATTTTCAATTTTTGTTCGTGTTAGATTATTTTGCTTTGGGTAGGTTCGTGATTCTCAATAAGTTTGCATATTTTGTTTTTCATTCTTTGTTTGTTTAGATTTCTTGTTTTCCTTTAGCTTTTCTGGTTGTTTCTCGTCTGTAGTTTTCAAACACGATCATTTTCACATTTTAGTCGTGACCGAATCGTGCCCTAATTTTTAAATGCATAGGTTAAATTCATTTTTACAGTAATTAGGGTTTGGTAAATTGTCGGTTTTTGCTTAAGAATCTATTGCGCACTCAGTCTAGTTAGTTTAGATAAGGTTAAATTGTGTCCTAGATGTTTGTAATCAAGATTTTTTAGTTTAGGGTTTCTTAATGCATTTCTATGTTCACGCTTAATGTAAATCTGATGCCCTAAAAAGTACAGTCACCTCACGATCATATGGGGATGGTCTTATCATGTTATATTTAAGCCCTTTTTCATTTTAATATGACCTAGTCCTTAAATCATGAAGTTATGCATTAGACTGATTAGAATCATTTATGACGTCATGGTCAACCTAGGCGGAAGCGGGATCGGAATTGATTTAGATTTTGGGCGTGTTTTATAATTAGTGTCACTTCCATTTTCCATCCCGTCTTTGACTCAGCTTATAGTGAGAAGCCTTATTTCAAAATAATGATAACCTTGGCGGAAGCGGAATGAAATATGAAATTAGAAAATCTAAAAGAAACCGAATCAGTTTCCATTCTGGTTTCGGCTTCGATTACCGTTCCTGTCCCAACTCCGATCCCGCTTCTTGTTAGTATAATCTCAATACTTGTTTTGGCTCCGAGCCCGACAGTGTGTTAAAAAGAGATTGTTTAAGGATGTTTTCTGCCTAGTTCCACCTCTGATGCATATATGAAAGGTATAATTTTAAGGCATGTTTTGTGATGTTTGTTCAAGGATCTAATTAGAGATTTTGGTCCAGGAAAGCTAAAGGATGTCAGGAACATCAGGAGAAGCTACCCAAAGCAATCAACCTGCAGAAACATCAAAGGCAGCAACAAAGCCCAAGAAGATAAAGCCGAAACATCTACCTTATACTTTAAGGTAGAATCATAAGGGTCTTGTGGTCACAACAAGCAAAGTAGAGTCAGATTGGTCTGATATAACCGACACCAATTTGGGCTCATACAATTTTGAGGAGCTGTATTCATAAACATTTGTTGAAGATATAACAGGGAGAACACAAAGAATTGTTGAGTTTGGTTTGGCTCGTATCACCTTATTCCCTTTATCTGTCCAGTGCTCGGAGTTGATTATGACAGCAACAGGGGCCTAAAATCCAGCCACTAGGCAATGTATGGATTCATAGGACAATGTTATTATTGATCTCACTCCTCAAATTTTTCAAACTATATTTAGTGTCCCGGATCCAAGGAACTTGGTACAATTAAAGGAGGCTGAAGCTTTGGAGAAATATAGAAAATACAAAGCATCCAACAAGGCTCATTTGAATAAGAAATGGTTGAGAACAAAGAAGAAGTCTCTGACCAAACTCCATGATCAACCGAAGAGGACATAATTCTACAAAGAAGTATCAGACTTGATCATGATGTTGTCTAGGGTATTTGGGAAGAGGGATGCATTTCACTTCAAGGAGTGGATGCTTCCTTTTAGTCAGACCATCTTGAATGGCAAACAACAGTTTGATTGGTCAATGGTTGTCTCTGATGCTATTCATGACCAGTTGACAAGGATAAGGGAAGCCAAATGTTTCTTTATGACTTCTTATGTTGTTTATGCAGCTGCTAGAGGAGGTATATTTCTAGGTTTAAAGAGAGTGGGGATATTGGGAGAGGCATATGGACAAAGGAAGGTGTGGGACCATTATGATTAGTTATCTCTGCAAGTATCTGAAACACAACTTAGAAGGGTTAATGATGCATTTCTATATGTAATCATTAACCAATTGAACGAAGATGCAGGGTATAGATTGAGCCAAGAAGCTATGGCATTTATCATGGAATGGGGATGTTGGTACATTCAATACCCCAAGTTCACATACTTCAAGCTGGCTAGATTTGAAGGTCATCCACATTTGCTGCCAAGATGTTGTAGTAATAAGATAGTGTTAATGGAATTTGTTTATCAAGCTCTAGGGGTTAATGCCCGGTTTGGATTGAAGCACAAAACAGGATGTCATAAGTTCCCCATGCAGTTGGGTGAATACAGCTGTCAGCATCTGGTGGGAGCTAAGGTAGTGTGCAGTGAGTTAATACATCTGAAATTAGGGTTGTACACAACTCGGAAGTACTTTGACCCAAAGAAGAAAATGAATGCCTTGTTGCCTTATGTTTTTGACAAAAAATTCAATTTATTGGAAGACTTCTGGAGTGACCATCAGGATGAGTATGACCTCAAGAAGAAGAATTATGAGAGGTTACCCGTCTCACTCATGGTAGAGTTTGGGATCAAAGATGATATCCCTGACGCATTAGTAGATGATGGAGTGGTATTAGATCCATCATATGAGGCATTAAACATTGGCACTAAGAGCTTGGATCCAGTGGACTAAGATAGTGAGGAGACAATTGACATAAAGAAAATAGGGAGGACAGTTTTGGATAGAAGTATCCACTGGGTGGTCCTAAGAACCAAAACTCTTCAAGAACCAGCCCCTAAGAAGGGGAAGGGATACAAAAGAGTTAAAAGGAAATTACCTTCCAATGAGCCCTTGGAATTTTTCCCTCTAGATGATGAAGAGATTGAGCTTAAAGTAGCGGCTCAAGATGAACCAAAGACACAAGAGGGAGATGCCCAAATAGGACCTGTAGTTTCAACACTTGCATTAGGTGAATCCTCTACTCAAGTCCCACTTGCAAAGCAGCAAAGTGAAGGAGTACAAAAAGGGAATCTTCATGATATTGGTGAATCCATGAAGGGAAAAGAAGTAGAGGTAGAAATTCATGATATTGGAACGGACTCTGATGAGACTTTGTCAGAGAGGGATGTGCAAGAGAATATGCCTCTAGAGGAGGATACTGAACAGGTGTTGACAGAGGAGGATCAATGGGCACTATTTGAAGAAGCCAAGAAGGTTGTCGACGATCAAGCACTTGCTACAGCAATAGAGAAACAGAAGGCAATTGATGCCAAGATACAAGTTGATGCCATACTTCAGCAGCAATGGGTAGAAGCTAAGCTAAAAGCTGATGAAATGGAGAAGCAACAAAGGCAAAAAGAGCAGGAGCTCAAGATCAAGGAGGAGAATGATAAATTGGAATTGATACGGAAAATCCATGATCTTGAGGAAGAAAAGGCAAGACATCGAAGGGAGAGAGAAGTTCTTGTGGCTAAGTTAAAGCTTGTTGAAGAGGCTCATAAAGAGAAAGAGGAAGCAGAACGAGTGCAGAAAGAGAAAGATGTCGAAGAACTAATCAAGAAGCAACAAAAGGAAAGGGAAGATACAAAAAAACTTAAGGCATTAGAAGAAGAGAGGAACCAGGAGCTGAAGAAGGAAAGATTGGAAGAAGAAAGGTTGAAGAAGGAAGAAGAAGATAAGAGGATACAAGAGCAGAAGGATAGGAAGGAAGCTGAGAAGCTTGTACACATGCATGTAGATCAAGAACAACAAGAGGAACCAAGGGTTGATTCTCAACCTAAAGAAAATGTGCAACCACCCTCTACTACTACTATTGCTTCTTCTTCAACCATAATGACTACTACTCCAGGTGCTCCCACTTGGTTGAAATTGGACCTTCAGAAGAGAACAGTGACACCTTCACAGCCTCTCAATTGGGAGGATATGATGAAGGAAATTGAGAAAGAAAGGCCTAAGAAGAAGGCCAAGATTCTACATTCCACTAGGCTCATCGACAAGGGAGAAATTGTTGTTGAATGTGCCATACCAATGGTAGACAAGGATGTAGGAGATATGCAATTGATTGATTATCAGTTGGGTATTGTAAACTTGGGAAGACCTACTAGAGATCAACAAATGAATTTAATTGATGTGGTAGCATCGTCAACCAAGTCAAGAATGTTGAAGGATAAACAAAGGAAAGATGAGCTTAAGGCTCAATTAGATCAATTGCATACCTTTTTGAAAAGTGTTTCTTCTCCAAGGTCACAACAGGTTGCTGTTATTGAAACCCCAATTTTTTTGAGTAAGAAAGAAGTAGATGATTTGGTACAGGTAAGGGGCAAGGTAGAAATGTTGGATAGGCGGGTTGATAAATTGAATCAAGAAGTAGCTGAAGTGCTGGTTAACAATTTTGAGGTTCATAAAATGGCGGAAGAGTTAATAGAAGAAATGAGTCAATATGTTAAAGCATTGGAGAAACAGGAGGAAGAGTACAAGGAATACGACCAGAAATTGAAAGAGGTTAGTAAAATGTCTAAGTCCACTCTTCTAGAGCAATCGATACTTGAAGAAGATAATAAAGATTTCTTGGAAAAGACTTCTCGTATACTCTGGTTTAGAACAGACTTTCTATACAAACATAGAAATGAAGTTCAAGATTCTATTAAGGATCTAAATGAACAGTTTGAGGAGTTGGAGGCGATCATTGCTGTCATAGTGGATGTCAATATACCAGTGAAGGAGGGCCTACCTTTGAGCCAGATAAAAGAGAAATGGAACGATAGGTTTAAAGGGGTCATGCAAAAAGGAGATGATGGAGAGGATTTATTGATAGACCAATTAATGGACATTAAAGGAGAGATAAGGGCAGCTAAGAGGGAGTTGACAAAGCTGAAGGATATGAGAGGGTTTGTTGCTGTGGAGTTAGTAAGGATTAAGTTTGAAGATAGTTGGGTTGATGCGCCAGAGGTAGACATGTTACAACAAGTCTTCTCCAGCTATGACGAGTACATTGCAAAACAAAATTCACATGTATAAATCTCATGCATGCATGGCTTTCTTCTCTTCTTTGTATGCAGGACTAGCAGTTTTTGAGGCGCATGGCTTTCCCTTCTATTCTATTTTCTTTTCTTCAGTTTAACTAAATGTATTAATGTAAGGAACTCGAGATTAAATTGATCTGAGTTTCCAAGAAGGCTTTAATTCCTGAAAAGGTGGATCGACCTAAGATAGAAAGGGCTTCCGAATTTTTGTAAATCTATAAATACCCATGGGGTATCATATTGTAAGGGTTGATTAATAGAGAATAGAATTGGCCACCTAAGAGTAGGAGATAGAATTTCATAGTTTTTACAGAGATATTTTGCTATATTTTAGTTATCGATAAATACAATTACAGGTTTCTTTTGCGCAATATGGTGTTAGAATGGAGTTCTACTTGATAAGACTAATGAATTATAATCTATTTGTATGCCAGTGATTGTGCTAAAGCATGATTGTTTCTTATGTGATGAAAGTCATTAGAAGAAGCTGGATTTAAAGATTATTTCATTAGATTATTTGTGGATTGAATTTATTGAAGTCTGTTGATCTATGGTCTTGGCAGTGAATGAGAAGTTTTGTGTTTGAATCTTTGAAGTTTGATGATATATGATTGTGGTATTAAATTAAGCACCTTGGATGTATGCAATGGTATGGATCATTCTGTAAATTGCGTCATGCTATGGTTTTCTTGATCTGTTGGAAGAACATTTATTGTGGAAGATATATGTCTGGATGCTAGATAAGTTTTATTCATATTTACTGATATATGCCCTGATTTAACTTTTTCTTTTGTTTAAAACCCCCTTTATTTATTAAGAACAGTTCGGTAAATGAGTCATTGCTTGTATTCTTTGTTACCAGCACAGGCCCCTTGAATATTACAGTTGCATGGACCAATTGAGTGACACCAGACAATTGAGAACCAATTACCAGGACCTTGGGAGTTAGGCTACTATATGTTGTCTTTCTTTTTCAGGAGAAATAGAGCAGAAATATTTTGTTTACACATTATTTGTGTCATTTTCACCATCAACAGTATTGTTGGAGTAAACATCGACACATTGGAAGATACTTAAGGAATAAGAGTAGGCACAACCAAACCTTGACCAACAACTACCATCTCACATAAGTGCTTAGCATCAGGGTCAGCCTTGACTATGATCGCTCAGTTATTGCAAATGAACTTGATTGATTTGTACAAGGTAGACGGGACTACACCCATAGCATGAATCCATAGTCTACCAAGAAGAAGGTTATAAGGTAACTTCTCTGACATAACATATACAAGAGTGGGTACAGTAACGGGTCCAAGCTGCAAAGGTAATACTATTGTACCTAGAGCTTATCTCCTAACATTATCGAACCCACGAATGTCAGCAGAAGAAGCATCGATAGAAGATGGATCAATATTAATTTTAGGCAATAGATCGATGCTACATATGTTAAGCGTCAAACCAATGTCAACGAGAGTACATCTAATGCCAATCTTATTAATATTAACTATAATCATTAGAGGATCTTCTTGCTTTTGTACTTCCAGAGGTCGGAGTTCCTGGGGATAGAACATAATATTTGGCAAATCCGCACGAATATGAGCTATCAACGCATCAGCATCTGTTGGCCTAGCGGAAGAAGGCAAGAGGATCTTTTGCAAGGCTTCCTAAAGCATAACTTGATAAACCGAAGTAGACTGAACCAAGTCTCACAGTGAGACCTTAGCCAGAGTAACACACTGTTGCTCGATAAGATCATAATCACTAGGTGCTTTAGTCACAGGTTCAGGTGCTTGAAGAAGGCTTAATTGTTTATTCATTCTAGTATCATAGGTACAGGCTACCACTCTATAAGAGGGAGCCTTAGAAGGATCAAGGGAATAACTATCAAATGGAACATCATCAATAGAACAAACCCTTTTAGGAGAAGGACTAGCTGGAGTTAGGTAAATTACCGGTCTCTTAGGCCTTTGAGGGGAAACAAAGATAGATTACATTTACAGAATCATCACACCTAGTAGAATAATTATTCGAAGACTTATTCTCAACATAGATCCAAACAGGATCAAATGTGGAAGGAGATTCATAGTACACTAATGCATCATCTCTAGAGGAGAGTACCTTAGGATAGATAAGAAATTCATCATTCACAAATGCAACGTCCCTAGAAGAGAGTGCATTGGAATGAGTAGGATATTTGTCATTCACAAATGCATCATCTCTAGAAGAGAGTGTATTAGAATGAATAAAAGGTTTATCATTCACAAATGCATCATCTATACAAGAGAGTGCATTGGAATGAATAGATGGTAGAGTAACATTAATAAAGGTATCAATGATTTCATCTTCTTGCAACAAGACATCCTCCGAAGGGAGAGGACTCTCGTGAGAAGGATCAAAGATACAAAGTGACATGGGTAAAGCCAAGTCACTATCACATGCATGAAATGGAAATTCATTAATATTTTGAACAAAACTAGACACAGAGCTAATAAAAGAAGATATTAAATTCATTATGATTTTTTAGGTATTTTCCATGTTTTAGTAATTTGCATTTTCGGAGGTCTCTGGAGCAAAATTTTGGTTTGGAACTTGCGTCGGTCCTTAAAATTTGATTATCAAAGACACTAGAATTTTAGGGACAAAACTAGTTTTCTAAAAGACCTTTCCAACGGTGCAAACGGTTCTAAATTTTGAGCACCGAGTCAAAAGTTATGACCCCACCAAGTAGGGGTAAATAAATCACTAGCTTTCGAAGAACATTGTTCTTCATGTCGGGTTCACCAAAATGTGAGAGAAGGGGGATTCGCTACTCATGAGTTCTCTTCAATGAGAGACGCTCACAAGGCGAACTACCCTAAACCATCTCAAAGGACAACAGAGAGAGTTCTAGAACCAAAAAGAGCAGGTCACAAAGATTCTCTGGACAAACTGACCAACTCTTGGCCAAAGGACGACAACGCAGAACATGGACAACAGCACGGTGCGCTGGTGTCCCGTACGAACCAGAGAGTGAGTTTGTCACAAAAAACAACAAAGTGGCTACTTCTAAGCTAATTGTTGAGAACTTCTAGAAAGTAAGGAAATGACAAGAAGTGATAAAGAAACATAATGTAGTAGAACTGGAATAGAAGTGATAAAGACAAGGAGGAAAGGGAAAGGAAACACTTATGACCATGCGAGTGATGAATCCTCTAGCACGTGAATGTCTTCAATACCTTCACACAAGAGAGAGAGAGAGAGAAAGCGTTGGGGCTATATAGGGGTTTGCCTCAGTCAAACCCTCGTTTTGGTGTTCCCACCTCCACAGACAATCAGATAGATAGAAAATTATGAAATGAAGTAAAGTACACAAAGAGACTACAAAACAGTGTTATGCTACTCAACCAAATAATAGAGGAGAGGAGTGAAAGCTTACCACCTCCGCCCAAAGCGCTCAAGGCTAGTGGGGGAGAAAATGAGAGGAACTCAAGCCTCTGCTGCCATGGTGTTTTGTTCCACACTTGCTCTACTGAAGTGATGGAGTGTTGATGTTGCTGCTATGAAGTGTAAAGTGTTGAATGAAGATTGAAGAGATGGTGAAGAAGTTGCTTGGAGCTTGTGGAGAGATTTTAGAAGGAAGAGGAGAGTCTCAAGATGGTCAAGAGATCAACCAATCATCAAATGGAATGAGAATGAGTGAATATGAAGGAAAGAGTGAAGAAAATGGCCCTATTCGGGTCAGTCGACCGAAAAGGGTGTTACAAATCAACTCCCAATGGGAATGGTAATGCCTCTGCAGGCTCCAGATGTGAGAATCTGTCAGGGACATTAGTGCGCCACACGGACGTCTGCGTGCCGCATGGGCGTCCTAGACAGAAACGCCTCTACCGACACTCAAAATGGGCACTAAGTGGAACAAAGACAACGAGCTTAGGTGGAATTAAGCCTCCAAATTTGGTTTTCTAAAGTGGAGAGGGACAAAAGGGAATTTGCGTTAGGGGTGCAAATTCATGTTTATACACCTAGTCATTTGGCTTGAGCATGTTGGTAGATGGTCAGTGCTCCCCTCAGGATTTGTGACATGGACTAACTGCCTCTTGTGGATCTGTTAACTCTGGCAGTTGTATCGGGCATGAACAAGTTGATCTTTAAGTGCAATGATAACTGTGGGCCAACAATTGATATCAAAGCCAAAGATGTCGGGTTTGAATCCCCTCGGGTAACGCTGAGGGGGAGTTTTTTGGCAGATGGTCAGCGCTCCCCTCGGGATTCGTGACATGGACTAACTACCTCTCATGGATCCGTTAAATCTGACAATTGTATCGGGCATTAATAGGTCGATCTTTTGGTGCAACGACAACTGTGAGCCAATAGAGCATCCATTGTCAATGTACCATTGATTTCCTTCATTTTGAGCATGAAAAGTTGTTTGCATAAGCGTAAATTTCTCCTTATTTTTCTCTCTTTATTCCTCTTCTAAATTTTTGTAGATTCTTTCTTTTGCTTTCCAAGGTTATCCATCTTCTTGTTTTGTCTAGGAGGTTCCACAAAACCACTTCTACAAAAGCATGATGTATGACCATAGTTTTTTCACTTATAACACATAATATTATAATTCATTAGAGGATCAAATGAATTGTTTTTATTTAAGAACCCAAAATTATTTCTTGCATGTACCCTACAGTCCATTGCTTTATGACCATATTAATTGCAGAAAAATCAATAACCAAAGAAAGAATTTTGGAACTGGTCATGTGAGACTACTTTGGAGGGAATGATCTTTTGAATTCATCATTGTTGTCTTTTTGAAGAATGCTAGTCTTCTTTATTATATCACTTTATTTATTCTTATTGATGGAAATTTTAAGCACTTCTTTATAGCCTTTAGGCCTTTCTTCATTTATCTTATTCAATGATTGTGTAGCCTTTGTATTTTGATCTTATTTAGTATTCCCTTGATTTTATTCATAGCCAAGATTAGTCTTATTTAATGGTGACCTTTGGGAGTTGATAATATCATCTAGTATCTCAGTGCTCTTCTCGAACTTTATGGTATTGTTAAACTAAGAATTTGTTTTCTCTAGTTCCTTCCTTAAGGAAATAATTTTATATTCTAGCTTCTTGTAATTTCCTTCCTTTTTCTTTGGCTAGGTTCTTACCTCTTCTTTTATTCTTTTTTCCTCTTCTAGTTGAATCTTTAGGTTGATGATAATATTTTATGATTCTTCAAGGCTTTGTTACATTTTTTCTCTTGAATCACAATCCTTTTCTTCGTACTTCTATAGTTGCAATTTTTTTTTCAAATTCATTTTCTTAAGCTTCTTGATTTCATTTAAGGAACAAATGAGTTCTTCTTCAAGATCCACTTTTCCATCTATTTCAATATTTTCTTCCTCTTTTGAATCCATTTTTTATTTTCCTTTGTTTTCATTTTCCATGACATCACTCTTTGTTTCTATTGCCATGAAGAGAGTTTCTTCTCTATCACTATCGAAGACAATTTCATCTCTATCTTCATATGAGCTACTAACCCCTTTGGAATAGAGGCATTTCTTGTTCTTATGGAAGTTCTTTTTTATGTTTACCTTGTTTGTAGCTCTTTTTGTATTGATAATATATGTTCTCTTTCTTTATGTTATGATCTTCTTCATCATCACTATTATCATCTTCTACATATGGACACTTAGCAGTAAAATATCCTATTTTTCCATAATTAAATAATTTGAAAGGTAGCTTGCCTTTGTACTTCTAAGATCCTTTCTTAAGATTTCTCACAAAATGGGATTCCTTTGCACCAGATTCATTTCTTGAGCTATTGTTTGATTTAGGTTCTTTATTCAAGTCATCTTCTTTGAAGCTTTGAAATTTTCTTCTCACTCCATTGTTAATTTATATAGGTCTTGCATTTCTTCAATGGCTGAAAAACTTTGCATCAAATCTTAAGGGGAGATACCTTAGCACCTTTTTCACAATCATTCAATCTTCAACTTTTTCACCATGAAGTCCTCTGGTGGTGTTGACAATTTCATCCACATGGAGTAGATAGGCTACAATATTTTCTTCGTCTTTCATTTTCAATCTCTTGAATTGTCTTCTATGGGTTTGGAGCTTAGCCTTTTTAACTTTTCCATCACCTTCATAGATGTTTTGAAGTTTTTCCCATAATTATTTTTTGACTTATAATGCATCATCTTGACAAATTTTGATTCTAATATACTAGATGGCGTTCATGTATTTTGCATTGTTTTCACTAGCCTTCTTTCCAACTTGATCCATTTGTGGATTTGTTGGAGCTATATAACCACTCATTAGTGACTACCAAATATCAAAGCCAAGAGCCATTTGATAAGTTTGCATCCTTATGCTCTATAATTCATAGTTTGTTCCATCAAACAATGGAACTCTATTTGAGGAGAAACCTTCTTGACAAGCCATGTGTGCTTCAAAGAACTACCTTCTAGCGATTATTTCTAAAGGAACCCGCTTTGATACCAATTGATGAGCACACACTTATATTGAGAGTGGGTGGTGAATCAATATAAGATAACATTTTACTTATTTAAAATCTAACATCCACAATAATAAAAATCACATAAGATTTAACAATTAAGAGACACAAGATTTACGTGAAACCCTTTCGGTAGACAACTAGGGAGAACGACTACTTGGATCTATTGTCCAAATCCAACCAAAGATAAAAATTCTTACAAATCTTTGTAGGCGCCAACCCACTGGAGACACCAATCCCCACTACTAAGCACCGACTTAACAAGAGACACCAATCTCTTTTATTGAGAGGCACCAACCTCCAAATGAACAAAATTTTGCTTTCTTAAATATCGCTTCTTCAATGGATGATAATCATTTGAAACTTTTAAAAAAAATTGCTTGCAACTTTCTTCACATGTATACTCTTCAAAAATATGCTTGTAATGGAAATGATATAACTTTATTTGCTTGCTTATCTTTTCCCATTACATCTTCAATTTATATCCCCTTATGCATCTTTACCCAAGAGGGGTGACTCCTCCAAGAGAGGAAATCCTTCTAAGAGAGGTCAATCCAAAATAAAAAATAATAATTTTAATTTTTAATTCCACCAAAGGGGGTGACACACCATGTATGGTCAACCCATATCAAAGAGGGACGATTTCACTCAATATGAGCACCATTTGGGTACCAATATAAGGTAATTTGTGTTGGCCCATTTTAACTTTAAAATACAACAAATATTTACATTTTTCTTTGTCTCCTTAGCATATATCATCTATATTGATCCTCCTTTAACAACAACAATATGATGGAAGTGATTTTTCTCTTCTCTTCTTTGACATCAATGACAACAATATTTTCAATATATACTAATGTAATGTGCGGACATCCACGTGATGTATTAATGTCCAGAAACTTACACTAAAAAATAATGGGATACAAGAAGAAAATAAGGGTAACCCAAAGGTGACATCAAGAGGTGACCACAAAAAAGGATGCCTTAGCACCTTCAGAAGGAAAAAGGATAATGCAAGGGCTAAAATGAGCCTACAAAAACACTAAGGACACCAAAAAAGACAAAAAACATAGAGTGAAATTGCAAGGCTTACAATTTTTGACACTACACAAAGTAATATTTAATTATTGTCATGTGTTGTAATATTTGGTCCCTCATGTAATGGGGTACCATATGTAGAGGAACCCATGAGATTTACTGGATCACACACTACACAACTTGTAAGTTATATTGTATTGGTTGTAAGAGTGCAATGAAGAGGGGCTACATTGTGGACTAGGAATAATATATTTGACTATTAAAAATAGTAGTATTATAGGTAAGAGTAATTAGTGACTCTACATTGAGTGTTTGTGAATTACATTGGATTATCTTGGTCATAGGGGTCAAAATTGAATATTAATAATTGCATTCTATTTTAATTTAATCTTAGAGGAAGGTGTGTAGGTCCAACTTGGACTAGTTATACCAAGAGTTGGCTCATGGTTTTCAAAATATATTTGGCCCATAAATTAAGGGCTTGAGATGGAGACTATATGGTAATTTTATTGTAGGATAATCTTATGAAATAGACTCCAAATATAGATAATAAAGACCTCAATTGAAGCATGAATACTTTAGATTGTATTGTACTCTAGTCTTAAGATTGAAACAATGATTGCACTTTTCTTAGTTTTTTCCCCTTTTAAGGGTTTTGTTAGGTTGTATCTTGTGCCTCTTAACATTAATTTGAATTTTATGTGGATTTATTTATATTTGCATATTTTTTCATTGGTTTAATGTGTATTTAATCTAGTTTCCTTTCATTTGGTATTAGATCTAGCATATCTTATTAGATCCATAGGAGGAGAGGGCTTGTTATCAATCCTTATTTCATTGGGGGATTTGCATAGGTGATATTGTTTTTCAAGTATAGAGAATGTCAACAACATACATAATGGAGGTTGAGAAGTTCAAGGACACTACTTTGAGCTTTGGAAGCTAAAGATGGAGAACCTCTAGAAAAAGTTAAGTAATTTGTATCAGAAAAAATCCCTTATCAACAAATTTACTGAAATAAGTTGTATTCATTGAGGATAAGTGATAGTGATTTTTTGATAGAGCACCTAGAAGCCTTAAATACTATGGTGAGCTAGTTCACTTTTGTGGATGTAGAAATGAACAAGGAAGACCAATGCATTATGTTGTATTCTTTTCTATATTCTTGGGACAACCATTTCATGGTGATTAGTAGTACTAGCCACAAGTAATCCACATTCCTTCCTTGAATCCTCCCTCTCCTTCGTATAATCCTCCCTCTCCTTCATAGAATCCTCCTCCTCCATGATTTTTCTTATCCTTCACAACATCATTCTCCTCCATGTGCACATCTCCTTTGCATGCTCCTAAACCTCCTTCATCTACCCCGTCATATAACCTCAATATTGATTAAGTTCTTAGAACTATTTTTCCTCCTTTGACTTTAAAATTCCAAGAATTATCATCTCCTTTCCCGTGGCTCAAAGAAGTTGTATCAAAGAAGAGGAAGTAGTCACAAGTAGATGATACTAGTTTTGATGCAATATTTAAGTTGCTAAGAGCTACTCCCCAACCTAAGAAGGTTCATATAATTTCTCAATTGATGTTTGACTCCTTTGATAATCAATCTATGGAAGTTTTTGAATCCACAATGGATAAAAATGAAGAAGATATTGTAGAAAATGATTTTAATATTACTAGAATTGAAATAGGGACATGTACACATGAAGGATATATTCATAATGTCTAGATATCAGTTGCAAAGTTGATTGAAAGGGTAGAGAAGGATAGAGAAGACAGAGAAAAAATATAAGAACAAGTGAGTTCTCTTATTGATTATATTAGATCAATCATTGATACTTCTACCCAACCACTTGATGCTTTGCCATTAAAATCATACAATGAGCCTCCTAATGGAATAAGCTTCAATATTGTAGAAAAGATCAATAATTATTAGAATTATAAGAGAGTAATATAATCCTAGGATGAGAAGGTTACTCTAATGCCTTTTGTATATTGAAGAAGTCGTAAAGTTATATCAACAATTTCAAAATAAAAAAGTGGAGATAGATGCTAAATATCAAACTCTAATAAAGGAGGATGGTGTTTATACCTCCCTATTAAAATAAGTTTAGTAAATGATGAAGGTGAATGTGAATATTTTGATCAATAAATAGGTTTCAATGATCCAAAGGAGAATGATTCCCCTAGCTAGTCAAAGAGCATTGAATGTAAAATAATGATTTTGAGGCAAACCATCATAGAATTGAAAATATTGATAAAGGTATGTGCTTTTGTATTAATTGTCATTAAAATAAACTACTTATCATTTGATGTTGATATCCTTAAGGATGGCAAGGCTAGTTTGTTAGATGTTGCTACTGTGAAGAAAACATTTAAATATATGATGTCAAAAAACTATGCAAGAAGGATATATTTGATTGTAATGCAATAAAAAAATTGGGACACATGTCAACACATCTGATCACCTTCATTAAGGAGGTTTATGATTTATATAGAAAATAGATGAAATTAACGAAGATATGTTGACATTGAAGTCAAGATTAAGCAACATGTCAATTCCAAATGGCAAAGCATTACCCCATTTTAGCAAAGTTCAAAGAATACAAATCCAAGATTGCTACTACCCAAGCCAACATTCGGGATAAAGACAAGGACATTGCCCCAAGCTAAAATAAGGATAAAGGCACAATGTCATAATATTTGGTTACTTTTTCCTTTTATATTCTAAAGAATTTTTTGTTACTAGAATTGTAGGAAATAAAAAAGGAGCTTTATTCAAAGAAAAGAAAAATGTGAATAAAGTTTATTTTAAAATATATTTTCAAGAGGTCGTTGCAAATCAAGAAACAATTTCAGTTGTAAAGCTATAAAAAGAGAGATGTAAGAAAGAGAGAGGATCTTTAGGCATTCAATTATTAGGGATCTAGGAAAATTTACCACCAACAATTCATCACCAATAATTCACCACCAACAATTCATCATCATGAGATATTCATGGCGTATATAATTCACCTCCATCAATTCATCACCGTGGTATATATATATATTTAGACTACAGGAATCGGGTAGCACGACCCCCTATAAACTATAGTGCACCTGGTATAATGTTTAACATGACCAGTGGCGTTGGCGCGACACGCCCTCTGGTACCACGGGGGTGGGAAAGACTAGACCTCGTGACCAACCTCCTGCAACAGGAAAGATTTAGATCACCGTGGTATATTCACTATGTATATATTTTTCAATATTTAAGTGGCCAAGAGCACCTAAAAAGTAAAAGCACAAAGATTCTACTGAATGCATAAAAAGGTATACATAATGAATATACCACAACGATGAATTGCTAGCAATGAATTTTCCTAATACCAATTATTAATTTTCTATTTTTTGTGAGGGTTATCCCATTTTGTATTTCTTTTCATTGTGAAATATATGCATGAGCATTTGTATACATTTGAAAATGAGAATTTAGGCTCTATAATTTTGAATATATAAATCTCAAGAACTTTGAGTATGTGATTTTGTAGTTGTGAATATTTCTTATGTTAAGTTTATAACACTTTATGAATATTTATTTCATGAATGCTATATGAGGTATAAGTAGTTTCGTTTGAATCTTGAAATATGTATGTCATTTGGGTATCCTTATTCTTAAGCCTGAGTAATATCTAGTGATTATTTTTTATAATTTTCCCTCCTTTGCATGTCGTATATCTATTGTGAGACTTTGCGCTCATACAATGTGTATCTTCCATACCTTTTTCTAGTTTAGATAATTCACTTTTCTTTATTTCTAGTAAAAAACATGTACCCATAATTTTTTTATAATTCATCATACGAGGGAGTTGCACCTGTCTAAAATAGAGGAAAGTTGTCATTCATAACAACTTATCCAACTGTTGGAACATTGGCCTCTGCTTGTTGGGTGAGTTACATTAAAAATCTGCAATGAAATATCTATATACCAACATAATTGATAAAAAAATCCTACATAGAATTAAATTTTATCAAACATGTATAATAGTATAGCTTGTGTGGTAGCCTTCCCTGAGAGGGATGATAAGCTATAGTGGTACTTCCTAAAAATGAAAGATCAAGGTTTTAATACCACTCGATCTATAAACTTGAGGAAACTATACGTCACACTCTAGTATGCAACACATATTTTAAGAAATGCCTTATACCTCCTCTACATGCATTTAACTATAACTCTAATGGCCACCTAGAACATATGCATTAAAGGAACAATATAGACCATCTCAAACGTGGAAACGATTTTGCATCACACATAAAAAAACAATACTAACATACTTAGATAAACCCTCAATTGAGTAGAAAACTCTTAAAAGAGTGATATATGCTCCACATGTCACCAATTCTCAGTGCTACATGTGTTTATATTTATTTTTGAGCTTTGTAGAAGCTCTATATCTCATATTGAGATTTATCACATCCATAGATTGACTTGGAGATGATCGTGACTAACATCTCCTTTTATAAATATGTAGAATGGAATACAATACATCTCATAGAATATTTGGTGTCTGCACCTAAATCACTCTAATATCTTATCACATTATCCAAATGGGCTCCACATGCAATTTTCTATCAAATTTGGATGCCTATAACATTATCAACGCCAACTAGTCACAACTATTTTATCATTTGGGTTATCCATGGATTCCTCAATCATTTTTCATTTGCTAGGTTTAAGAAAATTACCAATTATCATGCAAAAACTTAGCTCCATTAGTCTATATGTAATTGACACTTACACCACCAAGATGCACTAACTCATCAAGTTGATCAATTGATGCATGAACCGACTCTGCACTCACAACCTTAAGGCCCACCTCTACTATTAGCCAACTAAATAGAACCATTAAGGGACTCTTTAATTTGAATCATACTCTCCCTCCTACACAAAGGGTCAATGATCCTCTAACATGGAAACTTGTTTTCCTAGCAATGATCATCCATGCAATTATTTCCCAAATGCTTCCTTTGTCACTTTCCATGATATAAGAAAATCAACCAAAACTAAAATTGCATCCAAAAATTTATAAACTTTCAAATTCTAATTATCCCTATAGGATTTACATTGTTTCCCTTCTAAACAAATAACTCCAAAAAACATTCATCAAATTACCCACCATGCACGCATTCTTCTATAGTCCATTTGACATTTGATGTAAATGGTTGTAACTACACCATCATTGACATATTTGGTGTTTTTCCAACCCATCATTTCCCACATGGATAAACCAACAACTCAACCTTGTCCATGTCAATGATCATCCAGAGACCACAAATTACGCACTTCACCAAAAATGATGAAATTCAACATCGACATGCTTCTTCGACATATAGGTACTCTCTTTTGCAAACAACTACCCATGAATTTGACAACAAGCCTAGATGACTTTAGCAATTAGTAATAATATTTGACAATAAACTTGTGACTTTGTGACTTGGTAGCAAGTTCTATTTCCATATTTTAGTGGTAAGTGTAAACTTGAGTACCAACTATCAACTCTGTAACACTTGTGTAATTCAACATCAACTATGAACTTTATACATGAACCCTAATGGTTCAATTGTCCAAAATAAATCTAAATCAACTAAATCAATTTTGGATCAACACATTTTATATTGATAAGAAATTGAGGGGGATATACAATGTATAATGGCCTATAATAATTATTTTGTGGGATCTCCTCATTAGAGAAGGTAATCCTAGGAAAACTAAGATGAGAGAAATATGTAGCATTAGAATCAACATTTCCCACAAAAATGTGACATGTAATACATCATCATACTACTTAGTATTGTTATTGTCATATGTATCAAGTGCTTCTAAATTGTTTGAGTGATTTGGAAATGGTTGTTTATAAAAACTCCGATTGACTATTTGCAAGTGCAACTAAATATTTTCTATTATTGTCAAATCCTCCAATTTCAATTTCATTTTTTTCGATGAGGTATTGTACCTTATGTTTAAGACCTATACAAGATTGGGTGTAATGACCTTTAACATGATGATAGTTGAAAAATGTTTGACCATTGTATGACTTAGGAAGTGGTTTGTTTAGATCTAGTGGAAGGATTGTAGGGAGTGCAATGATACTAACACAATAATATTTGAATTACATTATCCATAGATTCTTTAAGTTAAGTGAACTTCCTAAAAGTTGATTTAAATGAAGGAAAACTTGATTAATATTTTCCTTTGTATCATCACTTTTGAGAAAGTATCAATTTTTGTAAAACTTAAAAGAGCACAAAGATTAAGATGATGATAGACCACATCTCAAAGTAGTTGATGCTAAAAATTTAATGCCAAGATTCTTAAAATGTGTTCATGTCTCTAAAATCTGGAAGGCTACTTAGGTGAAAATTATTCTTTACGACCAAAAATAATCCCTTGAAAAAATTAATTTGTAATCCATCACCATCAAATTGGTTTTTTAGTTTGCCATACAAATCTTGGAATCACATAACATATTTGTTGACATGTTCATTGTTCTTTGTGTCCATTAAGTAAGGTCACTAATAATAAATTTTAACCCCATGTTTATATGAAAGTGATGCAATAATGTAGTGGTGGGATTATCAAGTCACTTGGTTCAACTCAAAGCTAATAAGTAAAACCATTGAATAAAATAGTCCTTAAGGGTTCATAAAAACAACTTAGTCAATGTTACATTGTCATAAGCAAAATCTACAAATGTTGTGAATGATTATATAAATGGATGCACTATGACCTCCTTTTCCATTGTACATCTCAAAATGAGGAGCCACAAATCATACATGCAAAGGATATGAAATAATATAAAAATATAATGGTGTGTGATGTGGAGGATTGTATGTAATAGTATATTTCTTATTATCTAATTGGTTTGTTTATTTAGATTCATGATCTCTTACATAAATGTATCCAAGGTAGTAGTGAGAACAAGGATAACATTATGAGTGTGGGAATAATAGAGTGGCTATGCAAAGGTTGGGATGTAAGAGGCATAAACATACTAGCAAAGGGATTGAACATAACATGATAGGTGTTGTTTAGGGTTTTATTTAAAGAGATAATATAGGTGGCATAAGTAGAGGGTGTAATAGTAGTAGTTATGGAAGCAATGAGAGTCAAAATGTGAGGGATGGTAGTAATACTAGGGATGATGAAAGGTGGGGCATAACCTTGGGTACACCATATTGAGGGTTAAAACTAACATGGAATGAGGTAGGAGTAATGGAGGTAGTAATTGCAACACTAGCATTGATGGTGGTAGTGATTATGGAAGTGTTAGGGTTAGGGTTAGAAGAGAAATATGGATTGGAGGATACACCACTAGAAAGACTCATTGAGACTTCAAGATTATGCAATATTTTTGTGCCCTATGGACATCCCATTAATACCTTATAAAAGATATTTGCCAATTTATTAGGAGATTCAACTTGTTAAAATACATCTATCAAAGTTTTTTAAGTAAGATGAATATCTTGTTAGCCCAATGTGCATGACTATCATAGTCCTCTAGGTGAATTAAGTTAATCTTAACCATACCACATCAAAGGTATCCTTATTACTAGATTGGGCGACCGTATTAGGGTTTAAGAGAGGGCTCTCAATGAAATATTAGGATAATGATTAAAATTTGACATAATCAATGATATGGTAATGGGAATGTAATCCAATATATATTTTTAAAGAAATTATAGGTAAATTAGATCTAAAATTGAGTGAAAACACAAAACCTAAGGCCAAAATAGGGTGGTTATGATGGGTGACATATATGACTTGTATAAGTATTAAAGACAAACCCTAAGAAAAATGAGTTAATAAGACAACATGATATAAAAGGAAGTTAATAACTAAGAGTAGGATGCAATCTCAAAAAATTAAATTTGGAAACCATAATGTGATTACAAATCTTGAAAATAAGACTAGGTCATGTAAGATTAAACGAGTTCACTAAAATATAAAAGAAAATAAAATCTCCTTAATATTAGCATGACTAATATTATTAAATGTATACAATTAAACATAAGCTAAGATAAGTTAATTACTTTCATCTAAGAATAGTAAATTAGATAAATGTACTTGCTATACTTTTAAAAATTAAATAAGAAGATAAGGGTAATTAGCTTGACAACCAAAGAATGTGGACCTTTGATGAAGATTCTAGAATGTTCCATGACTCTATCTTTGCTTTGGAAATGTAACTTCTTTGATCAATGAGTGCATCATTTTCTACACCAGTCTTTTGCTTTGTTAGAGGCCAAGTTCAAACCTTTGGGTCAAATTTGTGATTGTGAACGCACCTTGCACTTGTGAACTTGATCTTGGTTAATGTCAAATTCTTATTCTTTACTTGCTTGATGAATACTAGTCTTTTATGCTCTTCCTAGAATAACTTAGAGATTGATGGTATTTAAAAATACTTCTAGATTATCAGTGCGTCATAAGGTGATAAGCTCCCCTATATTAACCCTTAAAAATCATGGAAAGATTGAAGACATCAAGTAAATGCCTAAAATGAAAATTCATTACAATTTTTAATACAACAAATCTAAGTGTCTCACTATTGATTACTCCTTTAATGCTCTAGGATGAGACATAATGCTTCAATATGAGAGGATCAATATAATTAACCACCTTTAAATACTAGCACATAGCACTAAATCACACAAATGTGTACTTAATCAACCGTTGGAGGGAATATTTGGTTGGAATTTGACTTCAATTAGAATTTGGGTGGGTCAAGTCTATGGGGTTCATGGTCAACCTAGTAGTTGTAGACTTGACTCGAGACTAGAAACAAATCAAGTTAAGGTGGGGAACATGTAATGGGGATATGTGAACATTGGGATGTGATAAGTGCACAATATAGAAAATATATTGAGACATGCAAACATGTAGGTTTAGTTAGAGTATGGATAAGATAAAAACTAGGAATTCCTAGGAATTCATAGACATAGGGATAAGATAAAGGATAATTATATAGGAATATGTGTGATGTGTAGTGAGTAACATAAGATTAGACACTAAATTTTGCACAAGATAACATTGTTTGTCAATATGTAAATGTATTGAGACATTTCCTCAACATAAGCATACAACTGAATGGGAAATAGCACAAGTATGTAAATTTCACCATTATAGTTTCATGTTTATTGTTATGAAATTTTATTTTAAATACCTCATACTCCTTTATTGTGATGTCTATTACAAATATAGATGAATGTGAAATGCTTCATTAATTGTCAAACAAAAATGTTTGTATGATATATGTATGCAATAACTTAGAATGTAAAGTACTAAATAAATGCAATGATGATATTCCTATTCTAAATTAAAACAAACCTTAGATGGAGCATGCAAATGAGATTTAAACAAAGAGAACAAAAAAAAAGCTACCATGAAACTCCATTGTAAGTGAAATTTGCTCTAATTTGATGATTGAAATGTTGATGCTCTTTTGCATAAAAGTTACTTATTTTGACAACATATAGCTAACATAAAGTGGATGATGAAATGCATAATATGACAATGTGTCTATTATAGATTTTTGGGAGAGAAGATGGATGGTGAAGATGTGATGCGAAGATTAACAGTGGAATGAATGAGAAGACATTCCTAGGATCGAGGAGAGGATGCAGGATCATGATGAAATTTGTTTGAAAATGAAGGGCTAGGATTGCATTTACTAAAAATAGTAAGTTATTGCAACCATAGGAATATGGAGGACACGTACATTTAGGGACTTCTTTGTTCTTATAATTTGTTGGAGGGAATATAGCCTTAATTAATTAATAAAATTATTTAATTATTTTAGCCATGTGAGGTGAAAAATAGGATAATTAAATAATAAATTCATTTAACTATGTGAGAGGGAAATTAACTAATATAATTATTTAATTAGGTGAGGTACATTAGGTGAAGTGAACTAACTAAATAAGATAATCATTAGTTAATTTTGGAAAGGTTACTAGTAAAAACTTAGGTGTCTACAATACACACAATTTTGAGATACAAAATTAGCATTTAGCATACCGCACTTAGATGTATTACTAGTACATACAAAGATGCTAAAACATTTCACTCTCGAGCCACCTTTATTAGATTTGTCACATAGGTTAGGACAAACACCTCGAGATCAATTTTTAATGATGTCTTTAAGACAACTTTATTTAACATATCTATGCTAGTCTTATGAAAGGAAATTTTTTAATGCACATGACCAAAACCTTGAGCTTCTTTGTAGTGTTGACATATGTCAATTTTAATACATGACTAAATAGGCTACAATTTGGGCTTACCTTTTAGTTGAACCTTTCACAATGTTGGAGGTGGGTAGCTATAACACATGACTAAGTAGATTACAAGGTAAACCTACCAATGACATTGAGAGAGATTTAATATATGAATAAATAGAGAACAATAGTCAAAGAGATAAACTTTTATATATGATTCAATAGATTGTAGGTTAAACTTTTGAACATCATCTCAACTCAACTCAATCAAAAAGTCTCATTACAAAACTCGAGGCTCTCTTACTTATCAATGTTGTTATCTTACCTCACTCAAACTAAATACCACATTAGCAAACTTGACTCCCCTTTGCCTTTCACTCTACTAACCCTAATTCTAATGACCCCCTTTACGAGGGCCTAAATTTGATAGTTGATCTTTCTTGTCAAACAAATTTTTCATGATAGTTATCTATTCAAACTTGCCCTTCAAATATTAAAACATACTTTATTTTTTTTAATATTGACAGTCGTTTACAATTATTTTTTGCTCACTCGAGCATCAACAAGAAATCAACACAAACTCATTGTGAGCACAACCATGAAACTAATACTAACTCCAAGACATACTTTATAATAAACAAATTAAAAATTTCTCATTTTATATAATACAATTTTTCAAAAGAATCAAACTATATTTCACAACAAAACTAACTAAATACTAACTCCAAGACATACTTTATAATAAACAAATTAAAAATTTCTCATTTTATATAATACAATTTTTCAAAACAATCAAATTATATTTCACGACAAAACTAACTAAATAAAAAAAATATATATTTTTTTTTTCCAATACAAAAAAAAAAACTAAATAAATACGACCGTATAGCCATCAAATTTAACCGTGGGCCCATTACACTTAGAACCTCGTAAAGGAGGAACGAACTAAACCCTAACATTGCTTCCTTACCCATACATTCAAATTGTTTATCACAAATATTTGAAGGGAAAATACCCGTATGTAACAATTCTTTTAGAAAAAAATTCCTAAATATTGTGCACTTTTCCAGAAGGGTTTTTCACGGTTTGTTTATGTGAGAACAGAGAGATTTTGCAGAGGCTGCAGGGGCATTCGTGGTTTTTGGGTAAGAGAACAGAGAGATATTTGAAAAACTGAAGGAAAGACTAAATGGGTTTTTTCAAGAAGATAAAAACGGGAAAAGAAACAGAGGATTCAACATGCGCCCAAATCAAAGAGAAGAAAAATATTAGAAAAAAATCAGAGGGTGTGATGGGCTCCAGTTCGCCATGGAGGTCAAGTGTAGACGACCCTTTCAGCGTTTTAGTTGGAAGTACAGAAGGAGGTAGGAATTGTTGAATTTAAACATTATAATTTTGCACATAGTAATCTTTGGGAGGTTTCCTGTTGGAATGACAATGTGCATTGCTGGTTTGGAACCAAAATAGAGGAAATATGTAGTACTAAGGAAGTGCCAATTTTCACAAATATGCCAAATTACAATGTCCATAAGTTGGAGATTCCTGCCACTGGATAGCTTAGGGGAGGGGAATTATCGTATTTGATTGCGTTTAAGTGCAACAGAGAAAGTGATGTAAGATATTAGCAGAGAAGACTTCAACCCAATTTCTTTAACTACTGTAAGTTTGTATGCAAACCTAGAGTACATTTCTGACATTGATTCAGATAAATCTATCAACTAAACGAGATTGTGCCTTTCAAACAAAACTAGTCACTCAATGTGATGATACCATCCCGGGACTGTGAAGAAACCATCATTTCCAGGATGCTATCAGAGAGATCAGCACAGGTGGAAATTGCACTTAGGCAAAGCTAGGGTTATTTAAGCACAGTTGAGTAAGATTATGGGATTGAATCACAAACTTCGAAAATAAACCTTTTAAAAGGCGGATTTCCAAATGATTCAAACATGTTTATAGGCAATTAGGGCGATTTTACTGTTCACTAACAGAACAATTTTTTGTATTTACAAAGGGAGTTCAATGATGTTAACCATTATACACTTTTATTTTATTTTTCCAAACTTTGCAATAGGCTTTTGATTTGGATTAGGACTCCATTTGGATTCAATGGTATTTACATATGATTGTGTGTAGGTTTTTTATCCTTGGAAGAAATAGATGAAGATTTATACAATTTGGGGCAAAAAGACAGTGCTCAATCTGAGAAGACTGGTTCTTCATTAAAGAAGCGGAAACGTGTGACAGAAAAAACTGATGACAGGAGTGAGTCATCACTCTCTCAGAAAGATGACTCGATGCAAGGGTTGGCATCAAACTCTGCAAAGAAGAAGAAGAAGAAGAAGAATAAGAAAAAGAAGAAAGACACAATAGAAAGTAAAGGTGAGATAGAACATCTTTGAGGTGATTTTAAACATTTTTTTATCAATCAAGGTATGGTCATTTTGGAAGGTTGCGAAAAGATTTTACATCAGGCTTAGAGTTTTGAGTTTCTAAATTGTTGCAATTCTTTCTAGAAGGTCATTGCAATGTCGATGCCTTGATTCTGAGGGCTAAGGTTATATTTTAACTTCATATTTAATATGAAAGTTTTGTAACTCGTCTTTGTAGTGACTTCTTAGTTTTTTCCTCATCCGAGTTTTAAATTTTTATGCAACTTCTTTTTCAGCAATCTCTTTGCATTCTTTATTTAACACGTTATGATTTCATTCCTTGAAATAATGCTCTTTTACCTCTCAGCATTGACTCTTAATAAAATTGCATTGTGAATTTTTACCATATGTAATATTTTACTTGCAGAGGAAGGCTGTGATGCAGATAATGCTCATACAGGCATATCAGGAGTGCCAGATGATATTAGTACAAAAGATTGTGAAGGTGATTTGTCATTTGATATGGAGGAAATTTCAGCATGGAATGAATTGAGACTCCATCCTTTGCTCAAAAGAGCAATCTGGGCATTGCAATTCAAGGAGCCTACACCCATACAGAAACTTTGCATACCTGCGGCTGCTCATCAGGGAAAGGTTAATGTCTTGGAATTTTCATTAGCTATATAGATCAAGTTCATTTACTAGTACAACACACATTTTAAGTGACAAGGACAAGGCTTTGTTCCCTCTGTACCAAGCTTACTTCTATCCTTCTTCATGTTCTAGTTGGCTTTGCTATATATTATAATTTTTGTTTGCCTTATCATGAAAATTTTGGAAAATTCAGTCTCCCAAACGTTTGATTGCTTAGTGCTAGAATCCTTATTCATGGCGTGATGTTTTTAATGATTTGTTGAAAGGAAAATTCTTTAGTGAGACTCCTTATTGCTTTGCATATTGTATCTTTAATCTTTAGTGTAGCTTAACCATCATGACACAGGATGTGATAGGTGCAGCTGAAACTGGGTCAGGAAAAACCCTTGCCTTTGGACTGCCAATTTTGCAGCGCCTTTTGGAAGAGCAAGAGAAAGCAGCACGCAAGGAAGGTTTTGTAATTAAAGGACAAGCATTCACAGGAGAAGAGAGGGGAGGTCCTCTCAGAGCTCTTATTGTGACCCCGACCAGAGAACTTGCATTGCAGGTATAGGTGACTTCCTTCATTGCCTACTCACACTTTGATTGAATTATTACTTGTTTCTTGCAATTCAAATGTTTCACCTGAGAACTTATTCCAAGGTTTTTGGCTACTGTATATGCATATGTTCAAGAGATGAAATTAAGGATTTGAGGTTGTTCACTACTGATGACTCAATCTCAATAACAGTTATCCATAACTGTGAGGTGCTTATATTTGATGACATGAATTTTCAAAGTTAGAGAAGTTCCACATTGAGGTTTATTCCAAGTTAGTAATCTAGAGTGCCTTTACCATAGGTCTTCTTTATTATATCTGAATATACTCTCCAAGTTCCTATACCTACTTTTGGTCATCCATGGACATCAACAAAATTTATCATTTTATATTCTTTTGGCTTTCCCCCTACCTGGATATCCCATGTCATTTGCTTGGTTTACAAATCTTGAGATCTCCATAATCTGGGAAATCGTCATGCTATTGTGATTGGGCATGCCTTGGCTAAACTCTTTTTCGCTGTACTGGATGATTGAATATTTAGATGGTGCGAGTCTAGAGAGCTATGACTCCAATTCCAAGCTGAATTTAGAAGAAACCACCAGAAGGCTGCCTCCATCATCAACAAGGTTAAAGTCAATAGGTGCAAGGCTTATTGCTATTTAGTTTAAATTTAGGGTACCTTTACCATAATACTTATTGATTATATCTGAATGTACTTTCCAAGTTCCATTGACTTACTTAGGGTCATCTATGGTCACCAATGAAATTTCTTTCTTTTTATATTCTATTGGCTTTCCTCCCTCCTGAATATCCTATATCATTTACTTAGTTTACAAATCTCAAGATCCCAATAATCTGGAAAATCGTCATATCATTCTGATTGGGCATGCCTTAACTAAACTTTTTTTCACTGTACTGGAAGATTGAATCTTTAGATGGAGTGAGACTAGAGAGCTATAAGTCCAATTCCAAGCTGAATTAAGAAGAAACCACAGCAAGTGATGACACTTTCCTCCATCATCGAGGAGGCTCAGGCCAATAGATGCAATGTTTATTGTTATTTAGTGGACTTGAGCAATTTTTTTAATGCAGTTTCAAGCAATGATGCTCATAGCCCACACCCTTTGGCTTCTGTACAGATGAATTGTATGGCAGAGGACCTTGGGGATAAACGTAGCTGCACTCTATTTGGAAGTCACCATTTCTAGCCTCCTAGTTTGTTTTGTTGTCTCCAAGTGTCTATACAAAACTAGATTTGGTTTGTTCATTTTTATATGAACATGGTCTGCTTGTGTACCTTAATAAAAATAAAAATTATGCATTATTTATTGCCAAGAAAGAATTGTCCAATGTTTTAAAATTTTACCTATGAAGGATGACATTTTGAGGTGGTTTTGTCTTGCATTTATTTAGTGTGATGTCCCCTTCCTAGTTAGCGCAGCTGGATTTGAGGTTAGCCTATCATTCTGATCCTCGTAGGCTGACAGTGGTGTGTAGAGGATCATTTGAGGCAGTTACCCGGTGTTCAGGAGCATCATTCTTTTAGTTGATTCAGGTTGGGCCTTCGCAGAATCTTTCAGAGAGGTTTTTCAGTTACTTACTATTTATAGTAAGTCAGGCAGGCGGAAGCTGCTATTTTGGGCAGGGCACTTGGTTCAGCTGGTTAGCTCAGAGTCGACCCAGTTCGTCAGTTTGATGGTCAGATGGGAAATAATGGAGCATTTAATGATTATTAAATAATTGATATTTTGACTTTATGTTATAAAGTCACTTTATTAATATATTTAAATATTAATGATTTAATGGCATATTATAAAGTAATTTTTAATACTTTATAATAAAGTGAAATATTTATTACAATGAATAATTATTTATTCATTAAAGTGGGACGCCATTCATTTAATATTTTCCTAAGTTAAGAAAAGGGCGAATTTAATCATTTATTTAAATGATTATTAAAAGAAGCTTGGGTCGAATTTTTGAAAGGGGTATTTATACACTGCCAAGATAAATCGAACTCTTATGTTATGATTATTCAATTTGTCTTATTCTTGCTCTGAGCATTGAGTTTGCGAACCTAGGGTTTCAGCAGACAGTTGATTTTGGAGAACGTTCCCTCTTCAGGATCTGGCATACTGAGACTGTGAAATACCAGTTGAAGATTGTCGTACATGGTGACTTCATACATAGGTTGTAGTTGAGCTTACAGGATTGATTCAGGAAGGGTTTATCAGAGTTTATTCATTAGTTGATTGGGGCGACTTATTAGAGATTATTCTACAGAGATCTGGCACCTTATTTATTGAGGCCGTACTATATTTAATGCTGCTGCTGGGCCGTACTTTTCTGTACCAGCAAAGCCGTACAGTCCTTCACAGGAGATCATGCCTTCATTTCTCAGCTTCTGTGCATTGAACTTTGTGCGCCTAGAGTATCTGGAGCTCTAGCATCGATCTCAAGGCCTGAGGATTGATTCTCTTATTTGGCCGTACTATTCTTCATTGTTTCTGGTGCCTGCAAGCCTACAGGGTGTTTTCAAATAAAAAATATTGTTTTACCTCTTTGTGATCGATTTTATTTATCGTTTGAATTCTGGAAGTTAACACATGTATGCGCCTTCACCTGGAGATCAATATTTATGCATATCTATTATTCATTAATTTATTATGAATTTTTAAAGCATTTCCTTGCAAAATCGCAAATCCTTATTTGCTGCAAAAAACCACAAAAACATCATAAATTCAGAAAACCAAAACAAAACACAGTATTCTTAAACAGTGACCGGGTTGAGAAACACCAGGTTTCTTACATTTAGGTGGGGTATTCTCTTGATTGGCATTCTGCTTGGTTCCTGCAGTTCAAGTGAGGCTTAATAAAGGATATATTACATTTACCACTTTGAGCACACAACATTTTAAGCTTTAATTTCAAGATATCCTGAACCAATTGTCTCTTTGACATGCTTGTTACCTAACACTTACTTATGGCTAAGAGATTCAGAGCTCATATTTGGGGTGAAGTTCGCTATAGATTGATCAAGGGGTACTATAACTAATCACAATGCTTTTTTGAGCCTCATCCACTGCTCACTTCAATGGTCTTCCACATTTGGTATTATGGTTTATCGGTCAATGCATGGCCAGTTGTCACTTTGGATGGGAGAGGTACCCATATCTTTCCCTCTAATTCTCTGCCCATAGAGTTCTCCATTAAAGCACTAGATATTACCAAAAGAGAAATTAGTCATGGCATTTATGTTGAGGTCTTATAAGGCTTATTTGAAAGTGGCATGGTCTGAGCTGAAATAAACTTTAATGTTTAAGATCCTACACTATTATCTGCAATCTCTGCACTTTGAAGACAGTTGAGTATGCAACCCGCAGAATATAACCTGTACACATCCTTGTTGTTTGAGATTCCTCTGTAACAGCTCAGATTTTACTGCTCTCTGCTTCATATGGAGTCAGATAGTTACATACCACGTGAGCGACATGCTTGTAAACTCTGCTTTGCAGAGCCTGATCATTCTGCCATTGGATTCTCTTTCTGTTATGAGATCCATAGATGTTACTATTAGCTGTTTGACACCAACTGGACTTTGAGGACCTTCATCAAGCATGAAAACAAGAGATGTCTCTTCTTATTTCTCTGAGATGTGTTCCATTTCAGACAGAAAACCATCAGCCATGGTTCTATCAAATTGATGGTCCATATTACAAGAGAACCTAGGCCAAAACTGCAAATGCAAGATGAGTTAGATGGTAGAGGCGTCAGACATGCAGGCCAAATCCAATAACAGCCTCAGTACCAACTTTGTCTTCGGTTTATGTGGTAGAAGAGTGGCTGAATAGTACAGCTCTTGTCCATTTCATTGCTATTGGTATATATGGTCATTGTTTTAGATGTCTTGTCTACATTTTTGCACCAGCCTTTGTTTGGGTTTTCTTCATTTCATCCAAATTGTTTGGATTTCTCTAGTTCTCTTTTATTCTTCTAGCCCTTTTTTGGAAATGCAACATGAACCCTTTTTGTTTCTCTGACTCCGTACTTCTTGCTGTCCCTTTGATCATTTTTCAATCTTTTTATTAATTAAGGATATGAAGACCAACACATTCACAACAAAATTCAATTGCTTCTAATATGAAATTTAGTTTGGATTGATAGGTATTTATCTGCGACTATGAATATTGTCAGTGTCATTCAGTCCTTATTCGCCCTTAAAAAATTTAATTAAATTTTGCAGGTCTGTGATCATCTTAGAGCAGCTGCCAAGTTCACGAACATAAGGGTGGTGCCTATTGTGGGTGGATTAGCTCCTCAAAAGCAAGAGCGTCTTTTAAAGAAAAGACCACATGTTATTGTGGGGACTCCAGGGAGATTATGGGAACTTATGGCTGGTGGGGAAAGACACCTAGTTGAGGTTCGCCCTCTTGTAACAATGCATTGTAATCACTTATGGCAGAAAGATGGTAATCATATTCAGCTGAAACTCACATCTTGTTGATACCATGTGGTATGATGCAGCTACAGTCTCTTTCTTTCTTTGTCCTTGATGAGGCTGACCGGATGATAGAGAAAGGCCACTTTCATGAGCTTCAATCCATAATTGACATGCTTCCACAAGTCTCAGATCATTCTGTAGAACCTTGGAACTCAGATGGGACACAACCTCCGGAAAATGCTTCAGGAAATGAGGTGAAACAGAGTTTCAAAAGAAAAAGAAGGCAAACATTTGTATTTTCAGCTACTATAGCTCTTACTTCTGGCTTCCGAAAGAAGCTTTCAAAGGGAGGCTTGCATAAAATAAAGCCAGGTACAATGTATGGAAATGATTCCCTTGCAGCACTCTCTGAGAGAGCAGGTGTTAGGCAAAATGCAGCTGTTGTTGATTTAACGTCAGCAAGTATTATGGCACATAATCTGGAAGAATCAGTAATAGAGTATGGTTCTAAACATCCAAACATTTCTAGGGTTTAACTGCTTGCTTTATCAATTCAGGTGCAAACATATCTTTGATGGTCACTCTGAGGATGTATTATCTGTTGGTGCTACCAGAGAAGTTATTTTGGCTATCAGTAATGGATTTTGTAACATTGAATTATGCAGGTGTAGAGAAGAAGATAAAGATATGTATTTGTATTATATTCTGAAGGTTCATGGGTGTGGACGTACCATTCTCTTCTGCACTTCCATTGCAGCATTGCGACGTATATCTGCAGTTTTGCGAATCTTAAAGGTTACTGCTTGGCCTATTCATGCCCAAATGCAACAGAGAGCTCGTTTGAAGGTGAGTATTGCAAATGTTGTCATTTTCCTATTATCTTCCTAACTAAATTGAAAGAGTAATGCTGTGATACTTCTGCTTCTTAGATTCTAGGTGATCTCAATTATAAAAAGTTCCTTGAAGTTCTATTATGAAAAATGTTGACTTTTTTGATAATGGCATTGCCCTTGTCAATCATGCTTCAAGTTGATTTTGCTGTACTTCTTTATGCATCCACAAAGGTTTTCACAGACCTTTGTCAAGTTCTGGGACCTTCATTAGAGAGAGGTGCAGAGTATGCACTGCAATAGCTGTACTGTGTGTAATGTATTATAACTTTCACAGGTAGTGTATTATAGCTTGCACTGTTGCTGTACTTCTTTGTGCAGAATATCCAGAAAGGTTTTCACAGACTTTTGTCAAGTTCTGGGACCTTCATTAGAGAGAGGTGCAGAATATGCACTGCAATAGCTGTACTGTGTGTAATGTATTATAGCTCGGTCAGTGTTTTAAGAGACAACTTGAAATTTTAGGGGCTTGGCATGACTCCAATCAATTGCTTTATTGAATTTCAATTTAGTCAAGGTTTTCAATCTCCTTAGAAATCCATCCTTGTTACATCAGAACAGTGTCTGATTTCGATCTAGCATGTTCCTTGTTCTACTTCTCCTTAAAACATCTTTCACATTAGTTTGCTCTAAAACAAGCAAGTTTATGACTTTTTAGAGACAACTTTAAAGGTGTTGAGAAACAAAGTGAAACTACTGCAGTAAAATATTCTGAAAGTGTATGCATATCTGATATTTGTCTACTAAACAAGGATTAGCATAAGATTAAAACTGTGTGATTGTAAAATCAGCAATAAGAGATAAATTAGCAAACTGAGATAATACATGATTTACATGGAGAAACCCTTTTGGGAAAAAAACTCCACACAAGAAAGAGGACAAGTATGTATTAATCTTCAAAAGGAGAGATACATCCATACACTAACACTCTTCACTTTGACAGCACTCTGATAGCACTTGTGTACCTGTAAACAATCTCATCAGACTACTATCACATGCTCTCACTATATAGACATGGAGTGAGGACAAAACCATAAATGGTTTACGAAAACAATGGGTACCAAAACCATGGTATCATGCAAAAACCCCATGCCCAGTTTAGAGAGCATCTTCTGAGAATAGCAAATACATGAAAGGCTTCACATGGGCATCTCATGGGCACAATCACTTGGTTCCCTGAATAGAAAATGCAACTACAAAAGCATCTTAGGTGTCGACATCCAATGGCTCAACTCCCAAAGTGGAGCGCTCCAGAATGTAATAGCCAACTCATGTGGGACCTGTCTTGTCATACAAGATTCCTAATCCTCAGTCCTAGCACCTAGAATTGGGAAAATGCATTTAGTACTAAAAAGTCAACTGTAACCATCACTGTTGTGCTCCACCTTCTTCATGAATGCATATGACATCTAATATCAAGATTCCAAGAGAATCTAAATTACACAATAATTTCCAATTACATTCTAAGTGTCCAAGGACACTTTCCAAGAGTGTTGGAGGCACATGAATAATGCATGGGTTTGCAAGGTAAATGGCACCTTAATGCTAACAAAAGATTGGTTTGGTTCAAGCAGCCTATTGCAATTGTATGGCCCCTAAACACAATTATGCAGGTCAGTTGTCATCATATAATGCTACCAAGGTTATGTTCTTCCAAACTCTCTCTCTACATGCAACACTGCTTTCCTGTAGCTCTTTGGTGTTTATCACATTGTATGGACTTCAGTTGGTGCACTGTTAGAGCATTTTAATTACCTGGGAGTACATCTACATAACAAATTAGTAGCCAACCTTGGAGAATTAGACCTACTCCCCCAAACTAAAGCTCTGCTTCTTTATATATAATGGCTTGGTTTGTGCAACTAACATTTTGACATCTTCCATGACATCAACCTTGGATGTTAGAAGAGTTTTCTGATATCTTTAAGTATGGCTCCATCAGGCCCCCTTGGTCCATACCACTGTTCCAATGACATTATTAGATTTGGTTGGTATACAGTGTTTGATAGTGCCACAATTTCCCTTTTCTGTTGATGAATGGCAGGCACCATCTTTTCCTGTTTGGTTGAAATCCCAATTTTTTTTTTTTGCTTTTTGTACTGGGAGATTCTCTATTACTTCATTTTCTGCAATCATTTGCAGATATTATTATGATTTTTTCCTTCTATATATTACTAATAATAAGATATTTTATTAAAAAATACTGCAGACCTAATTTGTGTTAGTTTTAGGATCAGATTTAACAGAAAGCAGAAAATGCAACACATTGATTAAGAACACAGCAATTTTACCCTGGGAAAACCCTCCTACTCGAGGGAGAAAAACCCAGCAAATAATATCTCTTTATATATCAGATAAATAACAGGCCCTAGAAAGGGCGAATACAATACATGGATCTGCACTTATATCTGGTGCAGATTTCATGAATACAATAAGTATTGATTCTTCTCCTTTATCCTGATCTGCTGCTTAGGAAACTCGATCTGCTAATGAAGTTCGAATTGGCGTGAATGAAAATTGCTTCATTGAAATGAGGAGATACCTTCTCCTATTTATACAAGCTAGGCAACTCTTCATCTTAGACCCAACCTTGAACAAGTATAATTTTCTTTTATAAAAGTAAGGCCGACCTGCCTTGACAAGAATAAATTAAGGAGAAAATATCTCTTGAAGCTACCAAACACTAACACTCCCTCTTAGCTAGGGAGGTATTTTCCAGATATCTACATCATGGAGTCTCTCAACATGACGCCCACAATGGTTACACCCATTTGTGGAAAGCTCAAAGGTTCATCACGGAGTCTCTCAACGTGATGTCATCATGGAGTCTCTCAACATGACGTCCACCATGGCTACTCCCATGTGTGGAAAGAAACACATGTACAAGTGTTCATCACGGAGTCTCTCAACATGATATTGTCATGGAGTCTCTCAACATGACGTCCACCATGGCTACTCCCATGTGTGGAAAGAACACAAGTACAAGGGTTCATCACGGAGTCTCTCAACGTGATGTCGTCATGGAGTCTCTCAACATGACGTCTCATCTCAGTCTCAGAGATGAACAAGGGCTCGCACCTCATATTTCTTTGTCTCAGAGAAATATACACTACAAGGGCTTTCACCTCATATTTCTCTGAGACAGAGAAATATACATTACAACAAATCTAAATGATGATGTGACTCCCTCTGAAGCTCCAAGTGCTTGCATCAACCTCTTGACCTCCTTGTCCAAGATTGCTTGCAATGCTTGTCATAGAGGAATGGTTTCCAACACACACCTCCGACACTACAGACTTGTGAGAGTTCAGGATTGTCCTTCTCGACCTCATCTTAGATCACCCTATTCTGAATAGGTTTGCGGAGCTACCAATGTTAAATCCAGATTGACTGTCTTGTGCAATTCTGTTCTTTGCAGTTGAAGAGGTCTTCCAAGGATTTTAGCACCTGGCCTTGCAACACAGCAAACCACTTAGCTGACACCTTCACTTCTTCTCAGTGAGTCACAAAACTCCCTCTTGATCCCTGCCTCAGAGATTGCAAAGAAATCCTTTGGAAGTGAACTCCCCTCCATTGATTGATTTTAGAACCTTAATCCTTTTCCCGGACATGCTCTCAACTCGAGCCTTGAATCCTCGGAATTTACCTCCCTCTGAATGTCATTTCCTCCTCTTCAAAGTAACTGATCACAATGACAATTTGTATAGGTTCTTCGTTGTTTAGTGTCTTCATCTTTCTCAATTTTCTTTGCTGATGCAAATTCTCCATCCAAGGTTGACCCAACCTTGTGCCCTCGAGAGATGTCTACAGTTATGTGTCACCAACTCAGTCTCATGGCTGCAAGCTAAGACTTCATGTTTGTTCATTTCTCCAACCGGCATGACTTCCTCATAGGATGCATCAAGCTCTTCCTCCCTTGAATTCCTTAAGCAATCTCAGATAATTAATTCATCATCCATTTGCTTCTCGATCCAACCTTTGTCGATTCTGATATATCTTTCTTTCATCTTCACTCAATTTCTGCTACAACACTATAGATTACAAGGACAATTTGCTCAACTCAGTTTTCTTAGACACATTATGCAGCCAATCATATTCAATATAGAACCAGGCCTTTCACTGAATCAAGGCACCATCACAGTCCATGCACACATAGAGAATGGTATCGATGGGACCAACCAATCACAATCGAAATTGTAGTTCTCCTTTCATGTCAAAGCCACACTCAAAATTTTTTGCAACTAGCATGAATGGTATCTTAAAAAAGTTTCATGCCAGCGATCACCACTCAAAAGAACCCACAACCTCTCCTAAAAATATCACATGACTCGGCCATAAATAATCGATGTCAGATCCTCTTTGCACAACTCAACAAACTTTTAGGAGAAAGAATAGAAGCTTTTCATTTTATTTAGAGGTACAAACATAGAATACTTATCTCTTTATTACAAATGTCCAGTTAGTGATGCCTTTCAGATTTTGATCTCCATAACTTTTCCTCTGATGTATTCTTCATGCACAGCCATTACCGAATGACAACATACACCTAGCAATTGTCACAACTCCATTCTTTAATTAACTCTCTTCCACGTTGACTCCTCTCTGGGAATGTATGGGTGCAACTCCAGCAATCGCTTTGCTCCTTAAATGCTGCGCCTCAAGAATATGATATTCTGTGATTTTCTTCACTCAAAATGTTGCGTTGACTTGTCTTTGAGTGAAACTACAACGAGTACACCAATGCACAATAGCATACAATGATTCTGATATCGCGCTAGATCTCCTGACTGTATTATTCTGAGGGAATAATGGACTGGTTGTGATGCAAGTTCCGCCATGACCTGGAGTGATTCTCTCGATCGGAGATCAAAGAGAATGTTGCTATCGAATTTCTTCGTGGGAGTGTGAACGCACGGGTTTTTGTCTGGTAAACGAATTCCAATCTTGGCCTTTGCCCTTGTAGTGGCGTTGACTCCCTGAAGTCGGCCAATAGATAGCGCTTTAACTAGAATGTCTTCTCTACCTGTGAGCGTCAATTGGTCCTGATCTCTGCTGTTGTGTTTCCGCCAAGAATGATCACTTCGTGGATTCTACTTTGGCGCCATCGACCTTTCTCACTTCTTAGAATAAATCGATAGCTTTGCCTTGAATACGCCGAGGTGAGTTGCCACTTGCAGTTCGCGTCTTTATGTCACAAAATGATTATTCCCGATTCCACCGAACTGCACAAATGAGGTGATGCGTATGATCCCACCGCTAAGAGCAGATTGAATATGGTGCAAGATGAGCCGCCTCTGTGAATGAAGGCTGCGACTGTAGACTTAGGCAAAGCATCCACAAACCTCTGATCGACATCAGCTTTGATGCAAACAAAAGCAAATATCAAATTGCTCAGAGGTCGAAAACACTAGGCCCGATAAAACCATATGTAGCCTCCAACTTATCATATTCCTTCATCATATTTGCGAGATCATCATCGCTCAAAATAGAAACCAAAGCATCCAAATCCTCCTCTTCGGGCATACAGTTATTATCTCCAGAGCATCATCGTTTGTTTTGTGCAAGCTCGTCTATACCAGCCTGACAATTGATGCACGCCTAGCTCATTGGAATAACGGCCAAGTGAAAGTCTAAATCCTTGAGACATTATTCAAGACCCACCGAACAACACATAGATCGTGTGTGACCATTGTTGACTTCAGTTAATTCTGATTCTTCTCTTCACCGCAGTTCCTGATAATCTGTTGCTGAAAGAGGAACCGATGACTCATAGACTCCTGTGAATTTTCCAATCAGGCGCTGAATTTCCCATACTTCATCGACATGCCCAGAATTATAAACTTCAGGCATCTCCTTACAAATAATCTCCTTCTAGGTGTTGTGACCTTTTTCACACATCACCCCATTCAAATGGGGACCCCCTAATTTTTGCTCCATTCTGGTCTTTTGGCTTTGTGTGTGTGTGTGTCTCTCTCTCTGGTCTTTCCGTCCTTTCGGGGATGTCCCATCGTTTGGCCTAGGTTGAAATATTGGTTAAGTCTGTGAAATTAGGGTTTCCTATCATCCAGGCTTTTTAAAGGTCAAACTGAGTTATCAAATTGGAATTTGAGCTTAGTACAACAATCACGAGGCTTCCAGCAAAGTCTCAGTGAAATTTTATTGAATTCTGACCACTTACTATTTTTAGTAAGTGCACAATCTGGGATCGTTTCATCAGGATTTTGGAATTCTAACTATTCCATCACATTTAGGTAGCTTTAGAGTGCCTACACGAGAGATTTGAACAAATTTGGACAACTTGCTATTTTTGGCAGTTCAAGCTCCAAGAGCCATTTTCAGGGTTTACACATGTGATTTTTCAATACATGTTCGGAGATTACTTCTGGATTTTTCAAAACCTCCGCAATGAGGTAACATGCAAACCGAGACGATCACTATCAGAGTTCAGCCTTCGGAGGCTATTTTTAGGGTTTGCATGCAGAGTTTTTCAACGCATGTCCGGATATTCCTTCTGGGTTTTTCGAGAGCTTCGCAACAGTGTGACATGCAGGCAGAGGGGACCAAGTTTCGAAGACTTACTATTTTTAGCCAGTGCCCTGCATGCAGACCAGTTTTCTGGGTTTTTCTAGGTTTCTTGAGATCCCACGGGCAATATGACATGCAAAATCATCCGGCAGTGAATTGGTCACTTTTCAGACAGTTTCCATTTTTGGCAGGTACACTCAGACAGCAGCCCGACACTTCAATTCAGCATACAAAGCGACATGGAGAAGAAACAAAGTCAAACAGAGACCGTTCGGGATACATGCAAGTCAAATTAGGGTTTCCACTTTTATAGGGGGTAAAATCCAGAGATGGTCAGAATAAAGCACCTCTCCGATATCAGCATGCTTCAAGGTACCTGCTGGCAAAATTTGAGCGAAATCGGAGAACTTACTATTTTTAGTAAGTCATCTCAGGGCCATAAATAGCAAGTTTGCACCCGAGGTAGGTATTAATAGAGCGCTCAAGTTATCAGGATCGGGCATAGCAAGTTTCAAGTCAAACGGAGCCACTGAAGTCAAAAAGTCAAGAGCTTACTATAAATAGCAGGTGGCTATAAATAGCAGGTTGGCATGTGGGATAGGAGAAAACAGGTTCACAAGGCAAAGAAGATCATATGGTGAAATTTTCAGGCAAAGCGGAGCTGTATAAGTTGAAAATTAAGGGACTTGCTAAAAATAGCACAACTTGCTAAAAATATAATGCAAAAGCAAGGGCAGGCAGAGGCATGGAAAATTTTCTAAGTATGGGAAAATAAAAGCAAGAGCTCCAAAAGGCGCCCACCTCAAGAATGAAACTTGAAAATTTTCAAAGTATAAAAAATCAAAGTTGAGCATACAATATGCGCCCACCTTGATCATACTCCAAAAATATTCTAAGTGTTGGAATTGAAAGTACCACCTCCTAAATGCGCCCACCTTGTGAGCTAAGCCAAAATCTCTAAGTATGAAAACGAAATCTTGAGGCCTAAAATGCGCCCACCATGGAGAGGTTAACATGAAAGTTTCTAAGGTGTTCACAACAAAAGCTTAAGGGGTAAAATGCGCCCATAAGCTAAAGAGGGTGGAAAAATGCCTAAGTGTGAAATGAAGGCTTCACATGTTATTTGCACCCTCAAGTGAAAGTTCACCCTAGCAAATGCGCCCAAGGTTGTTGGAGACTTAAAACGTCTAAGGCATGAAATGAAACTAGGCATGTGAAAATGCGCCCAAGGTTGTTGGAGGTTGGATATTTTCTATGGCAAAATTAAAAGTTCACATTGTTAAATGCGCCCTCTAGTAAAAGCTCACCCTAGCAAATGCGCCCACCTTGAAGTAGAGGAAGCAAGTCAAAAAGTTTCTAAGTGTTCAAGTGAAAGTAGCCCATGGCAGATGCGCCCAACCTTGTGAAGTGACTTAGAAAAATATTCTAAGGCAAAAACAAAAGCAGCCACGCTCATTTGCGCCCTCAACTTGAAGCCTACCATGCCAAATGCGCCCAAGGAATAGGCTAAAAATGCCTAAGTATGAGAATGAAAGTGGCTACCTCCAAAGGCGCCCTTAAATGAAAGCTCTTATAGCCATATGCGCCCACCTCCAAGAAGGAGAAAAAGAAAAAAATGCCTAAGGCATGGAACAAAAGCATACCCTATCAAATGCGCCCTTGTGCTAGGAGGGGTTAGGCTGAAATAATTCTAAGGCATAAAGCAAAAGTAGCCATGGCAAAATGCGCCCTCAAGATAAATGGTGGTGGGAAATTCTTCTAAGTATCAAAGGCGAAAGTTGAAGAGGTCAAATGCACCCAAGGATATTTGAGGCCTAAAAACGCCTAAGTTCAAAATGAAAGTACCACCTCTAATTTGCGCCCAAGCTAGAAATGAAGTGGAGATGTTTAAAATAAAAGCAAGCCATGAGAAATGCACCCATCTCCAGCAACTGAATGCGCCCAAGTTGAAGTGATAAGAACATGGAAATTTAAAATCAAATGAGAAAGAAATACGCCCAAGGGGTAAGGATTTAAATTTACTTCTAAGTATGTGGGCGAGGGGTCCAAGAATAAAAAATGCCAAGGGTCAAGTGCACTAGAAGTGTGAAAATGTTCGAAATATTTTCTAAGTGAGATAAATATTTCACTAGAGAAAATGCGCCCTTGGTATGATTATGGAAATTTTCCAGAGGCATGTAAATGAAGCGGGCGAAGTGATGAAATTTCATTCTCAAGGCGGAAACAATTGGTGAATATTTTCCATGGGTCAAATAAAAAAATTAAATGAACCCGTTTAAAAGGCACCCATGAGTTGACAGAGTTGAAAAATTAATTTCCTAAGGGAAATTTTAATATTTTCAGAGGGAATTCGTTTTGCCTAGATTATTTTTCTAACGGAAATTAAATCTTAGAGGGTGGATTATTTCGAGCAAGCAAGTGATTTTAAATCAACAGAGTTGAATATTTTAAAGAGAGAAAATTTAAAATGTCCAAGGCAAATTTCATGAAATTGAAGATTTAAATGACAGACATTTTAACAGGTTGGAAATGAATTTACAACTCCCACGAATTTTTCGAGTTGAATTTAATTAAACACTGCGAGGATTTTAAAATGGAATTTTCAATCAAGTCAAGTGATTTTCTCGTGAGTTGTTTAAATTACTGAGAGTTAATTGGCAAACTAGAGGAAAAAAAATTCGAATTTTTGCAAGGAAAGAATCCTCATTAATGGCAACTGCCATAATGACTGGTTGACAACTAGCCCACTACTGCACCTGAATTAGAAGATTCTGAGTGAAGGGAGTGGTGAATTGATGAAGGTGCTAAAAATAGCTCCAGCACTACTTAGCAGGATTCTTCATGAAGAGTTATTTAAACAACTTCATTTCTTTCATTTCTTCACACATTTCGAAGTGTTGAGAGTTGCTGAAAGTGAGAATTTCTTTGAGAGATCAAAATCTTTTTCGAAGTTGCTGAGAGTGAGGTTGGATTTTACTTTTCTAAGAGCGAAGTTGCTAAAGATTTTAATTCTTGAAGAGCTGAGAGTGTGTTGCTGCAAATTTCAAAATTATATACTGCAGTTGCTGGAGAGGTATTTCTGGATTGCTGAAAGTTGAAGTTGCTACAGATTTTTGAAGTTGCAGAGGTTTTCGAAGTTGCTGGAGATTTTATTTTCAAATTGCTGAGAGTTGAAGTTGTTGCAGAATTTCGAAGTCGCAAAGATTTTCTTATTTGCTGAGGATCTTGTTTTCGAACTGCTGAAAGTTGACTGCTGTTGGAGTTGAGAAGAAATTCGAAATTTCATATTGCAACGATCTCTTTATTTCTTCTAAATTGCTGAAGTTGACAGGCTGAAATCAAAAGAATTCAAATTATTTATGCTGAAGAAATTATTCACATTGCTGAAAGTTAGTAGTTTGCTGTGATTTTCTTCGCCAGTCAGAAGTGAAGTTGCTGAAAGCTTCTTCCTAAGCTCAGAGTTTTTATACAGTTTGAGGTTTGGAATTAGAAATTTATGCTGAGAAATTTTATTTTCAAAAGCTAACTCCGTATCCGCAGCCGTCTCGGAAATTGTTTTATTTTATTAAAAATCTGCAGCCTAACTCATTGTTATTCTATTTTGCAGATGGCCGAAGCAAAGGATGTTGCAGGAACAAGCAGAGTTGCAAATACTGAAGCGGGCAAGGCTAGCTCATCCCGGCAGGCAATGATCAAAAGGCTCGCCAAGCCATTTCTTCCAAAGTCAGCAATTGTTTCAAAGTTGGCGGGATTAAATGACACCAACCTCTGTTCATTTAATCTGAATGCACTCAAATCAAGGATGTACGAACTGGGAGGCCATCAACCGTCAGTCACGGAACATAACATCATGAAAAGTGGGATCTACGCAGCCGTTGGTTTTCCACCAGCAATTCAGTGCCCGAAGCTAATCATGGAGTGTGCGAATTACTACAAGCCGGAACGTAGAACCATTGTCTCTCCAGATGGCAAATTGCTTACCAACTTCACGCCAAATGCTATCGGAGAGGCATTTGGGATTCGAACTTCCAAGAAGATGTTGTATAGAACAAAAGACAGGGCAGATAAGATGTACTCCTCCTCCTTCGAAAGGGTTGCTGCAGTCATCAACAGAGTCTGGATGCAAAAGCCAAAACCACCCCACACTAAACTCCCAAAACAGATAATTGCCGAGGATGTGAAATAGGAGTACTGCGACTTGATAATAATGCTAAGTCGAATAAATGGGAGTGCGCAGGCCTATATCTTCGAGCCTTGGATGTTCTACTTCATCGAGATCATCTTGGAGGGAAAGGAGTGTGTTGATTGGGCTAGGATGAATAGCGACAACATTGATGAACAGTTCAGGAGCCTGAGGAGGACGAAGACTTTCTATATGAGCTCGTATGTGATGTATATGCTGGCGAGAATGACTAAGTACCGAGGGATCACACACAAGGAGCCAATCGGTTGTGCACCTGATCAGTTCAAGATTCATGAAGCCTGCACACAGTTACATTTGGCTAACCCTGCCAGCTACAAGCGGGCAAATGATGCATTTACAATGCATATTGCAAGGACCCTTCAACAGAGAACGCAACAAAGAATATCAAAAGAAGCACAGGCGTTGATCGAAGAATATGGATATTGGCTCATCCAATTTCCGAAATTCACATACATTAGGCTGCAGGGGTTCACCTCATATCCATACCGGTTATCGAGGTACCCCATCGATCACATAGTAATGCTAGAAGTATCTAGGCAATTGATTGCCTATGATAAGATTCAGAAGAAGAAAAAGAAGGGTGGACTTGACTTCCCTATCGCCATAGGGAATTCCACTGAGGTATGCCCCTCCTTGCACGCAGCTCGAGAGGCAGAGGATGAGCTGCAATTCTATCATCTATCGTACCACACAGGCAGGCAGGACTTCGATCCTTACAGAAACATCCGAATGGTGCAGAACGTTGAATACAAGCACAAGGCTCACATAGAAGATTTTTGGGCAAATGCTGTTGATGAGGTTGAAATAAGGAGAAGGATGTTTACCAGACTCCCTCTCAAGTTGATGAGGGAATGCGAGATCATACCAGTTCCCGACCAGGTGGAGGAAGATGTCAACGTTATACAACCTGACTATGAGTCAATCAGGGATACTTTGGTCCCACCACCTGATTGGTCCGAGCCAGAAATCATGGACTTGGACACGCTCTCTATTCCGGTGATGACTTTCACAAGGGCTTGGGTCGATAGGCACGTATGCAGACTTAAGAGCAGATCAATTGCCCTTACTTATGACTTGATGGGTGATCAAAGGCCACTATCGGCGAAAAGAGGAAAACAAGTTGCCCAATCGCCGGAGGCACGAGCAGAAGTACCAACCCAGCCGATACCTTTGAGGATGGAACAAGCATCACCTATGCACTCACAAACTTAGTCTTTGAGTTTGAGAGTGATTTCATTATTTGCTAATCAGAGGGCAGGATTGAATGAGGAATGGGAGCTTGAGGAGGTGGATCAGCCCAACATCCGAGAATCAAATAGTATAAGTGTCAGTGCATCTAGGGGTGGCCAACAAGGAGAGGAAGAGGAAACAGTGGCCGATACCCGTTTCCAGCAGATGTTGGACATGGCATTGGAGAAAGAGGAAAACACAGAACAGGGGACCCAAGGGTCAGGAGATACTCAGCTCGTGGAAGATGATGAGCCCGAGTAGAACAGTGCAAGAAGAGAAGAAGTACACGAGGTGGAGGCAACAGAAGAGCAGCCCCTCGTCATTTGCAATCCACAGCAGACAGTGCCGGATTGGCTTTCGGATAGAATGAGAAGAGACCCCGAGGATGATACAGATCCGGCAATAGAGATGGAAGAATTCCTCAGGAGGATCAGTGCACCTCCAGAAAAGAAGAGAGCCAGGAAATTTTCGAAAATTTCGACTGATGAGTCAGGCTCTCGCACACTCCAGGTTGCTGTCCCAAGGGAGGAGTGTGATCAAGCTGAGGAAAGGCCTGAAAATTACGTGATCACCACTGTAGAGTTGGGTCGTCCTACGGGAGACCAAATTATTGAGGAGTTCGATAACTCCTATCAGGCATTGAAGGATAAGTTGCCCCGTACGAAGGGAAAGTACAAGAGGTTGAAGAAGGAGCATAATACTTTGATAGGATATGTGTAGAGTCTGGCGCGTCCAGGTGAACAGGCAAACCCAGCAGTAGAACTCCCACCAGAGCTTCTGAGGGAGTCAGTTATTGGTTTAGAAGATTTAAAGAAGATGGAAACGGAAGCGGACAAGTGGGTTAGCCATGTTCGTGCTGAGACAGGGAAATTCATGGAGGACCTCGCCAATGCTTATCAGCAGGCCTCAAATATTTTGGCACGAATTAACATGGTGGATCAAGCCTGGGGCGATACCCGCATCTATCAGACGAAGACTATACTTCGTTTGGGGGCTTTGATGCATATACCTCTACAGACCTTGGTAGATGGAGGTGTAATTCAGGAAGGTGACAGGTATGATTTCACCAGTTGGTACTCCTCGGTGGTCACGGGCCGTGGGTTTCATGATGTAGCAAGGGAAGATTCGGCCAGAGTTAGGAAAGCAATGGGCAACATCTTGGAGGGAGTCCTTAATACATTGGAGGCCATATTTGCTCGAAGGTTGGTTCCAGAGGAAATAACTGCTGATGGCTTGAGAGACAAATTGGCTCCATTCTTCTCAGCTGCGAGGTCGCTTGTCCAAGATGACTTTGAGAATGTCTCCACTTTCTCTAGTATAATTCAGAATAGCTAGGACACCTTGGTGGCATGGAGAAAGTCTTACACTCGGCACGGGCAGACGATGGCAGTCTTGGAATTTCAGCTCAACCATATTCCACCAATTTCGGTTCAGGAGGTTGAGGCAGTATTGGCCCGGTTGATCGAGTTTGCAGTTCGAGAACAGGACAGTGGGAACGCTCTGCTGGATGAGGATCTTCTAGAAGATGGTGATGGGCATTAATTGCTCATTATGGTTCTTGCAGGGAGAGTGGAGAATATTCTGTGTATTTATTGCCCACTCCTCCTTGTGGCGGTTTTTAGGGCAGAAACCCTAATTAGGGCATAGGTGGCTCAATCTGAGCCCTTTATTGTAATCAGATCTGAACCGTCCACTGAATTGGACTCATTATAAAAAGGGCATACCCCCTCATTTGTAATTCTATTAGAATTAGAATCAGATCAAGATCAGAGCTAGAGAGTAGAGAGCTTATAGCATTTAGCTTAGAAGTTAGCATAGATTGAGGAGGGAAGAAAACTTTCCATTGAAAGTTTTGTAAATGGTTGTTGTGAACACTTTTCATAATACAAAGAGTTTCATTGCTTGGTGATTTCTTCTTTGTTATGAGTAGCTAGCAAGGCCATTTCATCTTTCCAATTCAAGGTAGATAGAGTAAAATAGACTTTCATTTCATGCAAGTAGTTGTTAGCTGTGGAGTGTGGCATTTAATTTGAGCAAGTCTTCCTTCGTCCATACCACTAGCGGGCTTGCTGACGGCAAGTCTGCCCTGCGTGGTCAACTGGAGTAATAGCACTTAACTTTGATTGTGGTTCATATGTCCATATGCATCGTTGTGATGGTATGAACATGTTGTGTCATGATTTGAACACTTTTCTCATCCTTTGAAGATTGCATCGACTTTGTGGAGGTTGTCCAAAGGGGAGGCAAAGCAGAGTCTGGTTCGAAGATTGTTTAGGTTGATCTCTGCATTCCACCTTTTAGAAGTAGATTGTAGAATTCCTATCCCTTTTCCCTTTAAATTCAGCATTTTCCGGGTCCGTTTAGACATTAGAGCATCATAGCCAAAATCTTTCATTTGCTTCACTTAATTGAACAATTACGTAAGTCCCCTTGAATACCCAGCATATTCACATCAACCAACTGAGTCTATTCGCAATAAAAGGAACCTTGGAGTTGAACGCATGAACTTTCACGCAATCTTAACATGCGGAACACTTTGATCAAGAGAGAATAGAGTGACCGTTGGACATTTTATTCTGTGTTGGTGTTGTCATAAAAAAACACGTCAACACTAGGAATGACGCCAAAGAAGATCTAAAGATGTCAATAAACAAAGAGTGCGCCAGATATAAATTTGACTTGCTTTCAAGATCTTCCCTAGATGAAGAGTTGTCTTGATTGCTTCAACAAATCTGATTGGATCTTTTCTTGGACCCGCTTTGATACCATGTTAGTTTTAGGATGAGATTTAACAGAAAGCAGAAAATGCAACACATTGATCAAGAACACAACAATTTTACCTTGGGAAAACCCTCCTACTCGAGGGAGAAAAACCCAGCAAATAATATCTCTTTATATATCAGATGAATAACATGCCCTAGAAAGGGCGAATACAATACACGGATCTGCACTTATATCTGGTGCAGATTTCATGAATACAATAAGTATTAATTCTTCTCCTTTATCTTGATCTGCTGCTTAGGAAACTCGATCTGCTACTGAAGTTCAAATTGGAGTGAATGAAAATTGCTTCATTGAAATGTGGAGACACCTTCTCCTATTTATACAAGCTAGGCAACTCTTCATCTTAGAGCCGACCTTGAACAAGTATAAATTTCTTTTATAAAAGTAAGGCCGACCTGCCTTGACAAGAATAAATCAAGGAGCAAATATCTCCTGAAGCTACCAAACACTAACTTCTGGATGTTTAAACCTTTTCTTGAATCAGACCATCCATTAACGGTCAGATTTGGAATTCACAAGGAAAGTGATAGAATTTTTGCCTGATTATTTGAACTAAGGAAGAGCAAGGCATGGGATGCATTACAATATTACACAAAATACAATTGTAGTTTAGTTGGCCTGCTCAGCCAACTTCATGCGCATAACCTATTTGATTTGGATTACTTTTAAGGTTTTGCATTACACCTTTTCCTCTCATTTGCAGCTGTAAATCTTTTGTTTGTCAGCTCTTTTGGACATTCTTTGGTGGGTATTGTTTCTCGCTCCTTTTTTTACAATGATGATTTTTAGTAGAGACAATCCTTATACATCAGGATAATGTAAACTGAGGTTATCTATTACTTGACTGTGGAGTCAACCTGAAATATGACCAGAGGCAAGCTCTGGTAAATAAATCTTTGGGCATGCTTCATAGCTTAGAGATGTACGTCAAACTTACTCATGGATCTTGTTCTCCCTAAAAGTTTCATAGGTAGTTTGAATACCCGTACATAGTGTTATATTTGTGGAGCGTTTTATGTGAGCTCCCATTGAGTAACAACCTTGTTTATATGCAAAGAATGCATGAGCTTTTTATTTTCCTAGGCTCTCCATAAGAATTTTGCTAGGGTTGATGTTTAAAGGCTTATGAAGGAGTCAGTCAATTTGAAGTTGAGATTAATTTCAAGAATGTAAATTGATCAATTTGAATGTTATGAATTCTTGTTCAAGGTCAGAGGGTGTGAATCGCATGAATTATTGAGTGCCCTTTTTTGTGGTGGAGCCAAAACTAAGGGGTGGGCTAAAGCCCATTAGAACCAATATTCCACAAGGATGCATCCCCCTTCAAAAAGTTGTTTTAGAGATGGGGACATCCCCAAGATGTGGGGATGGGGATGAAACGTTCTTCGACTGCCCCCCTCCATCGCCTATTGAAATAGAGCGCTCCCCTTGTAGGGGACACCACACAATCCCTAGGATTGTTGGGAGTCCCCATGTTCCAAAAAGTGTGAAACATTTAATTTTTTTTAGTAACACCTATCCCTAACCCTAAATTGCAAATATGCCTCACCAATAATACCTCACACCCCCAAAATACTATAAATAAGTTAACCCATCATCAATAGAAATTAGTGTTAGAAGACTCAAACTTGGCTTAGGTTTGACAAGCTAATATTTGATTTATACTTAGACTGTGCGCTTAGACTTGGCCAAGACTTGACAAATAGTCAACAAATTGAAAAACCGTGAAATATAAAGATTTTAAAAGATATAAAACTTTGATCATGCACTCTTCAATAAATAAACTTTAAAAGACAAACTAACCAAATAGAAGCTACTTTGATCACATAGACATGTATACATCAATTACATGACTACAAAAAATGGATTTTAAATTTTTAGCTGAAGGAAACTGTGATGCCCCCAATCTTATAAAGCAATAATAAATAAACGAATCGCTGCCACCTAAGGAGGGATGACCCTGCATTAAGGGATTAATAAAACAAATTTAAAAGAGATTGCCCAGTCAAAAGGCAGCAACCAGTTTAAGAGTTGAGTGGACGTGTCCATCCCTTGGAGACACCATTTCATGGATAGACGCAACACTATGAGAAACCCATCCCTGTCCTTCGTCCCTTTTGAGGACCTTTTTAAGGCAACCTTGGGATGAAGGAAAGGCATCGAATGAAAGGAAATAGAAATCTGTACTTTCTAAATTAGAAATAATTAATTGTTTGGCATACGTGCAGCAGTCTGGTTTTCTGAGTTTTGTGGTATGAAATCTGATTTATAATTATGCAGTTGCAGTATAATTTAGTATAAATAATTGTGATTGTTTATTAGATATTTGAAATACTAATGATACATTGTTGTTATGACTGCTTACATATAGCAGTGTATATTAAGTATAATTGAATTCATGTTTTTTCCACAATTTATTCGTTATATGTCCTGAATTTTTTCAGCCATGGTTGCAGAGATGAGGAATTGAAAGAGGGGGTACGGTGATGGGGCACTCTCCTAGGTATGCCACCTCAAGGTGGGGACCAGATGAGCCCCATGAGGCCAAGGGGGTACAAATGGTACTACCCTTGGGCTTAGGAGAGATGGGCTTCTGAGGCACCTTGTTGTAACCTCACCCCTCCACCATGGTGAATCAACACAAGAAGTCCAATCATAGGGAGAGGGAAATGGATGGCAAAATGAGGGGGTAATGGGATATGGACACCTCACTGGGTACACCATCTCATATGGATGGCACGAGCCGCATGAGGCCAAGAGGGATGGTATATCCGCTCTTGGGCCTAGGGCAGAGGATCCAGAGACACCCTATCAAGGTCACCTTATCCTATGCTCTCCTATGGTTGAGCTTCTCAAACAAATTTTAAACACCTTATGAACCATTTTATATTTCTGATGAGATTTTGATGATGCTTAATTAAGATTGTCAATTTATTGAATTTTTGGTTGTAAATGGTTTCTAACATGTTTGCAAGGCTTCAATCAGATAAAGGTAATCCTAAACCAGCTTGTTCATTTGAAAACCAAGATTTAGGGCTAAATTAGGGCACTTGCAAGTTGTGGACATTACAATTGGTATCAAAGCATTATTTTGCCAGCCTGAGGGATAAAGAATAGTTAATGATTAGCCAAAGAGCTTTTTGAAAGTCTTAGACAAAGAGAAAAGGATAATTGCCCTAAACAACAACCACAACCAAGGCCACACAAGAAGGGAGCAAATGGAACACAAATTTAGGACCTTCATGGAGCAAACAGAACAAGCCTTACAAAATATAAATACAACCATAAATTTTCTTAGGCCACACCAAGGAAATAGGAGGGAAACCACCCCAAGCCAATCTAAAAATGATAGTACATGAAGATCTACCCCTAGGATAACCCGACCTCCCTTCTTAACCAGGGAAGGGCCGACAAGGGAGGAAGAGGAAGTAGATGCACAAAATCTTGATTGGGATCATCTTGCTGAAGCATATGCAAGACTCAATCTATAAGTTAAGAGAAGTATCCCTTTTACAACATATTGTGAGGCTAGGACCAGGAATACACAAAGAAGGGGAGGAAACCCAATTATTAGGGACTTGTAGCACAAGGTAGACAAATTAACTCTCTCAAACTTCGATGGATCAAGTAAGATCACAGCCCAAGCATAGATCCAATAGCTTGATACATACCTACCTCTTAACCCAATGGTAGAAGAGGATGCCATTAAGTTCACCATATTACACCTAGAAGGAGTAGTCCATGAATGGTGGTACATGGATTGGTCACCCAAAACCATCAAAACATAAAAACCTATGTTGCCTTTATTGAAAAATTAATTGAGAGATTTGATCATAAGCATCCCAAGAAATACTTCAAAGGGTTCGCAAAGATTAAGCAAGAAGGTTCCATTGAAGATTACGTGGCTGAGTTTCAAAGACTATCCGTCATGGTACCCAGAATCATGGAAAGGAGGCTTATCTACTTGTTTATAGAAGGACTGTCGGATGCCACCTGAGGTCTAGTAAGTGCCTTGGATCCAATTACACTCCAAGAGGCAATTCTTAAAGCCACTAGACTTGACTCCGCCCAAGCAAAGGAAAAGGATCACTCTAAGAAGATGACATCAAAAGATAAGCAATTCTATGGGAAGGATGGGTGCAAGAAACCATACCTTTCTTATAATGACCAAGAGGAACTAAGGAAGAAGGGTCTTTGCTTTGATTGCAAGAAAAAATGCGAAAGAGGACAAACTTGTAGACAAGATAAAAACCAAGAAGGAAAGCTGTGTCTTAAATGCAAAAATATATGGAAGCCAGGACACCTGTGCGATTGACATGACCTTAGGAGGAAAAACTTGTGTTTCAAATGCAAGGAAGATTAGGAACCTGTACATATATGCGGAAGAAAGAGGAGCCAAGCCCACAACATTGAAGCAACATCGAATAAAGTGACAGGAAATGAAGATGAAGTTGGCCCAAACATAAAAATGAGATACGAGGAAGAGAGTGAGGAAGGGGGGGGGGAAAGGGGGGGGGCTTGGCCTCCATCTCAAGGGCATCAAAACATCACACCTTTAGAATCCGAGGTGTGATTAAAGGCAAACAAGTAACAACCCTCGTAAACAGTGGGGCTACCCACAATTTTATTGACGAGAACTTAGCAACAAGATTGAAGTTAGAAACAAAAGACTTTAAGGGATTTAAGGTGGCTTTAGCCGATGGATTCACTACACCATGCACAAAGAAGATCTCCCAACTTAACATCACTTTGGGAAAGCATCCAATCAAGGATAAGTTCTACGTTGTAAAGCTAGGGGATACCGATGTAATTTTGGGCACCCCTTGGCTACACTCATTAGGAGATGTCACCCTAAACTTCCCAAAATTAGAGATAAGTTATGAGCATAATGGAGAAAAGGTCTTATTGCAAGAACTATCTGATGGGTCCCCAAGGGTAGTCTCGGCCAAGAAAATGGGAAAAATCCTTAGACATGATCAAGTAGAATGGGTATCTCAATGTTTGATCCTAGATAAAACTTCTCCCAAATGGAAATTAGTCCATATAGACTTACAACCATTACTAAAGAAGCATAAGAGGGTTTTTGGTAACATTCCTTCGGGACTTCCTCCTAAAAGAGGCGTTGAACACTCCATTGAACTAGAAGAAGGATCAAAACCGGTTGTCACCACTCCCTACTGCCACCCTCACAAATATAAGGAAGAAATTGAAAAGACCATGAAGAAATTGCTAGAGATGGGGCATACCCAACCAAGTTCCAGTCCCTTTGCCTCATTTGTTGTACTTTAAAAAAAGAAAGATGGCATAATGAGGATGTGCATCGATTATAGGGCATTAAATAAAAAACAATAAAGAATAGATATCCCATTCCCCAAGTTGATGAGCTTATTGACGAACGCCATGGAGCAATCTATTTCTCTAAAATTGACCTAAGATTGGGTTATCGCCAAATTAGACTAAGGGAAGAGGACATACCAAAGACAACTTCTAGGTGCCACTATGGTCATTTCGAGTTTCTTGTCTTGCCATTTGGGTTAACCAACACATCAGCCACTTTCCAATCTTGCATGAACCATATCTTCAGAGGGCAACTAAGGAAATTCCTATTGGTTTTCTTTGATGACATCCTAATTTATAGTAAGACCTGGGAGGAACACTTAGAACATGTAGATGAAGTACTAGAGATACTTGAACAACATTCCTTATTTGCCAAATTATCCAAATGCGAGTTTGGTATGGAGGAGATCTTGTACTTGGGGCACAAAAATAGTGCTCAAGGAGTAAGGGTGGACGAAGAAAAGATTGAGGCAATTCGAAGTTGGCCAAAACCCAAGACTCTAACACACCTCAGAGGGTTCTTGGGACTCTGCATTTATTATCGAAGATTTGTAAAAGGATTCTCAAAGTTAACCACACCACTCAATGATCTAACTAAGAAGGGAGCATTTATGTGGAATGAAGGAGCACAAACAACTTTTGATAAGCTTAAGGAAGTAATGAGTTCTTGCCCAGTATTGGCAATACCAGATTTCTCCTCACCCTTTGAGTTATATTGCGATGCCTTAGGGGAAGGCATTGGGGTAGTATTAATGCAAAATAAACACCCCATAGCCTTTCAGAGTAGAAAACTCAAGGACATAGAAAGAACATACTCAGTTTACGACAAGGAGATGCTAGCAATTATGCACGCCCTTGCAAAGTTTAGACAATACTTGGTTTGTGGAAGATTCACTGTGAAGACCAACCACAATAGTCTAAGATTTTTCCTAAACCAAAAAGACTTAAATGATAGACAACAAAAATGGGTAAGTAAGTTGCAAGCATACGACTTCGACGTTAAATACATGAAGGGCAAAAACAATATTGTGGCTGATGACCTGTCATGAAGACCCCACCTCAGTTCAATGACAAAGATATCCACAAAATGGAAAACATCTGTACTCACAAAGTATGCCAAGGACTCATTCTCAAGTGATATAATAAAAGGGAAGATACAAGAAGAGGGGTATTGGGTTATGGATGACCTCATTCTCTATAAGGACCGGATATACATCACACCTGGGTGAAAGGTAAAGAAGGAAATTTTGAAAAATTACCATGACAACCCATCAATTGGACATCAAGGGTATTGCAAGACTTACAAATAGATCAGGGAGAGGCTCTCATGGAAAGGCCTTAAAGGAGACATGTTGAAACATGTTAGGGAATGTTTGGTGTGTCAAAGAAACAAAGAGGAACATATATATCCAGCAGGACTATTCCAACCCCTGCCCATACACAATAAAAAATGGGAGAGCATATCTATGGACTTCATAACGGGGCTACCTAGGGTACAATGGAAAGATTGCATCTATGTAGTGGTGGATCGCTTAACCAAATATGCACACTTCATGGCTATATCAACAGAATTTAGAGCCCCCCAAGTGGTCGAAGTCTTCTTTAAAGAAGTTTTCAGATTACATGGACTACCCCAGAACATTGTGAGTGATCGAGATAGTCGTTTCCTTAGTCTATTTTGGCAAGAGCTGTTCAAACTAGTCAGAATAGAGTTAACTTCCAGCACTAGCTATCATCCACAAACTGATGGGCAAATCGAGATTGTCAACAAATGGCTGGAAGGGTATTTAAAAAACTATGTCACAGGGCAGCAAAATCATGAATTAAGTAGTTACATTTGGGAGAGTACTGCTATAACACCACTCACCACATGTCAATAGGGATGAGTCTCTTCCAAGCATTATATGGATACACAACAACATCCTTTGAAGACTTGATCCATTCAAAGAGCCGTGTGTTGGGAGCTAAATTTCATACAACAAAATATGGATACCATGAATGCGCTTAAGGACAACCTCCACCAAGCACAAAACCAACAAAAGGTGTATGTGGATAGGAAGAGAATTGAATGGACATTTGAGATCGGAGATTTAGTCTTTCTGAGGTTGTAGCTATACAAATAGTCATCACTCAAAGTCAATGGAGCAGAAAAACTTAAGCCTTGATTCTATGGACCATATAAAATATTGAGGAAGATAGGAGAAGTGGCCTACAAGTTGGAACTTCCCATAAATAGCAGAATTCACAATGTGTTTCATGTATCTCGCCTTAAAAGGATGTTGGGGCAACATGTCATTCCATGCTCGGAATTGCCACCACTTGATGACGAAGGCAAGTTTTATTTGGAACCAGAGACTATCCTTACTATGCGAGAAAAAAGACTTACAAAATAGTTGAGGAATACCTTGTCAAGTGGAAGGGTCTACCTACTGAAGATGCAACATGGGAAGGAGCTGACATATTTGATCATCTAAATCTAAAGTTTCTTGAGGACAAGCAAATTTGGGAGGGGAGGATTGTGATGCCCCCGATCTTATAAAGCAATAATAAATAAATGAATCATTGCCACCTAAGGAGGGATGAGCCTGCATTAAGGGATTAATAAAACAAATTTAAAAGAGATCGCTCAGTCAAAAGGCAGTGACCAGTTTAAGAGGTGAATGGATGTGTCCATCCCTTGGAGACACCATTTCATGGATAGACGCAACACTTGGAGAAACCCATCCTTGTTCTTCGTCCCTTTTGAGGACCTTTTTAAGGCAACCTTGGGATGAAGGAAAGGCATCGAATGAAAGGAAATAGATAAGTCGGTGCCCAAGATTTGTTTGTAATAGAGGCCAAGGTTGTAATGAATATAAACAAGATCATTCAACTTTTGCATTGACAACTTCTTGGAGTGTATGTGCTCAAACATGTTTGATTGCCATGCATATTGAAACGTTGCATGGTCAGTTCAAGACATGAGTTGCAATCCTTTGAAGATTTGGCACCTTAGCACCAAACCTTTTCCATCATGCATTTGAAATCACAAAAAAAAAGAACTCATCCCATTGTTCAACTTTGAGTTTCAACACTAGCATAAAAAAGGATAAGTTTTAATTTTTAAACTTAAATTACACACTCACTAAACTTTTACCTAGTTGCAATGTTGTTTGAGTTGCCTTGCATATATCTTGTGGAAAGAGGTCCCATTGTGCAAGTTTGTAGATCTCAATCTGAGAGATTATGTTCGCTCCAAGCTAAGGATTAGGTATAATTTGTTCTGTGATTGTGTAGAGTCCACCCAAAACCTCCTCATCCACCTCAAAAACCAGGTGGAATTGGAATGTTAAGAAATAGGTAATAGCATGTAGGGGCTTGTGAAGCTGATAGTGCCATCGTTGATCAATGATGTCCCATGTGGAATGATATTTATCCTCAACTACACAATAAATGGATGTAATGGCCTCCTTGGCCCTATCCATGCCCTCATATATATAGTTTGTCGTAGGATTCTCCTCATTAAAAACTCAAAGGAGAACAACTGTGATGCCCCCGACCACATAAGAGATTGCAGGCAGTAATTTTGACCAAGATCACCACTCAATAAACAAAAGGGGTGATTAATATTAATGGGCGGTGACTTTGGTAACAAAAGGGCCGATGAATATTAAATAGGTGATGACCTTAGAAAGGCAGTGATAATATCATATTGTGCAGCGATTAATACCATCAAAGTCAGCGATAAAGAAAGAACTATATGTATTAATGATGAATGACTAATAAAGGCAATGATTAAATATATGGAAAGGCAGTGATTAATATATAAGAGAGCAGCAATCAGTATTGTAGAAGGCAGCGATTCATTGTATAAAGGAAGCGCTGGCAATGAGGGAGGATTGTGGATTAGTTAATAAAGAAACAATAATTAATGTATGAATAGTTATGACTCTTTCAAAGGATAGCAACTATGAAAGGGTGTGTCTCTTGTTAAATGAATGGTTGTGACTCTCCCCACCATGGAAGATGTAAAAGGGAAATAAATGAGTGGGGAGAGGCATCAAGGAATGAAATGGATCAAGCCTGATCATGGAAACAATCAAAAATAAAATCTGCATTCAGAAAAGCAGCAACAGTTGATATAATTAGTGATTGGTATGCACTTGAATATATATGCATTTAATATATATATTATTTGATAGGCATGCAAAGATACGTATAGTTACTTCATAATGATTGATTTGCAATAAGGGAGATATGTGTTGTCTAAATGGGTAGTGTTGATGCGTGTTTTATGACACACCAAACACTCTAGAATAAAGTATCCATAGACACTCTATCCTCTCCTGAAAAATTACCTCTTGTGCTAAGATTGCAAGAAAGGTCACACGGTAATTCCAATGTTTCAAAATTTGGGGTGCGGATAAGCTCTGTGGTCGTTGTGATTCGCTGGTAACCCAAGGGAATTTACTTTAGTAAGTCACTTGAAAGCAAGGAATTGAATGCAGTGTAATTTTTGGGACTTTTCTGATTTTGGATAAAAAATGAAAAAGAGCGAGGGTTAAGAAATCCTACACTAAACCTATGGAACTAAGAGATTGCAAAGATTGAATGAAACTAATCAAAACCATGCTTTGTTTCACCACGTAAAACGACAACTACACAAAAGTAGGTGCAATCTTCTTGGATTTGTGCTTAAAATTTTCCACCACAAACAATACCATCAATAGAACAACATCATTTGAAGTAAACTTTAAAGCATCCACATTAAAGGCTCAGTCTAACTTTACGCATCGAATGACAAGCATCCATTTGAAGAAAGTATGAGCTAAGTTACACCAATCTCTACTATCAATCTTTCGTTCCACTAATATTCAAATAAATTTCTAATCTAGAACAATTCTATGAGAAAGAGAAAATACGTAACCATGCAACCATTTGACAATGAAAGGATTCAAAGCATCTCATGCATTAATGAACTTTATCATCATAATAGTTTTCGCAACAATTTCATAAAATCTCTCCTCTTATTTCTATGCTCTACAATTCTATCTAACTTCTAATTCCTCTGATTTTTTTTATTGTCTCTAATGCCTTTCAAATGAAAGTGGAGGGGTACTTATAGAGTTCCCGAATACAATGAACGACCAAGATTAAATCAAGATCAATGGCCCAGATTTAAAACAAAATAACCCTAATTAGGGTTGCCAAAATATCAATCAGTTAACAAGCAGATGAGTCATCCACTGAGAGTTGCGTCCTTATCGGCTTCCACATTGTTCTGTCCGATGAATTTGGACATGATGGCACCAACCTCCTCGATGGTGATGTCCGACAATGTGTTGACTTTGTACTCCAACAGGTTTAAACTATCTGCACATTCGGCGAAGGCAACCATCCACTTTGATTCTTGTTGCAGGAAGGTATTTCAGACGGTCAAGAGGTCAAATGCCTTAGTCAGATTTTCTTTTAAGACAGGCATGGCGGAGAAAATCTTTTGAACTTGACTTTGCATATTGCCTGGCTGCAAGTCATTCTCTCGGACAATGTCTTTGTCCAACACATCTGCTGCCATATGGAAAATATTATTTTGAATTCCCTTCACCTGCTCATTGATTTTGGCACTTTCTGCCTTAACCTTTTCCAAGACCTCCACACGTGAAACCAATGCACAATACCAGTTGCCAAAGTCATATGCCGCTCCAATTGCAATGATCTCCTCGTCGATCAACCTTTGCTTAGGAACTCCCCTTATGTCTCAAAGACATGGAATGATTCTATTTTGGATGTCCTGGAGTCCGTCCCATGCTTCTGCCAAGTTTGCGACTTGTATGAGTAAAGAAGAAGTGTGCCCATGAGCATGTACCAACTTTTCTACGAATGCCATTACTTCTCCCTCTTTCCCTGCCATCCACTTTTTAGTTTCTCTGGCGGTAGTCAATTCCTTTTCAAAATTTCTTGCCGGCTCTTGTGATGAATTTGGAAGTAGAGGGGCTAATTGGTCACCTTGGTTGAGTGGCCTTGTCAAATGCCGAATATACTCTTTTAGGTGCTCAACCTCCATCTTATATTCTTTCTTCTTCAAAGTCTCCTTTTCCAACCTGGATTTAATGGTGGAAACGGAGTTATCTAGGTCTGCCACTTATTGTTCTTTCATTGTTGGACCAATGTCAATAACTGTAATGGTATACTCACTTGGAGTGATTTCATCCTGTGGCTTCTCAACTGTCGGCACTGCAATTTGCATAGTACGATTACCAGTTTCATCTCTTTGTATGGTGGAGAATTTCTTGGCCGGTTTCTTTGTTTTAGCTTGTTCCAACCTTGCTAAGAAATCTGCAATATCATCCTCTTCTGGCATCTTGACTGGTACCTTGACTTAAAGCCTTTCCTTTAGCCAATCTGGGATTGTCGGCTGTTCAACTCCATCATCCTCATAATCCGGAATGTTTTGGATGTCTTGGACTTCTTGCACTGATGGATCATCCTGAATGCCTCTGAGGGCTGAAATCATTCCCTCTTGGAAGTCGTCTCCCATGACATCCACATCCTCATTTGACTCACAGATTTCCGTGCCTATTGGGGAGTGATGATAATCATCCTTTAGCTGCATCGGCTCCATGTCTCTTTCCAGAATTGGCGAGGGAATTCTAACTTGTCCCCACGATTCTTCTTCCATGATCAATATATGCTCCACATTCTTGGATGTGGTTGAATGAAGGGGTTTGGACTTTTTCACCTTCTGGATTGGTTCCTCACCTATCGCCTTTTCCTTGCCCTTTCTTTTTTTCGGGTTGGTGGCCTCAACTAGCTCGTCTCCCTGAGAAGCACCGGCATTGGAAGAACAGGACTCAGCTTCGCCCATCAAGTCATACGTGAATGGCATATTCCGTTGCCGCAAAATTTGTACTTGCTGGTCTACCCACCATTGCGAGTACTTAACCACAAGCCTCATAAGAATTGTCAGGTCACCAAGTTCCGGCTCAGACCATTTAACAGGAGGAAGCGGCAACATCTCATCAAAGCCTAGTTGCACGTACACTTCATCATCATCCAGTTGATCAGGCACATAGAAGAGTTCAGTTGTCCTGATCATATCCAAAGGCAATCTGACCAAAATCTCTTCCTCACTTCAAATTCATCAGCAGTGTTCGCCCAAAAGTCCTCAAGGTCGATTCTGTGCCTGTATTTTCTTCCGTCCACAACTCCAATGTGATTAAGTGGATCAAAGTCACTTCTGGATTTGTATGAAGTGAATGGATACCATTGTATTTCCATTCGGGCACTTTCTGCTGCCTGTGTTGATGAACAAGATTCAACCATGTTTCCAATAAAGAGAGGAAACGTGACGGCGACTTTCTGTTTGGGCCTTTGGATGTTTTGAAATGTTTCCAACTGCCTTAGAACCTCCAACAAAATCATTCTGTTAGTAGGATAGATTGGCAGCTTGTAAGGAGAGTCCGCGAATCCCTGGATTCGGATGTAGGTGAATCTAGGAAACTGGATAAACCAGGATCCGTATTTGCTGACTAAACTTTTCGCCTCACGGGTGAGCCTTTGATGTGTTCCACCTTGAAGTATCCGGGTGATATACATAAGAAAAGCATCGTGCGTCCGTCGGAAGTGTGACTTCTCGCTCAGCTGCAATTGAGGATAGCAGTTATAAACCTTGAACTCTCTTTTGCCATTGCCGACTACACCCTTGCAGATTAGACCGGCATATCGGTAGGTTCGAGCAAGCAAGTATATAATATAGGAACTCATGAAAAGCTTTGGTCTTCTCCAAGTTGACCAACTGCTCGTGAATACTATCACTGATCATCCTTGACCAGTTAACCATTTTTGCTCCGGAAGTTACTTCGTCAATGAAGTAATACGTCCAAGTTTCAAAAGGTGCACCCTGAGGATTACCCACTATTCTGTTCAGCATCAAGACCATATCTCCGTAATCTTCCTTGAAATCCGGTCTGAGTAACTTCTTAGGCACTTTTTCGGCTAAAGGTCTAGGCTTTACCAACCAATTCTTGTTCATGTTTGTTGCACAAAGGATTTGTTTGTCTTCATACAATTTTTGTGCATCTTCTTTTGACCGATAATATGTTCAATGGTAAGCTGGAATTCCAAATGCCTCCTGTATAGCTAGCTTGCCCAGATATGCCAACACTCTACCATCTGGTGCTTCAATTTGCCTTTTCTCAGCATTGTAATGCAATGCACACTCCACAATTAGTTTTGGACATTCGATTGCCGGCGAAAATCTTGCAGCTTGAACTATGCCGTTTCGCATCATTTTCCGTGCAATTGGCGTAGGCAAGAGTTCGTCACTTCCGTACATTCTTTTCCTGAATTCATCAAAGTCAACATGGCCAAGGTTGGTATCCACAATATTTTTCCATTTGGAGACGATCTTAGACTTCGGCTGCAAACCTTTGCTAGCGAATTTCATTTTCTTCGAAGATTCTTCTTTGTCCAGCATAAATCTGCAAAAGAAAATATTAAAATTTAGAATTTATTTATGCCATTACTTCGAAACAAAACATATTCCAGCCAGCTTGATAAATTAAATCTTGAAGATAATCATTGCTGGAAATGGAAGAATTTTATCAAATCGAAAAGAGAAAGTAAATCTGCCTGGCAATAAAAAATTGTATTGCTGCTGAATAAATTTGCCCTTTTCAGCCTTTACTTTGGAAGAAAAAATTACTTTCTTCACAAAACTTCTCTTGAAAGATAAAACTTCTCTTCACAACTCCGTTTTCGAGAGAATGATTGAGAAATGAAATGCAAAACCAATTTAAGGTTGAAAAAGTCGACTCATTTAGCAAATTTTACTTGTTTCCAATTAATCCAGTTTGAACTTGGCTTGCACTTCTCTTTCGAATAGCAGTTTCAATTCTCAGCACCAGTTTGCAAAGAAAGTTTCTAATTTCGTTGCCAGCTCAATGAAGTCTTCTCTTTTCTTTCTCTTTTTCAAAATTTGCCTAGAGAAAATTCGAATTTTCTCACTTTAATGGCTTTGGAAAATAAAATATTAAAAATAATATTTTATGTGTTATTTCCAACCCGTTTGTTAAAAATAATAATTAAGTCATGGTATTTTAATTATTTTAAATATCCAAAGGCAAATTTAAATTTTATTTTTCAAATTGCTTCGTGCCTCTGCCTAAGGCAAATTTTCTTCTTTGTCAACCTTGCCTGTGATTTTGCCATGATTTTTTAATTTCTGGCGAATTTCTTCATTGTCTAGACATGCCTTTTAATTTTTTAATTTTTTCAATGTCTAGACTTAGGCAAAATTTTAAATTCTTTTATTTCTCTAAGGCAAAAATCTTCAATTTTCATTTCTCCAAGAGTTTTCAGCCATTCAAGGCCTAGGCGGACTTGCCTTGTGTTTCCTTTCCATTTTATCAAGCCTAGGGCGGACTTCCTCTAGCCATTCGCCATTTTATTCACCATGGGGCGGACTTTCTCTAGCCATTTATTATCTCCAACCTTCTTGGAGTGGACTTCATCATGTCACAAGCCATTTTCTTGGGCGGACTTGGCCTAGTCTCATGCCATCTTCATTTTGGCGGACTTGCCAGTGGGTTGAGCCAACTTCATTATGTGCTGGGCGGACTTGCCAATACCTTGTGCCATTTTTGATTTAGGCTAGGCGGACTTGACCTATCCTCAAGCCATTTCTCCAAGGGCGGACTTCACTAGCTTCTATGCCATGCTAATTTGATAAGGGCGGACTTGCCACCACTTTGTGCCATCTCCCACCTTCTTGGAGCGGACTTGGCTTGCTTCCATGCCATCAAACTAGGGTGGACTTTGCCTTGTGCCAAGACAACTTAACAATATGCTGGGCGGACTTGCTTAAGCCTTAATGCCATCTCTTCATGGCGGACTTGTCCAAGCTTTGTGCCGTGAACTTTCTTCCTATGGCGGACTTGCTCAATGTCCATGCCCTCTTACCTCCTCTTGCTTGGGCGAATTTAACACATGCTTGTGCCATGCCTTAGACAAATTTTCAGATTGTTCAAAGTTTTCACCCATTTCTATTTTGGGACCTTCTGAAGTTGATGTTGATGCAACCTTGATCTGCACACTTTCTAGAAATAGAAACCCTGCCAAAAATAGAAACTTTCTAAAAAAAACCCCTAAAAAATAGGAAGTCCAGAATGGGCTAAAAATGCCAAAAAAAAGATCCTAAAAAATAGGGAGCCGGGGTGAAAACCCTAAAATTTAGGAGGTGTCAGAATTGACTGAAATGACAGTCGATCCTCGTCTACAAGGCCTTCTAAACACTTTGATGACGTCCGTGCACTGATTCTGGCTGAAAATCATTTCTTGACTTGGATGACTCTTCAAAAACTCAAATTCTCAGTACCCAACCAAAAGACCAAAACGCAAAGGCAAAGCTCAAAAGGAAAACTACTAGGGTACCCATTTGCAATGGGACGATGTGTGAAAAGGTCACAACAAGTAGATAAGGAAAAATAGTGAATTGAATTTGTTTATATTATTATAATTTACATCTTTTCTTTAAGCAATCACGTGTAAAGATCGCAAGGAGACATATTGGCCAAGTGCGATATAGGAATTGTCTTGGTTGGGTGTTCCTAAGATGAAAGGAATTGTCTTGGTTGGATGTTCCTTTTCTGGCGCCCTACCATGCGTTTCTCGCCCATCCCTACCATGATTGGTTATTGGAAATGAGTCTATAGATTAGATTCAAGTTTAAGTTGTTGTTCATTATTTCATAAATGTTAATAGTTCATTAATTCTTAAGTTCAATATTTATTATATGATTTGCTACGGAATATTATTTGTTAAACAATTTTATGTTGTGTAATGGTCACTTAAGGCAAGTTCAGGCATACGCCAAGTAGGGGACATTACAATTGGTATCAGAGCCTTAATCCTGCCAACTTGCGGGACAAACCCACTTTAACCGCCATTCAATTAGGATTAACTATTCAGCCCTCTTCTTAAAGTAAGTCAAAAAATAAAGTCAAGTGGGCCAACATTGCATTTCTATACGTGTCTTTCACATGTATGCTTCGTGTCTTACGTGTATTTATGTGTATACTTAGTGTATTACGCGTATCTATGTGTATACTTCGTGTCTTACGTGTATTTATATGTATGCTTCGTGTATTATGTGTATTTATGTGTATGCTTCATGTCTTCCATGTGTCTTCAACAGCACTAACAAACTAACTTATTTAAAATTAAATTATTAGTTTTCCACAACATTTGAGGAGGATGATTAGATCAACCAAGGCATTGGCCCAGTGTACCTGAGTATACAAAAGATATGAATATAATATATTGATATTCAGAATTATCATCGCATTGTTCAGTGTTGTTTCAATTGATTCATTGTGTTAATTAGTTTATAGTTTAACTTTACTATTACATAAAAGACTTGGATAAAATCATAATTGTTCAAATACTATATTATATTTGCACTGCTGTTTCCTCACCACCCCCAAATATGGGTCTAGAGTTCCATTGTTCACAAAATCAATCCTTGTGTCCCTCCATCCCCACATTCAAAAACTTTGTGGAACATTGATTAGAACTAACTATTGGTGAAATAAATAGAAGCCATACCAGAAGCTATCATATACAATGTCGCAAATGTGAAACCAATAAAAATTGAAAATTTTAATAACAAAGGTAAGTTTCCGGGGAAAGAATCTCTCTAACCCAAGAGTGTCTTTGAAACCAGTAAATTACTTATGCACACAGACAGATTTGAGATATGGTGGATGCAAGAGTGCAAGAGTGCATTATAATTATTTCACTAATTACTATCACTCTTACTTCTAAATAATCTATGAAGGGACATTTAAGGGAGTTATTGTGTGATAGGCCAAGCCATCGGAAATTGAAAATGGGAAAATAATCCTTACACAGTAATAATTCGTGGTAATTTTACAGATTAGTGATACTTTTATCCTTGACAATTAGCAACGGATCATTACACTATAATTATCCTGTTGTGATGGTTAGAGATTGATGATGAAACATAACAGATGTAGTAACGAATATCCCATTAATGATTATTTGAAAAAGGGGAGGTGGGGCGGCAAGTCCTTGTGTGGAATAAACTGCATCGATAAAATCTAGTACTGCACACTAATAGTAATTAAATAACTGTGGCCCTGTAAAAGTTAAAAGATTGTTTTAGTTTCTGAAGATTAAACACTTTGATTTTGAAAATAAGAAGTATGCATATTACTTGATTAGTGTTGCATAGGGCAGTCTGTTATTTGTATGTTATTATGTTTCTTAGCATAGACAGTTCAGATTTAATATATGCATAAATTTATTCAATGATCTTGGTGTGTTGGCATTATTGATTTTTTTTCAGATTTTTTTTTGTCTTCTCATTTTATATTAGTTTTGTTTATGTATAGGCTATGGATCGTTTCAAGGAAAATGAGAACTGTGTTCTTGTGGCGACGGATGTTGCAGCAAGAGGTCTTGATATTCCTGGTGTTAGAACAGTCATTCACTATCAACTACCACATTCTGCAGAGGTTAGTTTAACTTTAGGGTATCATACTTTTTATTTTGCACTCAATTCAGTTTTATGGAAACATCTTTTACTGCTTAGTTTAAAAATGTTAGATCAGTTTTCTCCTGTGCCATTGAGGTTAACATATGTAAATCAGGTCTATGTTCATAGGAGTGGGAGAACAGCCAGGGCCGCTACTGATGGATGCAGTATTGCACTTATTGCTCCTAATGAAAGATCAAAATATATTGCCCTTTGCCGTTCTTTTTCGAAGGTAATCAATTAGTAAGACTTATGCAGTTATCCTCAGAATTTATCATAGTCCATTCTTTTTTAAGCCAAAAAAAGTGATTTATACCAAATAAATTAAACTGAACAGAAATGGTATTGTAAAGTAACTTGAACAAGTTAAGACTGGTAAAACATTTGTGCAAATTATTAAGTCTCTGATAGTTTATCCATAATAAGATTTGTCATAGATCAATCGTTACTCATTTGTCATAGATGTACTGGTTTTCTCTGCTATGAATTACCCTATTTCTAACAAATAATTATCCTATCCATGGCTCTAAATATATATCTTTAATGATGGTTTACTCCTTATTTTTATGGCTATGACATCACAATTTATGATTAAACAGCCTTATACATTATTGTTATTGATTGCTTGTAATTGGACACATGTATTTCCTCTGTCTCAAAGTAGGGAAGACATCACACAATAATGCAATCTAGGAAAAAAACTGTGGAAGCCATATGAATTTTTTTTGAATATAATCAAATGCAGATCCAAAAAGCATTTGCAAAATATAAAATTAGAATAAGGGGGTTCAAAAAATATGGGGAGGATATTTAATAACCACCCCTGATTTTTGTTTTTGAAAATACCGTTTGCTGATTTGTAACTAAGTTACCAGGTTCTTCAATTTAGCCCCCCCCTACCTGTACCCATATGTATGGGTTCGGGCTTCTTTACGGTCCTTCTGGGGTTTCGCCTTTGGTTCGACATTTGCTACCCGGGTTCAATTTAGGGCATCCCAAGATGAAAATCCTATTGTTTGAGGTGACATTCTTATTTTCAATTTAAGCTCCCTTGAATTTTAATCACACTCCACCTTTGAACAAGTCCACATGCTCTGATGGTGACAGGCATGGTTGATGCGGGTTTGAGCAGAGCTTCGTAAAGCAGGAATTCTTAGAGCCTTTCTTGGTGATGATGATCAATGGAATAATTACCATATAATATTGGTCCTTCAATTGGATAGGCAGGGGGCTACAAATAGTGATTCAATTACCATATCTAGATATTCACAATCAACTGCCTTCAAAAACATCGCCCCTTTAGGGGACACTGCTATAACATTGATTTTATGATTATAATTTTGAGCATGCTTGTGAGTCTATGTCATTATGTTTATAATTTAATAATTTATAAATTATATATATATATATATATATACTCCCGTACCCGGAAAAAATTTGCTGTACCAGCGTACCCGTACCCTAGGAAAAAATTTGCTGTACCAGCGTACCCGTACTCTAGGAAAATTTTTGCCGTACTGGTGTGCCCAAACCCAAACCCGTATCTGAATCCGTACCCGAACCGGCAACTTAGATTTGGAATTTTTGCTGAGGTTTGTTTGTCTTGTTTCATGTGTTCACATCGTAAAGAGAGTGCATAGGAAATAATTGCATGAACAGAAAATACATTGAAATAGTCTCTTTTTCAAATAGATACACAACAGTTCTTGATAGTAATGCATACTAATTCATTTTCAGACTTAAAGAAATACATTACAGACCTGATACAAGAGTTTATGAATTACTTGTAGGATTTTTATATTAACTTATGTTTTTTGCACCTTCTAGGATGGGCTTCAAGAGTTTCCTGTAAATAGCTTATACATGCCAGAAGTTGAAAAGCGCTTGTCTATGGCACGGCAAATAGATCGCATTTCGCGCAAGCATTCTCAGGTAATAGTTGAGTTCTTGTCTCTTTTGAAAGTTCATAGCCTAGCATTGATCAGATTGAGCATTCTAATGATCTCAAAAGCAGTCTGTGGGTTGAATTTTTCTTCTCATGCATCAAATATATGGATATTTTATGTGATTGTTCTTACATGAGCTAGTTTTCACCAAAGGTAAATTTGATGTAGAAATTAAAATTAAAATTGTATCCGAATCTATGTTAGTTTCATTGAACGCTCAAGCTAATATGATTAATAGTTGCCAAGTTGGAAGCATGTGAACATTATAAGTACAAGTTTGTGGAAGTGCTGAAAGAATCTTTTTGAACTAATAGTTCTGCACTACTTGAATTCTGTAAACCAATCAGAATAAGATGAAACAACAGTATACTTTTATGCTTTAAGCTGTTGAACTTCCAAGTGGGGCCTTATCCTTGAGACACATTACTTGTGGAAGCAAATCCAACACAAACGTTAACCACAAATCCCAAAAATATCTGCAACATGTGCAAAAGTTCTAACCCTAATTACCAAGCACGAGTTATAGGCTTTGTTGGCTTAAAAGTTGTGAAACCTCAATTCGCTAAAGACAGACTGTATGTAAGTGCCAGGGATGCCAACTTAAGGTGGACAGCTTGCAACTTATGATTGGGCAGGGACAACAATTGGCCAAGTAATAAGGATGGGTAATTCCTTCTGCTTTAGGCTCTACTAGGCCAAAGGGGTATTCTTTGAGTTCTTTAAGATAGGACAATTAGAGAGGAACGAAAGAAATAACTCAAGGTCTTAACAACCATACTGGGTGCATTATGAACTCTGAATGTGTCACTTTCATGTCAGTGCTGGATTCAACTAGACCACCAAGACCTCCAAATGAGCAGATGAGAGCTTTCTTGCATATGCACCCGAAGATAACAGCATTAACAGCATCGCTATGAAATATCCCAAACAATATTTGCACAATTTTCTGATTTTTTGTAATGCACAAATGATGCCCTAATTTCTGATTTTTAATTTCTGCTTAAACCCTATTACGCTGATGTAATTTTCTGAGTTTCATAATGCAACCAAAAGATAGGAAAATTCATAGCAGATAATAGTAACATTAAATCACCAACATAGCATGATTAGATCCTTCCATATGAGTCAACAAATGTCTGATATATACCCTCAGTCTGCTGCTACAAAATATGAATGCAAATTACAAAGTAAAGTGGGCTTCAAACATGCGCTACGACATGAAGAAACCTCAATAATGCAGATGCAACTAACCCTAGCTTGGTGAAGCTGCTCCAGCTACAAAAATGCAACTAAATGATGAAAAACAATTGAAATAACCCTACTAAGGGTGCGCTGGCTTGCTGGACTGATGTTAGGGCTTTGCCACCCTAAAAATCTGAATTATAACCTCCAACTTGCAGAACTCACCCTTCAAATCAGAAACCTAAATGCTGATGCAAAACTGACATGAACTAGCAATTATCTCCATTGAAGCACATAGGAACCTCTGTCATGAAGTTCGCCCTTGAAGAAGCTAGGGTTCGTCCAACTTCTCCTTAATGCAATAGGGTTTTTGTCCTACAGCATATGCTGCTGAAAAGTGCAGACCACAGTAGTAGAAGAACAATTTCGAATATGATGATGAAATGCTCCACAAGATCTTCTATTTATACATGTTTCCCTCCTTCTCTATGCTGGCCGACCTAGGCAGAATTGCTATTAATTTTTAATTTTTTTCCCTTCTCGAGGCTGACCCCTTAAGTTTCATAGGTGCCCCATTAATTCTAGCCGACTGAGACTTAAATTTTATTGCCTTCAAGAGGGTCGACTCACCACTTGCTTCCTCTTTGGCCGACCTAGGAAAGGGGATTAAAACAGGGGACATTGCACACTATTCCCTAGTAAGTGAATCCACATAACTACACATACACATATGCAAGAAAGACAACATACTTGTATGACCCTTAGAGAATTTATTAGTTTTAGGATAGCATAGGATACTTTATGAATTGCATTATTGGATCATACAAGTATGGTGGGGCCTAACTCTACTCCTAAGCTAATGAAAACAAGAGATAGTTGTTAAAATTTTTAATCGTGATGTATAATTGGCTAATGCTGAAATAACATTGAATTACAAGAAAATATTGAAATTAGAACAGCAGAAGCGATGCACATGAGACACATACTTTTCGCCTCTAGTCCTTCAAATGCATGGAAATATTACACTGCTCTGAGTTATTGAACTTCTATCTTGCATCTATTTTTATACTATTCAGCTAAAATATTTAATCTTCCAAAATAAAAATCTTATCTCGTATAGGAGATGACCTGGAAGATAAGTCTAATTCATTGTTGATTATTTACACTTTATTAGACTTATTTAACTAAATAAAGGACTTTCACTTTAATCATTCAAGTGAATTACAAAATATAAATAACTCAAACTACTTGCACATTTACATTGAACATGTGTAGAAGTTCAAACTAAGCTAAAATATCAACACTCTCTTTTAGCGAAGGAGGAATTCTGTACCAATCTGAGTTTGTCTCTGCATGCTTCAAACTTCCCTTTTTGCTAAGGGATTGGTCAGAATATTAGCTAATTGCTGATCCACTGCTTCGTGGAGGTTGGAATACTGAATGATGTTACCCTTTAATGTATGTAGTTAGTAAACTTCTTTGGAGACCTATTCTCCTTGAATGTGCTTGTAGGAGCCTCAACATGCTCCTGAACATCCCTCAATGTTGTTTAAAACATCAAGATCTCCTAACAAAAGAAGAAGGGGCTGAAGTTTCTCCCTCCTCACCTGAAGGCTGTCCTGAATTGGAAACAATTGGAACCTTTGGAGATCCAACCTTCGGAACTTCTTGTCGCTCATCCTTTGTTACTGGAATGAATTTCTGAGATTTTCTGGATGCAAAGTCTTCCTCAAACTTGACATCCCTGCTGACTATGGCTTTCGTTAGCTTTGGAATGTGGACTTTGTAGGCCTTTGAAGTCTCATTGTAACATACAAATAAGTCCTTGTTGGAAGGTTCCAATTTTGTTCTCTTCTCTATAGGTAGATGGAAATATATTGGACAGCCAAAGATGCGAAAATGACTCACCTCTGGCATCTTGTCCTCCAAAATCTTGTGAGGACACTTATTTTGGATGTGGACTGCTGTAAGACATGCTTCTGCCCAAAGAAACTTCGGCAAGTCCAGGTCATGGATCATGGCCTTAGCAGCCCCTATGATTGATCAATTCTTTTGTTTTGCAACCCCATTCTGTTGTGTGTTGTACGAAATTGTCAACTCTTTATTTATCCTTGCTTCCTTGCAGAAGCCTTCAAACTCCTTGGAGGTATACCCTCCCCCATTGTTTGATCTCAAGTCTTTGATCTTTTTCCCTATCTAGTTCTCAACTAGAGCTTTGAAATCACAAAACTTGCTAAAGACCTCAACCTTGGTCTTTAAGAAATAGATCCATGTCTTGTGATAGAAATCATCAGTGAAGGAAACATAATAAATGCTTACAACAATTGATCCTACTGGCATTTGTCCATGCACATTTGAATGCACTAAGTCTAAAATCCCTTTAGACCTATGCTAATTGCTCGAGAAAGCAGCCTTGGCATGCTTGCCAAGTGTGCATCCTCTACAAATTCTGTGTTCAATGTTGAACTTTGGAAGTCCTATCTGTCATGCCCCTGAAATTGTAGTGCTAAATCTGAGATATTGAAATACAAAGAACCAAACCGAATAAATATCAAAATATAAAATAAGTAATTGCCATTTAAAACATCATTGTAATTATTATAAATACAAATAACTACCATTTAAATATTAGAATCCTAAATACTATTTGTAAATACTGAAACTTAAATATCGTTAAATAATGTAATGTATAAACATATTACGATTAAATATATATATTACAACTTATTATTGATAATTTGAAAGAAACAAATTTAAATAATAATAATGTTTCATAGAAGGGGCACCGATAAAATTTTAAAAGGTCTAAGCTTAGTTTAACAAAGGCAGAGATCAACAAATCAGTGATTATATTTATAAAAAGAAAAGTCAACCATATAAAACAGAGGCATATAAGACAAAATAGGATAGGACAAATTAAATAAGACAAAAAACAAGTCTGGGATATTAATTAAAGGCATCGGTCAGACTTTTAAAGACACCGTTTAATATAAACAATCCCAGCAATTATTATAACAAGCAGTGATTACTATTTGTGAATGGAAAAGCAGCGATTACAGCAATTAATAAAAAGGCACAGATTAGTCAATAAGAATGCAGCGATCACTTTATGCAGAGAACACGTCACTCCAAGGGGGTGCGTTGAGTCCAAAAGGCACGAACCATAGAAGAGCCATGGACTTTGACAAACGGCCATGACTCTTGGGCAGATCAAGTGGTATATAAAGGCAGAAAATCCCAAACAAGAAGGCATCGATGAGGGAAAGATGAATAAAGAAAAATATATAAACATATTCTGATCAATGGGACTAAAGTGAGGAATCAGTTAATAAAAGATACTCTCCAAAATCTGATCACCGTGGCTGAAAGAGAGGCTTCTACAGATCGTATAAGATTCAGATAAGTATTTTATAAATTCATGTAATAAGTTTGATAAATATATTAAGGATACAGCTAAGTAATTCTGTATTTAAATAATCATTTTTGAATTAAGGATTTAAATACGTTGAGTTAATATTATAAGTATAAATATATATACATATATATGCATATAAGAAACTATTTTAAATTGACAAATGGAAACAATGATATTATATATAAGATATATGTAGATATTACTTACGATTGTCCAATACGGTTACACACACACACACACACACACACACACACACATGCATTATTCTTGATTATGCAATAATGATGCTTGCAGCAATTATTGAGCCTTATAGGTAATAGTGACTCTTTAATATAAACATGAAGAGGGTAAAAGAAGAAGAATTGACTCCAGCATCAGCGGAACAGAGGTATGCTCTTCATATAGTATTTTGTAAAATAATACAATCTGTAGATGAGCAGATTATGTATTTAATTATTGTATATCCAGTATGTTTGCAGAGAATGCAATATTTATTGGTTATGTTTGCAGAGAATCTGTGTGTTTATATTATGGAATAATATTTATATTATGTCATTGATTTGTGTTTATATTAGGGACTAATATTCATATTATCTTACTTTAAACAACTAGCCATGTTAGGGGGAGTTAAGGGCCTACAAGGAGGGGAAACAGTGTCGGAGTCACCCTCTAAGTACACCACCCCATGATGGATGGCTGAGGCTTGCCACATGTGGGCCAAGAAGGGGTGTACTGCTCTTGGGCTTAGAGGGAATGACTTTCCAGGACACCCTGCTGTAGCTGCACCCTCAACCTCTCAATATGATTAAACGATAATGGCTCTGGTACAGGGGAACGGCAATAGGACGCCTCACTAGGCACACCACCCCATATGGATGGCAAGGGCCACATAGGGCCAAGAGGGGTGTATTGCTCTTGGGCCTAGGGTAGAGGGTTTCTTGGGCACCCTATCAGACCATTTTGTTCCAGGAAGAATGAATTAGGAACCTAAAGGGATTCTAATATATTTATAATGTGATATTGTTTACTAACCTATTTGCAGGTAGTTGTATCACTAATCTTACTTTCCTTGTTTTCTTTACATGTTGAAATAGGAGCATCATATAATATTATCTTGTGAATATTTTCTAATTCTGTCTTGCAGGGATGAAATCAAGTTATAGATATTCCCAAAACCCAATTGATTATTTGAAATTGATAAATTAGTGCAGATTTAGGGCTTCCCAAATTTGGGGACATTACACTATGACAATCTCCCTCATAATAGGTAACAATACATGATGCAGATGCCTCATCCTCTTGTGCCATAACTCACACAGATTATCACTGTTATGAACTAAAATTGCAATTGGTTCACCCTGTAACTTGTAAAGGTTGCCTTCTTTAACCCTTATATAATGTGCTGTAACTAGGTTAGATCTCTTCAGCCTGATAAGAACTTGTTGATCCTTGAATTTAATTGCAAAGCCCTTATCCGCTATTATCGAAACTGAAAGCAATTTTTTCTCAGGAACAAACAAAACATCATCAAACTCCAAAGAGTTACCCAACTGTAATAGAAAAGGAATTGTATGAACTCTTGTTACTGGATACTTGGCATCATTACCAAGATCAACTTGAACTCCAAAGTTGTGTTCATCTAGTTTGGTAAAACACTATTGAGCTGATGTCATATGTCTAGAGGCACCATTGTGCACAAACCAAGCATCATCTAACATTGTGTTGGTAGAAAGACAAGAAACCATCGAGAAATATTTCTCAAACTTGGCAGCAAACTCGTTCGTTTGAGTTTTTTGTAGAAGCTGCTACTTCCTGCTTTCCTTGGTTCTTCTTGTTGTCTGGACATTTTGAAGCAAAATGACTGAATTTATGACAACTATGGCACTTGATTTTACTCAAGTCCTTTTTCCTTATCTGTGAGGATGAATCCTCATCCTTTCCTTTTCCCTCATTGTTCCCTTTTGTTGTCCAATGAGAGCTAAATTCTCGTCACCATCTTTCTTGCTAGCTTTTCACTCCATCTGAGTTTCCTCTTTTGAATAGAATCTTTCAGTCTCTCAAAAGAAGGAAGCTTTTCCTTGACACAAATGTGCTGAGCATGCCATGAAAATGTGAAACCATTCAATGCCAAATTTACGAGCTCTGCATCTTCAACCTTCTCCTTGACTGTTGCAAGTTGGTCATGAAGCTAAGTGACCTTAATAAGGTAATTGGTAACATAAACCATACTAGACATCTTTATGGATTTGAGTTTGTTTCTCAATATCATTTTCCTGTTTATTTTCTCACTCTAGAAAAGATTAACCAAAGCATTGAATATCTCCTTGGTTGTTTTCTTCTTGTTAAGTGAGCCTTCACTGCATCTAGGATCATCCACTTGGCTTTAATTTCTTTCCTTTTGTGAATTGCCAAATCTTGTAGATCTGTAGTTAGAGTCACCTGATCCTGTACGATTTCCTAGAGATCATTTCCCTCTAGTAACAAGATTACCCCGACATTCCAAAGGCAAGAAATTCAATGTGCCATCTAGCCTATCCTCAAATTGGAGACTTGGGGGCGCCATTTGAATGTTTTTCCAAAAAGAGAACTCTTTCAAAGTTGGAAATAAATGAATTGCTCCATAAGTTTAAAAAATACCTTCTTAAAAAAATGGTTACTTTTGGTCAACCCTAGCCGATTTTGCCTTAGCCATTGTTTTCTATCCTTGCAAACCCTAGGCACTGCACAAACCTTGGTTGTTGGTTTCTAAATTTTTTCGCTAGGAACTCTAGTTGTGGCTTGAAATGTACCCTAACTGTTGCAGATTACACAAAAACACTCAAAAAATACTTTGGTTTTTGAGAAAAAATGTAGGTGCGATTTTCAGAAAGAGTGGGTGAAGTTTGGATGAAAAAAATCATTTGTTATTTACACCTAAATAAACTCACAAATTCTTTGGAAACTTAGTTGCGAATGTCAATAGAAATGCCAGTGATTTTCACAAAAACTTTTGTGAGTTTTAGATTTATTTCTCCCACAAATTTCTTCAGAATGGAGTGTCGTGATTTTTCTTGAAACCCTACATGATTTCCATCCACATCTGGTCGAGATTTTCCTCTATCTTGGACACACAATTATTCACCTAAACTGGCTGTGAATGCTTCAGAGCATGGTCGCAATTTTCCACACTTGAAAAATAACCTATGGCTTCGTTCAAATTTGTAAGGCTGTTGCTAAATAGGCTTTGATACCATGTTAAAAATTTCAATCATGATGTATAATTGCCTAATGTTGAAATAACAATGAATTACACATAAAATATTGAAATTAAAATAGTGGAAACAATTAACATGAGACACAAATGTTTTACATCTGTAATCTTCTTTGTCTTCTTTTGAAAGCTTACAAGCAACCTCTACAACTAGTCCTTCAGTTGCATGGAAATAATACACTACATTGAGTTATTGAATTTCTATCTTGCATCTATCTTTATACTATTTAGTAAAAATATGTAATCTTCCAAAATAGAAATCTTATCTCACACAGGAGATGACTTGGAAGATGAGTCTAATCCATTAGTGATTATCTACATTTTATTAGACTTATTTAACTAAATTAAAGATTTTCATGTTAGGCACTAAAGTGAATTACAAAATAGAAACAACTCGAACTACTTGCATGTTTACACTGAACTCATGCAGAAGTTCTGAACTAAGCTAAAAACTCAACAATAGTATGTTGGGAATATCCTTGGTTTCTCACCTTCTAGACTGGTGCCTACTCCAATGAACAACGAAGTCACAACTTGCAAGGAAGAAGAGAGCATACTTGCAAATTATTAATGGAACCCATATGAAAAAAGTGAAGACCATTACAAAAGGTTTGCAATGCGTTATAATTGTGTCACACATTCATCTAACTCCTAGTATATTTATGCCAACAAGTGTGGGAAAAGGGAGCCCACAACTAGGTTCAAAGATCCTATTGAGTTGCTAAAAGTTGTCATGGAGAGACATTCAATTACGTATAACTTCAATTGACTACCCTTCCCATAATTTATAAAGCATGTCCTTATCCTTTTTAGGCTTAACTTGCATGAATTGATGCCCTAAAACAACCTGATAGACACGCAGTCAGAAAGTTTTCTTAAAGACCAACCTCTTTATATCCTTGTATATAGCATTCTATTTACATTACATTTACTCCCATGTGTGTGCTCATAGGGGTTTCTTGCAGTCAATACATGCAACTTACAGTACAATCATTTGCACAAGAAATCTCCCTTGGGATCTATTTATAGGTACCCTAGGCAGAGGAAACATCCTTGCCATGCTTAGACAAGTTATTAGGTACCATTTTGTAAGCTTGCAAGTTAGGCCATTCCATAATCGCATTCAAGTTGCCTATGCCCATTTTGTTAGCAGTACATATCCTGGCATTTGAATCCACATCCTTGAGGGGTCCAACATCCATTTAAGGACATTAATGGCATCTCAAGATGTGCAGGGGTGTAGATGATAAATCTTGCTCAAATGGTGAAACTTAAAGGTAGCCTTGCAGTTAGGGTTTGTAAATTGCATGAAGATTGGGGATTTGATGCTGAAACTGTTGGATTCAGGTGGTACACTGGAACAAGTACTGTGGATAATATGAAAAACCATCTCATATCCAGTTGGAAACAAGCTGAGGATTAGTGATAAAAAATATTATTCATTCTATGATTTTGTTTCCCTTAGAACTTAGAATTCATACCAAATGTGTCAAATCTAGGACTAAGGGGGCTGTGCCCAAAGCTAGACAGACTTCAAAAAGGAGGCAAATGTGAAGGAAATATAATTTCAAATAAAACTGAAGGTTCACTAGGGCATGGTTTATAATATTACGGTAATATTACGGTGAAGACAAGATTGACATTTTTTTTGAACCTATACATTATTTGATTTCCTTACACTGAAAGCAATGGATAAAAGAACCTAAACTGATTACTTATCTGTTATTGCTAACAAAATCTGGTAGATTATTTGTTTGACTTACTTTGGGCATTTTATATATTATATTGTTTGTTAGATGTATTGATTTTCTGGTGCCAATTCACTTTTGTTAATATTATTGAATCTTGTAGTATTTTTATTCTGGTGAGATTTTCACTATGTAGGAGTATTTTGAAGACTCGATTCATCACCATGATGGCTATCATCGAGTATCTTTGACCTTTTAGTATCAACCCATGTCAATAATAGTGGACCTTTTCAAAGATAGAATGTTGTGTTAAATCTAGTTGAAGGAATGTCTTGTCATGTGTTTATTCACCATGCGATTTAAAAAATTCAATTTGTGGCAACATTGTAGTCTCATGTAGATGAGCTGTTTTTTAAATGCTATCTGAATTTGGCTTTCTTGTTACTTTTATGCTTGAGTTACTATTGGAAGTAAGCAATATAAATAAAAATGCACTTCTTTTGTCTCTTATACCAGAGCAAAGCACAAAACAATTGGTATACCCGAAATGCTGAAGCCTTAGAGATAGACATAGAGAATAATGAGAGAGACAAGGAAGAACCTAGAACTTCCAAGTCTACAAAGGCCGAGTTATTTCAAGCAAAGCAACTACAGAAGGTAAGCTGAGAGCTGTTCTATTTGGACATTCTTTCCATCATTTCATCAAAGTTAATACTCGTCTATTTTTGATGTGGCAGAAAGTTTTACTTTTATCTAACTACAAATTAATGGTTATACTTCAGGAGTTAGATCAACTTCTAACATGCCCACTCCAACCAAAGTCATTATCCCGTCGGTTTGTCACAGGGGTAATTTCTCTTCTCCTCTCCCGTATGTAAAAGGGTAAAAAGGTAAAGGTAGTATTTTTTGTTCATTGCCAAGGGAGACATCAATTTCATTTATCAGACTTATCCAAGCATTCTGTGAGAAGATTATCTTTCCATTTACCTTATATTGTCAATGTGTACAACCCTCTCCCTCTCAGGATTCAAACATTTGACCTCAATTATTGATTAGACATGCTTGCAAAGTTGGGAATTCAGACTGTATTTAGAGATGTGGTTGATCATTGATATCAGATCATTACATGCCCTAGTAATGCCTTTCTTCTACTCATGCTATAAATATTGCATAAATGAATGTTGACGGTGTGTGTTGTCTTTGTAGGCTGGTATGTCCACACTTCTTCAGCAACAGTTACAGGAATTGACTTCAAATAAAGCAGCTTCTGACCATAAAATGTCAAATGGAAGCAAAAAGCATAGGCTTCTTGTTATTGGCGAGGAGGCAATTGAACCTCTTATGGCACTTAGAAATTCAAAGAATGTAGTATGAATCAGGAATTTAAAGTTAACCATCTTTACCCATCATGTACAATATGGTTTCTATGATTTCCACTAGGTATCCTCAATTAATTGTAAGTCTCAAACTCAAGAGGTTCAAATGGCGAGGAGGCAATTGAATCAGATTAAAATAAAAAAATACATCACTCTATATAAGATGCAGGGGTATTGTTTAAAATTTAGCAATGTGGAAATTTGTAGAGCATTGCATTTAATCGGTTATTTTCCAAAAGCATCATTTGTATTCTCTCAAATGTCTAGTAAAGCTTCCTAAAAGTGATAATTTTAATAACCTTTATAAGAATAGGGTGTTATCTCAACAAACTACATGCTGTCTTTTATGTATTATGGATATAAAACAAATTATTGTGACTTTTTGCTTCAGACTACAAGCAAACTTAGTATTATGGAGGGATCTACAAGTCACTTACAAGAAAAAAAGAAACTTAGACTTATGCAAATAATCTTGTTGCATGCCACTATAAAGTTAGCTGACCCACTAGTTTTGGTTTTAATCACTGGAGTCGTGATCTCTTCAAGGACTTAAAGAGAAGGGGAGATGATTTTAAAATAAAAATGAGTTTATTCCATATTTGGTGATTTGAAAAACTTGAATTGATAGGCTATTTCTACCTATTTTGTTGTTCTTAGAAGATATAATTTATCTCTTGAAAAAGGAATGTGAATCATCACTGTAGCATAAGGGGATTTAGAAAGTTGTTCCACTGACATAAAGTATGTCAAGGAAATGCTTAAAGGGTAATATGTACTGACAGAACTTACCCTTGAGAAATTAGTGGCACTAAAAGTGTTGATATCTAGCAATACGAATTAGAGTATTTTAAGAAACTATTTAAAGAGTATTAATGAAATGGGTACACGTGATTATAGCGCTTACATTTAAATTCTCAATTAGTATGCAAGTATGGTGGCTACAGCATAAGTGACTTCCTGGCTATTGGACGTTAACAATGGAAGCAAATGAGAATTTAAATTAAACCATCTTTACCCATCATGTACAATATGGTTTCTATGATTTCCACTAGGTATTCTCAATTAATTGCAAGTCTCAAACTCAAACGCCTACATTTTCATAGAGATGAGTTTTGCACAATTAGATAATAACTTCTATATACATGAAGGTAACACAATAAGACATGGTATGACAATTACGTTTCTCGTGAATGCAATCCTTTGAAAAGTACATCTTTGTAACGTGGCAACCTCGGTAGCATGTCTTCGCAATGTGGATCCCTGGGTGGCAAGTCTTTGCCATGTCTCCATGTGAACCAAAACATGTACACAGATTTAATGAAGGGCTTAAAACAGACAAAATAGACATGTCAAAGGCACATGACCATCGAGGGATAAGTGCCTTTTGACATAATATATGAACTAATTAGTTTACATAATTGTGTGAAATGGACAGCTACAATTTCATTGGGCAAAATGAAAGCAATCATACGTTACAATACAGTATGATATGCACTTCTTATAGATATTCGTCTTTAAATGGTCTGCACTTGAAGATGTCCACCCAAGGTGTCCTTTGTGGGTGTTGAAATTGGCACGTTTATTATCTCGTGTAGATTGCTTTTTCGCAAGATCCCCTGCGGAGGTTTAAATTTGTCTATGCAACCGAGCTTTGAGTGTTTTGCTAAATGCGTCTAGAACATTATTTGTCATGAGGCTTAGAACTAGGAACTTCTGTTGTTGTATTCAACGAAGTCAGACCTTGTGATATTGTCGTCAATGTGGATATATGAATATTTACATGTACTGAAGTTTGATGAGGCATTACGTTTACAAAGTATTCCCAAGTTACAACATTGTTTTCTCACGGCTATTTTGTACATTAAGTTGGTTGCACTTTATTTTTATTGTTTGCCGTTCTTCCACATTTATTCGAGCTTGCCATGTTATTGTTTGCATGGTGTTTTGGTAGTATCAAATTTTATTACTTCGATAGCTAAGACCCCTTTGCAAGATCATGCCATAACTTATGTTATAATCATGTTATTTCCATGACTAACAATGACAAAACTCGACAAAACTCTTAATGGTTTTAGGAATATGCCACTCCATTATAACCTTGATTTTGTTAGGATTAACCTTTAATCCTTCATGGGGCACTATGTGACCTAAGTACTCCACCTCTTTGAGACCAAAATCATATTTGGAAGGTTTAGCATAAAGCTAGTGTTATTTGAGAACTTGTAAGAATTGATTTACATGGTGCCAATGGTCTTTCCATGTCTACTATAAATCAATATATTATCAAAGAACATTAATATAAAATTTCTCAATAATGGCTTAAAGATGGAATTTATCAAAGTTTGAAATGTGGATGGAGCATTAGTAAGATCAAATGACATCATTAGAAACTCATAATGATACTCATGAGTTTTAAATATTGTTTTGGAAATATATTCTTCCTTAATTTGAATTTCGAAAAGTGTGACAAGAAATGGTTGGTTGGTTGTTTGCCAATTTTGCATGTATCTCATTTTCACCCCTTAATAATGGTTCTTCCTCCTCTTCTTCCTCACTCAACCCTTCAATGTAGCAAAAAATATTATTATACATTTATGTCTGATTGTATTTTCTTTTAAAGTTGAAAGATAACTTTGTCACTCTCTTCTCTCCAATTTGTCGTGGAATTAGTCTATTAAGCTTAGGAAGTGATTGTGTAGTAGAGATTCTATCTCTTATGTTTACAAAACCTTGCCTTATATTGGACATAATATTTTCCTCTACTTGCCTTGCAATGATCATTGGTTGAGACAAAAGTTTGGTGGAACATTGTAATGTCCCCTTTTTAGTCTTAAGCGTATCTGTGATTGTTAACTTATTTCCGAAGTCCCATAGGCTAAATGGAGGAGTTCAGGGGATTTCAAGGTTCTTGGAGGATTCTTGCCAACACTTTTAAGGAGTATATGCAATTGGTTGCCAGAGTGTTTTCTAAGGTTTTTGAGATCCTTGGTGGGCAATATTGCTATTTTTAGCAATGCCTATTTTTGGCACTATTTTTAGTAAGTTTCAAGACATCTCAGTTTGGGCTAGTTTTGAGTTTAGACACACTTACTATTTCTAGCAACTTGTTATTTTTAGTAAGTGCTATTTTGGGTAACTAGTTTTGGTGGTAGTGCAGTGCAAGGTTTCCAATTTAGGTAGTTCTTGGCAATTGTAGTTTGACGAATTCTAATGTTTTGACATTCATTTAAGTCTTCAAAAGGTGATTTTTATGACTTATGTTATAGAGTTTAAAAGGTTCATTTTGACCCCCCCTTGTGCCCAACACCTAGACTTGGTAACTTAAAGTTATTTAAAAAAAAAGGAAAAGCAAGAAATGTATTTTCAATAAAAGCAAAAATATGCTTTTTTGGAAAAGCAATGAAAAAATAGGGAAAAAACTATAAAAGGAGGCATGGAGTAGCTCATTGGATTCATGTTGAATATGATAATGTTATGCTATCGGATTGGAACCTGAGAGTTCTTTCCTAAATCTTTAGAGGACGAAAACCCTCTCTAGGTTTGTTGGTTTCAGATTTGGGAGATAGTCCCTAGCTGGTTGGGTGTGATTGCATTCAATAATCACCATGGAGCTTACACGTAGAGTAATCAGATTTTGGTTTGATTGTTTTTGATGTTTTCTAGATGCATGTTTGTTATGTTTACCCTATTTTGTAGAGTTCTGGAGTGATTGAAGAAGATTTTTCAGAGTTGCTTCTTGTTGTTCATGTCTATTTCCTACACCTAGGCTGTACCATGTTTGTGAGTAGTTGAGAGAAATATTGCAGACCTAATTCTGGGTGTTGGACCAATCTTTTTCTCCACCTTGGGTGACCCTATGCTCCAATTTGTAGGATTTTTGAGTGAGTCTCATATTTTCTAGAGGGGATAACCCCTCTTGTTGGCTATACATCTTGGCCCTAGGCGGACGTGAGGGTGAAGGGAGCTTTAATTTTCTTTTTTTTTTGTTGTTTGGGAGTTGTTTGGTGGTGTTCATCCCACTATTTGCGTTGATATCTGTTTGGGAAGTTGCTTGCTGTTTGGGTGATGTTCTTGAGAGTTGTGCCATGATTATGCTTATTGTCCAAGGTGTTTCAGACCTATTGCAACACATTAGACTTGTAGCAACAATGATTTTAGACTTCCAAGTGGTGTTGTTGAGTGTGGGAGTGTTCTTGGATGTCTTGGGGAAGACTTTGGGAGAAGTGCCAACTTGTAGCTTGCTGGTTGGTGAAGTTTCAAACTTGTTAACAACGTTTTTTGAGGGTTGTAGACCTTCTGCAACTCATTTTTTGAGTTAGACTAGACCTCTACTTGCTTCCACTTTCAGGTATTCAGTTGATGTTTTCATTGGGGTTCTCATTTCCAGTGGGCTGATTGTATTTGGAAAGTTGTTATCTTATTTCTAACTCATAGCAGCTAGTTGTAACTATTGATATTTTATATCGAGTTCATTGTAACATTGACTTGATAGTACCATTCAATGAATTGCTCATCTTTGGTTTTCATTGCTAACCCCACTAAATAAGTGGCATTCCTGTTGAATAAGCAGATGATCTCTTTCAGTTCCATGTAATTCCTAAATAAGTGGATGAACTTTCTTTGGTTTGATGTTATGCCCGCTGAATAAGCATATGTTTACTTTCATATTGAGCTATGCATCCCACTGCATAAGTGGTTCTAGATGGCAAGCTGTTTGATGCTTTCATTTCTTTCAATTTGTAATTCCCATTGAATAAGTGGATGTTTCCTATGTTTGAAGATTTCATACTCACCCCACTAAACAAGTGGTTCATTTCAATAGCGTAGCATTGTAACCTTACCATCATATGCTCTCACCTTGCCCACATCAAGATCTGGGTGATCATAAAGTGGAAGGGAGTGATCCTCTTTGATTATTGGCTAACGCTAACAAGTTTGTGAAGTTTTGAAAAAATTAAGGGTGTTATTACAAACATGCATACCTCATATTTTATGTAGCCCTTTAAACTCCCTAGAAGTAATTACTTAAAGTTTTCCTCTACAAGATTCTCCACTCTTAAAGACAAAGTTCGGATTGATGAATATGATCCTTGACCATACTTGTTTTCTTTAATTTGGTAAACTAGTTGAAGTAAGCCTCCATAACATTATCACCATAACATGTGTTCAATTATTCTTGGAAAATAAAACATGTGACAACACATCCCTTATTTTTCTTCTATTCACATAGTCATTTCAACCATTCTTTGACAAGGATAATGAAGATAAAATAATTGCTCCATTTAGAAAATCCAATTGGTTGGATCCTTACCATAAAAATTCCACATATCCATCATTAGTGTGAAATACCTAGCCATATAATTACTTAGATGATGATCCATATTTAGATCCGACTCAAACCTAGAGAATTATTCCCCTTATGAGACTCATCTTCTTCCGAAGTCTTATGTCAATCCATATGTTTCGAATCTCAAGAACCTTGGCTAGAAACTATTTGTTTGATTATTCCCTTGATATTAATTCTCTTAGCTACCACTTGCATTTTCTCTTTCATCATTGATAATATTTCATCTTTCATCTTATTGGTTTCTTACTAAATTTGTTCCCTTACAAAATTCATTCTCTTAGAACAATCTTCTCAATTTTCATTATTGCCTAGATATTTTCTATTAGAAATATGAAACAAATGAATAACAAAGATCTTTCGATGAGAGATAAGCTATAAAACTATAAATGAAATAAAAATAATTATAGACCCAAAATTCCAAGAGATGTGCAAACGTCAAGATGACAAAATTGCATTTAGAGCTCAAAGCAAAGTTGTAGAATAATGGTTACACACATCAATGTACATGTATGGAAAATTATGCAACAATGAATATGAATATATGAATGTACAAACTAGGTAGTGAGTTTATATAGAACTAGGGAGATGATGAAGGTGGCAAATCCAACCAATAGTGAATGACTACCAAGTAGTCTAACAATAGTAAATGCTTGGAGGTGGCAAATCCAACTAATAGAGAATGACCACCAAGTAGTCTAAAAGTAGTAAATGGTCCACCCTTTAAGGATGGTGACACCTCAACACCTTATCTCTTAGTTATTAAATAATTAAACTCACTTTATTAACCTGAAAAAGCTTAATAAAAATGTAGAAAAATCTAAGACTAAGAGAAAATAAATCAACCCACTAGGAAAATAAAAACCTACATTAACACCCCCCTTAAAGCGTATCTTAGGTGGGTACAAAGATGATGATGGGTCCCAAAAACTGTAACCATGTTAGGTACCCATGTACATATAAATCCCCCCAAAAGAAGAAAATTCCCCCTCCCACAATAAATAAGTATTCCCCCCATAATATAGAGAGAAATAAAGTAGGACTAAGAAGCACCCCCAAAGAGATCCAATGGTAGATGCTTGAAAATAGATGTAGAAGATGGTCCATGATTGTCGAACAACGTTCCTCCCCTTAGGAAGAAATAAAACCAAAGGTGTATGCAAGATATATTCCCATTCTTGAAAGGAATTTGCAATAAGAAAAATAAAAATGTATAAAGTCTCTGAACTCTACTCAAGTGTCCCCATGTTGATGGTGAAAGTTGTCACAATAAAATCAAACGTTCTAGGCCACACTATTGAAAATAAAAAAATTTAGAATCTCCTAGAGACTGATGTAGAACATAATCTAAAGACTCAAGTATCTCCTTTGAAGATTTCTCCTCCAAATGTTGATCCAAAGTATCCACACTCAAGTCAAACTGTAATGAATGATCATGTAGAGAATGAACAAGAGGGTTAGAGTGTTCCCTCACAACAACTGAACAAGAATCAAATCCATCAAAGAGAATATGAATGCAATAAATAGTGTCTCTTAAATATGAAATACGTGTCTCCATAAATAAGTCTAAAATAACTATCAAGAGATCATCCCACAAAACTGAATATGAAAGACTATGTATGTATTGCTACAAGGAATCAATGGAAGCTTTCAAAAAAGCAACATTGGACTATGAAATAGTAATATATGATCGATATGTGATCTCAATATGAGGAGGAGAAGCAAGAAGAGAAGTCTCTTTCATTTGAACGTTTAAGACCTGCAAAATACTTAAGCTCCTCTAAAGTATCAACATCATCAAGTGGAATGAGACAATCTAAAGCAATATCATTTGGAAATGGACAAATATGGTCTCCAAATATTTCTCAAATCTTAGTCCAAAGTGTGCGAGGACAATCAATGCCTATTATAGCTCACATAGTGTCTTCATCAACACTAGAACCAATCAATCCTAATATATGATCAATTTTATTACCCCATCCCGATTTCCTTCTAGGTGTATCTAGTTCAAGTATGAGCCCTTAAAGATAAGGAAATTTTTCAATCTATCTAAGATGGGTTAGAATTCCTTTTTCCCAAGACTCATAATTATCCTTCTTCAGGATTATCACAGAAGGGTGAACATAACAACCCATGATACAATCCTAAAATGATACTAAAAACACCAAAAATACCCCCCTTTCCACTAGCCTCAAAAATCACCCCCAAGATATTACAAAGTTGACACTTTATGACTAGTGAAATTACAAGGCTTTTACCAGATTACAATGCTTTCAAGGCCCACGACGGTCAAAAATACAAATTTTGATACAAAATAAACTTGATATAAAATCTAAAAAAAATAACCTTGTAAATGTGTAGTACTCTTCAATACCTTCACAACGCCTATTCGTTTCCAAAAAATAGAACTTTGGGGCGAAACTTATGGCCCATTGAAGAAAAATACAACAAACAACTTCAAATCTTTGGCAAAAAATGACAATTAATTTTCAAAACCTCTATGAATGGAAAGTTCTTCTCCAAATTTTCATTATTTTTTTCACCAAAATATGACAATTGAGGAAAAATTTGTGCAAGTTTGAAAAAAGGTGCAATTTCACCTATGGGAGGGCCTTGGTGGCCCCCAAGCAGTAGGGGTGGTGACGATGATGGTGTTGGGCGAAACTAGGGTGGTGACTGGGTGGTTTAATTTGTGGAGCTGTGGCAATTTCAGGAGGATGGTATTATGGTATCAAGTGGAACGTCACAGTTAACAGAAACCATTGGCGGTTTATTGACCGCCACTAATGGTTAATAATTAAACTTCGCCTCAAGTGCTATTTGTAGGCACTCTAAGAACTAGGCACTTGGAATAGCACTAAGCATTGGCCTTAACACTAGTACTTAGGTGCTATGTGCTAAGTGTTGCAGCACTTAAGTGTTGCATATATATATTTTTATTTTTTATTTTAAAAATCTGTCATATTGTATTGCTATGTAGGGGGGGTCGTGCAACCCTTCTGCAAAATATTTTTTACCTTGAAAACTCCTGGCACCAAACATAGGCATATTTTATAGTCAAAATATTTCTGATTGACCTCTTGAGAACAACGGTAAAGTCTGCTTGGGCTGAAAATTCTCTAGTAAAAGCTGTTCACTAGATATGAGCTTCAAACCCTTGTTTTCTACTGTATCATATAGTGGAAAAATTGAGTGAAAGAAAATATAAATTTCTCGAACCTACCAAATGCAATGGAATAGCCAAAAATCTACCACTATAGTCATAATAGCTGCAATCACTAGATCTCACCAAAAACACACATGCAAATATAAGATTAACAGATCTTTATAATTCCTTTTTGATTCCATAGATTGTATAAAACACAAGAGAAGAGCACACAAGAATTTATAAGATCATACAAAAAAATCTAATCTCTTGATAAGGAATTCAAGTACTTAAAAACTCTCAAAACCAAAGCTCTAATACCATGTTAAAAATATAAAATAAATTAATAAACAAAATATTTCTATGAGAGAAATAAGCTATTAAACTATAAATAAAATAACATAATTGTAGACCCAAAATTCTAAGATATGTGCAAATGTTAAGATGACAAAATTTCATTTGAAACTCATATCAAAGATGTAGAATAATGCATGCATCAATGTACATGTATGCCAAAGTATGCAACAATGAATATGAATATATGATTGTACAAGCTAGGTAGTGAGTTTATATAAAACTAGGGAGAGGATGGAGGTGGCAAATCCAACCAATAGGGAGTGACCACCAAGTAGTCTAAATATAGTAAATGTTCCACCCTTTTAAGATGGTCACACCTCAAAACCTTATCTACTAGTTATTAAATAATTAAACTCACTTTATTAAGCTAAGAAAACTTAATAAAGTGTAGGAAAAACCTAGGACTAAGAACCTACGCTAACATTTTCTAGGTGCTACAAAATTATTTCTGCCCCTTATTTTAGGCCCTATCATGATGGAAAAAAATGTAATTAATCACACAAAACAAATCCAAATGGTCTAAAATAATTATTGCAAACTGGTCCTAGATCTCACCTTTCAAAAAAACTCTAAGAAAATTAGTGATTTGTAGTCTTAAGAGTGAATTTTGTGAAAAAATTTATTTCACAACAAATTTCTCAAATCTTTTCCAAAAACCTCAAATTTAGATTATAGCAGCTAAAATATCTAGACTTAAAAAACCCTTTAAAATTATGATTTTTTTTGCCAATTTGAGAGAGATATATGCTTAACAATTTGACCTCTCCAACCGAAACATTTGCCTTGCCTTTAACCTCCTAGTGCCAAGATCATGCTCTAATATCAGTTGTAATGACACAAATTGAACATGAGAAAAATATAATAGGAACAAAATTTATAAACCTCTAAATATATTAAATAATAACACAATTCACAATATGATGATAATAACTAACCACTAGCTCCTATATACTTAATTATTTTGTGGCTACTATCCAGGTTGACTTAGATACCTAAATATAACACCTAGTATGAATTAATTAACTATATGTGACTAAATAATTGATCACACAACTAAATTAAGAGTTAAGGTATTGACAAGCCAACTACTCATAATCCTATGCACAATATAGGATAAGAGCATAACATATTACAACTTGATTCTATGGATATAGATATTTAGGTAGCCGGTGAAAAAAGGAAGTTCACTACTTAGGTTTGGGTGTATGTACATTTTTTTAGTCCCTATAAATTAGGACTTAGATGATTTTCCAACACTCTATACTAATTAAACAAATTGAAACTAAACTCTAAAACAAAATTAACTAGTACTTAGAAGATCCCATTTGGATTGCTTGCTTCCTTAAGGCTTTAGGAAGGATTAAGAGGTGCGATGTAAATGCATATTTATTTCCTAGAAGATGATAACCTTAGTGAAATCTTGTAGGAATATATAGTCTTCTTAGTGAGTGACTCAAGATCCTTTTTGTCCATGTTAGTGTCCTTTTTTGTAGTAACCCATAACTATAAGGCTCTTACTAAGACACAAATAAAGTGATCAAAGTTTTTCAAACAAGGAAGATAACTATCCTCAAACCAAGGGTTGTAAAAGGTCAACAAACAAGAGGAATATGAACCTCTTGTATACTTTGAGGCTTACCGAGCTTGAGAGGGTGTTCCAAGAGATCCTTTTAATATAAAATAGTAAAAAAACTAAAATGAGTCCACACACAAAGATGACTCTATATTTATATTCGATAGCTATTCTTTATGGAGGACGTACAAATCAAAAATATCTTACTTTAGGTAGTTGAGTTAAATGACACAACATATGGTGAAAAATAGTCACTAATCCCTACATATATATTCATTGTTAGTTGCATACAACAACATTCAACTAGAGACATGACATTATACCCTAGTTCTCTAATAATTTTATAGGTCATAGGTTGACAATGAGTAGCAAAAAAATATGATACTAAACTATGCATAATGACAAGACACTAAACTACAACAATTTATAAAAAGTGTAAAATATTTTTTTTTAAAAATATTTAGCTGGTTAACCTTCAACTATCAGATTAGTGCTTATTCTTGTAGTATAGAGTTGAATTTGGATAAAAACATAATGAATAAGTAAAATATAACTTTTAGATGAGCTTAATATACTAGGCTCTATCTTGCAGAGATTAAAACCTCAAATTCCCTTCTATTTCAAATATACATCTCTACTTACTAATCCATACTTAATTCAAAAGTTTCCTATATCAATCTTGAAATATTTCTACCCTGGAATACTATTGCATAAAGTAAAACAATTTTACAACACCTCTTATATGTGAACTAACAAAGACCCAATACAAAGAACAACAAATGTGGACTTAGGGATTCCTTGAATCCATTAAAATCTTAAACAATAATAGAGATAGAAAATAAAAATGAATCATAAGTGATGCCTTATATTTATTTTCTAAAATAGTTTACAAAGCCATGATAGATTTCATAAAAAATAAATTTTGGTTACATTTATATACATTGGTACAAATAAAATCACAGCTCAACTTGATTGATCTTGCTCAAGAAAATGAACAAAGAGCAACCATTTACATAAAAAGAGCAAACCCATATATAGATACGCAACTAGGGAACATGACATAGATGCATCAAGTCATCTTCTTATGACCTAAAGATGCACCTAAAATCATGGAAAATTGATCTTTTTGTGATTCTCTATCATTTTGGTCACTAATAAACTCAATATTTGTGTATACAAGGTAGAAGAGTGCTTGTGAAATTTGATAGAAAGCAGTCTAGGAAATGGTGTGAATGTTTGGGCTCTACAATCTTCAACTATTGCAATAAATTATGGTATGGCCATTTTGAATCCATACATTTTAGAGTAAAAACATCATATATTTTCTTCCACTTTACCATTGAAAATCTCTTGTGAATTTGTGCCCAAATGATGAACAATGTTTTTCAAGTGGGAAAAACCATTTTTTGGTGGTCTCTGTATCAAATGAGGTTATAAATGACCTTCTAAACATGCAAGGGAGTAGGTGGCACTATATAAAAAATGCAAGAGTTTTGAATAGTCAATGGTCGGAGGTTGGGAATACATCATACCACATTCCAATCAAGAAGTAAAAGTATCAAGGATATGGGCTGATGAGGAAGTCATGCAGATGGAGGGAAGTATGAAAAAAAGTTCTTATGAGATGAGAGATTGTTGGAATGTTAAAGATTGAGGCTTGGAAATGGCTCATACCTAGTATTGGTTTAAAGGGAAACCCACATCTCCAACTTTGATAAAAAAATATAAGGTAATTTATCAAGTGATGGAGTTCAAAGATGCACAAGGAAAGGTATTGAGGTAAGAGGATGTGCACAAGTATGACTCCAATAAGGCATATAAAGGAATTGGTGGGGAAAGAGCAATAAGTATGATGGGATAAGGAAGTCTAGAAGTTCAATAAAAATTAAATAATTAAGTGTTTAGTAAAGAAATTTAGGGATTGGAGCTTGGGGATGCTAAGGAAACAGTATCAGGGAAAGCAGAAGTCCAAACCTCTAGTGTAGAAAATAATTTAGAGAAAATATTCAAGATTTCAAAGTTTAGGGGTTCTAGGGAAATGATAATATGATAAAGGGGGTGCCAAAAAATTTGGCATTGAAAGGATCTTAATGTAAAGGAACAAAGTTTTAGGGTTCAATTGAAAGGAATGTAGGTAAGGGAGAGGTTGATATTCTGACAACCATACTTAGAGAAATTTTACAAGGCTAGGGATTGGGATGTCAGGATTGGGTGGAAAGGTATGTCAAGGGGATAAGTCAAACAACATGATAAGAAAAAAGGGGAAGGAAAATATGGATGAGGTGGCATTTTGGGATGGATAATCCTAAAATTTTGAAACTTCGACAACTTCTAAAAACTTAAGAAAATGACCCAAACACACCCAACACTTGGAATTTTTTAGAATTTTGTAGGCTTTAACATATGATAAAAAACATAAAGGATAACACAAGTTAATATTTGGATAAATTTTTGACTCATGAAAATCCCATGCAGACTATCTTAGATTGGTTATATAAGGTGGGCTAATGCAAATACAATGCAACATAGGGGTAATGCATATCATAATCCACAATTTTGAGGCCTACAAAGTTGGGATCTAATACCATCTCTAGTTGGGGATGTGTGCCTCTTATAGGCATAGTGAGATCCCAAGTTATCTCCTAGTGGTATATCAAAAGAGAGACTAAAAGAGCATTGGGATAAACTACACTTCATCTTGACCACTAAGTATTGAGATTGCACAAAGACATAAATAACATTAAAAATATTCACGATAAGTAAAAAATAGTCATGAATACAAAAAGAACACAAAATAGAGGTAATAAAATGTTGTAGGAAAGAAAAATGGGTTAAAGCTTGAGAAAAATAGTGTTTCAATAATTTCCATGCACTAACATTTCTTGAAACTCACTATTCAAGCTCTTGATGAATAATGACTCTTCACCATACAAATTCTCTATGATGTATGGATCCAAGCACATGGAATAATTTTTTTTCATTTTTTCCTTTATCTTGTTCTCTAGTGTTCCATACTAGGACCAAATCTCCATTTTTAAATTCTCTAGTTTCAACCCTTTTATCAAACATGTATTTTACTTGCTACTACTTCTTTATATTGACTATTTGAGCCTTTCTCGTGCACTCATTGAGTTCAATATGCTATTTCATTCTATTGATCATTACATCATTACACTCTTCATTGGGTACTTGCAAAAACTTGTAAACATGCAATAAATTATTTATAGGCAGCCTTGCATTAGCTCCATACACAAACTCAAAGGGTGATTTAATAGTAGAATTTTTTGGTGCCACACTATTTTCCTAGAAAAAAGCATTAACTTTGAGTCTTAGGCCTTTTTATTTTTCCAAACATCCTCTTAATAATATTCATTAGGTTCTTTTATCTTCATTTTATGTGGATGGTATGGGGAAGAATGGGATATATGATTCCATTCTCATTGTAAAGGTTAGTAAAATTTGTTGATCTAAAAGCGCATTGCATTATCGGGTATACATTTTCTTGGCACACTAAACCTTGTTATAATGTGATTAAGAATGAAATCTATTACTACTTTTCTTGTAGCTCTCTTTGTAGAAATTGCTTCCACCTTTTTTGTAAAATACTTTGTAGCTACAAGAATCCACATGAAGCCTCCACTAGACTTCTCATCAATCTCACCAATGAAGTCAATGCTCCATTGTTGAAAAGGGGCTTCCATAGTCAAGGGATTTAAAGGTAAATTCTCAAATCCTTCAATGTTTCTTGATAAACACTAGCAAGTGTTACACTTTCTTACCAACTTGTGTACATCTACAAATAGGGATGGTCACCAATAACCTAATCCAAGGATTTTGTGGTTGTATTTTTAGCCGTGTAATGCATATCACTTGAACCACTAAGAATTTCATATAATAATTTTGCAACCTCATTTTAATTTAGACATATCAAAAGGACACTATCCCTATTCCTCCACATTAATTTTTCATAAATCATAGTGCATTTTTATGCATGCAATTTTTGGGTTCTTATATGATTTTATATCATTTATTTGGAATAGTTAATGTGGTGTAAATAATAAAGAATGTCCTTGTACTAAGGCTATTACTATAGTTTGACTATTTTTTTTATCATCTTCAATATCCACTTGATTTACATCAACTACCTCTAGGTTTGATTCTTCCATTAGTCAGGCTAAACCTGGTCGTTTGACTAGTTTAGTGACCTGGATTTTAATGTTAAACTCTTGGATAATTATGATCCATCTGTATCTTATTCCAATAAATTCTTGCTGATTAAAAATTCCCTTGATTATAAAATTCGATACATATGCAACAATCTTTGCACCAACCAAATAAAGTCTATTTTTTTAACAATCATGACTAAGGCACAAGCCTTCTTCTCCATAGTGTCATATTTTAATTCAACACCCTAGAGTCATTTACTTAGAAAGGATATGGATTTCTCATACCCATCTTAGTTATTTTGCAACACAATATAATAACTATTGTATGAAATGAAGTAAATAAAAATAACTAAAAGGTTTGAGAAAAGTCTAGTGAAGCTAGAATTGGAGATTGCATAATTTCCTCCTTAATATTTTGAAACACCTCAGATGGCTTACCATCCGAGATAATAGTTGGAGAACCTATAAACACTCATCTATTAATTGTGGAATTTCTCTATGAGTCCATGTTTATGCTTGATGATTCACACACCTAGAAGAAATATTTTGATGGATCTTATACTAGTCATGGATTAGGTGTAGGCATTGTTGGAGTAATTAGGACATCACTTGATAATTAATTAATTATTAAGTCCCTTATTAATTTATTCACTTAAGCTAAACTTAGGAGTGATTTTTTATTATTAGATTGGGCTAAATATAGGTTAAGTTGTCTCATTGCTTGAGATTAGGACACTTGTCACAATCTAATAAAATATTCATCTAGGGTTTGATTTTTTCCTTTTATAAGGATTGATCCTTCATTGTAATCATTAATCCATGTAATCATGGTATTCATTATTCAATACATAAGGCATATCTGATGCTTTTGTAGATCAATATTTAATCTCTTGGTTGCATAGTAAATCAGTTACTTTGATCTCTTGTTTATGATAGGCATTTTAATTGTAGATGACTTCTGGGAGTTGTGGGATTCACTATCAACTCCAACATGGTATCATAGCTTCAAGTATGTGACTTTTTATCCAAATTTTGAGAGATCTATCCTTGAGGGAAAAATCAACTCATCCTAGGGCCTAACAGGCATCATCGTTGAGTCCAAAATGATCAAAAACCTAAGGAACACCTATCATTTCGTCAAATTTGGAGCAGTTGCAAAAATGACAATTTTTTTTACAAAAAGAACCTCCGTAAATTCCATACAACCCTACTGCATTAAATTGATGTGCACAATAATCAAAGGTATAGGTTTCTAACATTTGGCTTTTAATTTTTTTTTTGTAAAAACATATAAAGAAAAAAATTCTAAATAAAAAAAAAAAAAAACAATTTATTAGGGTATTGAATACCTTGCCCACACTATGCAGGAATTTACAATAGGTCAACCACTTGGTTAGCAGCTAACGCCATCAAACTCTCTGGATGACACAAATCGCCCCTGCCCAACCACATTTTTTAGGCGACACCCAAAATTCTGCCCCTTGCAAAACTCTACCACCAGTGAATCACAATGGAATATTCTGCTCAAACCTACTGATGAGAATATTTTGCTATCAACAGTATATTTTGGGTACCTTACAAAAGATTCCAACGATCGTATAGTTTTAGTCTATCGAGGTTTTTTCCCGACAACAAAGCATATTCCAAGAATATTCACTATTGATGTCAACATGACATCATCCATACGATAGGCCCTCTTTGCCCTCTTCTAGCCCCCATTTGGCCAAAAGGAGCATTTTTTTTTTCCCCATAACTTGGGCATACAATATCAAAATTGAGCAAATGAGATATCATTGAAAAGTTGGTTGTAAGAACTTTTCAGTGGTGCAGATCTCATCATCAAATTTTCCTATTGATTTATTTTATTCTCAATCAAAGTTAGATTCTCATTTTTCACCTCTAAGCTCATAAATTTTTGCTTGTATCTTTGATTTTCACGATTTTAGCAATCTTGGAAAGGTATTTTAGATATCTTCAAATCCATTCATGCACTTTTTCTAGAATCTTCCCCAAGTACATTTTATTTAGTTTTTTGTGATTTGACATTTCTATCAGTTACTTGGATGTATTGGCAGTTGGAAAGGATTTGTTTGCGTGAGATGATATAATTTGATTTGCTTTATATGTATTGAGATTATTAATCTTTGATTTTTTATTTGAGGAACTATCATGGGTTTTTATGTTCATCCTTTTGTGGTCATCCCGACAAAGGATAACTACAAGTCTTGGCGAAATGACATCTTGACACATCTCAGGTGGCTTGATCTTTTATCTTATCTATATGGACTCATAATTACACTAGACACACTAGGGAGTTATTCAATATGGGGTATTATTAGTGATCATGTTTTAGGAGTTATATGTTCTAGAGTGTTGATCTTGACACTATGTGTGTTGCCACACACTTTGGAATCGACTTTAGGAGATCCATGTAGACCCTCATATCTCTCCATACTAGAGTCCATCCTGATACATATTATCTCATTCCTCTTGTAGATGCAAATTACATACCCTTTGATGATAATACTTTAGAGGAGCTTGAGTATATCACATGTCATATATTTTGATGGTTTAGAGACTTGTCTTCATGTTCGCACTCTTCAGATCAAGACTTCATCAACATATTCTATTGTTCTTGATCAAGTGATCATCAATTGAATACTCTAGATGGTTAGTCCTATGAAAATAGTGCACCTCAATAATTTCCATGCTTAAATGTAGAGTATTCCAATCAAAATTCCAAAAAACCTAAAAAATGTCAAAAACACAAAATAAATAAAAAAAATAGAAAAAGTGAAAAGAAAAATTAACCTTTGGTGAAAACTAGTCCTCATGAAAATTTGGACAAGTATCATGGTTGAAATCCTTCTTACACATACCATGCATAATAATAAAACTATATTATCCTTCAAGTCTTCTTTTATCACCCATCACCATCCCATATCTTAGCCTCCCATACCATTCATATCTCATCCACATCCTACACATGACCTCATCCTATGTTGGGGGTAGGTACTTAGGTATTTATTTAGAAAATATTTTTATATTCACCATGTTTCTTACTTAGTGCTATAGATGAGTCCATTATCCCTATTCTTGAGATTCACACATTATCCCCACTCTTGAGCTTCATGCACTTGTAACATCACGTGCCTTCATCTACAAATTTAGCACTTGAAACATCAAACTACAAATATTTAATCCACCTTGATTAAATATAGTAATCACATATTTTTCCATCATAAAATATATTTCCCATCCTTTTCCTTTATAGGATATATCATTCCCCACATAAGGCATCATCATCATCCCAACCCTTTTCAAAACATTGGCAAAATGTAGGTTCCTATATGTTGATTGATCATTGATTTTTTTTTGTTTGTTTATATTTGACCCATACTATATCTCCTCAATGTCACCACGATCCTCATATCATGGTGCATCTTGATTGGTATGTTATAAGGAATTTATCTATTTTTGTGTGTGTTATGTTTATTGTTTTTCCCATCATAGGACCCACAAGGGTCATCAAAAGCTTTGTGATATGTTATGGAATCCTTTTATTTTTTGTGCTTGTAAGTTAGTCCTATATGCATTGTAAACATCATCACCTTAGTCTTTATACCCTAGTTCATAACATCTAATTCTATATTGAAAAATAGGTTCTCATCACATATAAACATAATACATGCATTCGAACATTGAACCACTCAAAATCTACACTATCCATTGTTTGTTATCTACCATGTCCTTTAAATCAAGATTTAGATTACACAAGTGATTATTTAGATTATTTATATATCTAATTAGTTCACTATCTATCTATTATCATTATTTCTTCTCAGTTATGAAATGAAAAAAACATCAGGTTTACCTCAACTAATCTATCCATTATTCATATCATACACCTATTTAAATTATAATAAAATCATTATCCACACATACATAATTGTATCATTATCAATAAATACATCATATATTTTCCATATTAAACCATCAAGCATTTGCATAACCATCATCATAAATATATGTCCATTTCATAAACATCACACTATATCATCAAAATAAATCATATTATTTTCCATATATATCACAATAAATAATATGAGCATGAATATCATCTCATCACATGTACATCATCCACACATACATCACATAAAATCATAAGAATCATAAATAATATATCACATGGAATAAGTGTCTCATATATATCATCAAAAAATGATCTGGAGTATATCAAATCTCCTAGATCATAAGCATTCATATGTGCAACAAAAATATATATACATATCAAGATTACAAAGATTAAAAAAATATATACACATCATATATATGCATCATTCTTCAACTAATAGAACAAATCCTGTCTAGTATTGTCCCCCTTTGAATCTCTATTTGTTCCTAGCCCTATAGGTGGACAAGGAGGTGGAGGCATCAACAATGATATCCATTTTCCTAACATGGGTAACCCACTAGCCCTTGATGTTATGTTATTTAAAAAAGAAGTATCCCTTTGCTTTGTTGGAATTATACACTGATATAATGACATGTACTACTATGCCTCTATCAATTCTTACACTATCTCTTGGAAGATCCAACAACCTCTAGTAATGCCTAGCTAAAACCTTGAGGCCCCATTGCGACTTTTCTTTGTCCCCCTCACCTCTTAAAATCTATGCCTATACTTGCACCCTCTATACCCATACTTTGTCATAATACATACATAGTCTATCCCTCTTAGCCATGGTATACTAATTTTCTACTGTTGGGTCCTCTTGCTCTACTTCTTAAACATCTCGCCTAATAGGGATGTATCCAATCTCACCCTAAGGTAATCTACTTCCTACTAGTCCTCTTATCCTTGTTACATCAGTCATATTACCTTTCCTTTCTCACCATGTGTTAGTGTTCCCTATGCCTATTTTCCATCTACATCCATGGCCTCCTCCTTTACATTCCTTATACATAATCCTAGCCTTGTTGATCATCTTCCCCTCCTCTCACCATAGTGGTGCCCTAGGCACCCCACCCATACACTTATTTTTGCATCTCCTATGTACCTCTACATTTGCTACCCTACTCTCTTGATATATTTCCTACTTGGGAATGGTCAATCTAATGAGTCTATGTTGTTCCTATTGTGTCTTGTACTAAGGTGTAACCATTGCATCCACCACTCCCTCCCTCACATACCATGACACACACCACGTGCCCCAACTCACCCTTGCTAGTTGTAAGCCTATTCTCAAACCCCATTTGCCCTCCTCTTGGACCACTTGTAAAAAATATGGGGTCCATCTATTGGGATATCCTATTGTAAATAAAACTATCTCTATAACTAGTTAGGGCTATATCACTCAATCAAATAATGGTGCCACCCATTGATGTAACAATTTATCTACACAAAATTTAGAATGAATGCATCCTATAATCACTCCTCACAATCTAGCAATGGCTCCATAAAATTAAATATAGCTCATCCATACTCTCCTCTAGTATGAAAAATATCCCAAGTGATTGTACCTCTTCCTCCCTTGCTACACAAACATGTAGGTCTCTCCCTCAACCCTCTCTACCTTATTTCCCACTATCCTAAGCAATGAAATATGCTCACAAACCCAAATTTGTAATAATTTTATGAACACTATTCTCCACCCATATTTATAGCTAGCTAAGTATAGATACTTATAAAGCTATGCAAGTATGTGTGTTGCCCACACAAAATATCTCCCTTTTGCTTACATGTCTTCCACACATCACACTAGTTCAATAAGGAAAAAGTCATCAATCTTTTCAAAAAATAGTATGTCATTGACAATGGCTTCTAGAACTAGAGGTAGTTCCTCTATGATCCCATCACACAAATCAATGTCTAGTGATAGCCTTGTCTAAGGTAGATTTTTCCTTCCAAATAATATTTACAATGCTATCTCCAAGTCCCAAGATCTATAGTATATCAAGTATCCATTTTTAGAGTCCATAAAATCCTCTACACATACTCCAAGGTCATGGTCATCTCCCTCATCAGTAGATGAAAGACGCTCATCTCACTTCACATCTCTACAAGCACCATCAACATGGATTGATATTCCCTAATATTTAACACTTGAGCAATGTGTCATAATCTACATTTCTCCAAGTATCCCCATTTGAGCTCATAAAATTGCCCTGCAAATTAAAATACCTAACTTCACCTCTCTTGAGCTATCAAACACTTGAGCAATGTGTCATAATCTACATTTCTCCAAGTATCCCCATTTGAGCTCATAAAATTGCCCTGCAAATTAAAATACCTAACTTCACCTCTTTTGAGCTATCAATCAAAATAATCCCTCTTGCATTCAACCAAAACCATATCAAATATTCTCATAATTCTATTTTCTACATGATCACTAATTTATTCATACATGCACTACATCATGAAATACACATGTATCACCAAAAGTGCACACATTGAAACACACATATGCCTTAGGATGAAATGTATATTTTTTTGGATACACACATATGCCATTTTATTGTGTATGCATCAAATCTTAGAAATGTTCCAAGATCCCCACACACACCATTTTACCTATGCACATGTTTCTTCTAGTGCATGTGCTACAACTCTTGGTATACATTTCAACCTCTTATGAAGGCACTAAATTTCCTAACATGTATGCCAAACAATGAATTTTGAAATTTAATGCACATGTTTTCCTAGTTCTTTTACCCTCCTTTAATGACCCCTAAATACATCTAAAGCTCAATTCTTTTATACATATCAATGCTCCCACCTCTGTCATCAACCTATAATTCCTTACTCACTTCACTTGATGTTGGTCAAGTGGTACATTCCCCATCATTCCTAGGCTCCTTGTTCTACTTTTCTATATGAACTCTAAAGGTTGAGGGTAAAAATAAATAACTTATCCACTATCCCCACATCCCTATTTACTCACCTGCAACCCCTATGTTTTCCCTAATCAAAAATTTCACCCCCTTTCACCTCTTTTCATCCCATTCATACATTTTTTAGCCTTTTTCATTTGTTGCTCCTAATTTTTTCCTTCTCTATCCTATTTTTCGCTTCGGTTATTCTTTCAAGAGATCACTCACATTATTTTTGCTTGATTAGTCTCTCGAGGGAGCATCATGCCTGCATCTTAACATCATTTTTATAACTACTTGGGGCATATCATTGTCTTTTTAATCCCAAAAGCATTATTTTTTTGAAACAACATTGCTTCTTCTAGTGCGCTGCCATCTCAAAGAGGGGAAAAATATAAACACCTCTAATTGTCTCTTGACATTTTTATTTTCAACAATTCACTTTGCGTCACCACCTAAATAATTGAATAAATTTTATTTATTTAGTTAATTATCGTGATCTTTCTACCGATATTAATTAAACAATTTTAATTATTTAATTAATTAATCTAACTCTTCCTCTAACATTAATAAAATAAATTGAGATAATTTATTTAATTGATCAATCAATTTCTAATGTCTTACCTTAAATAAATAAATTTAATATATATTTATTTAAGTTCATCATCCTCATTCCAAAAATAAAAAAATATAACCTATTTATTTAATTCTTATTTTTCACTTGAAATCATTAGTTGACTAAAATTAATTATTTAATCTAGCTAATCATTTGTACAATCCAAATCATGATTAATCAAAATGAATCTTGCTCAAGGTTCAACATTGTACATGAATTCAAGAAAGAATATTGCATGTATATAGCTCCATGCTTCACAAGTCTCCATGAAATCTTCTCATCAAATCCTATCCATCCATTCAATTTAGAAAATCTTAACCCTTCATAAAACTCCAAAAAATAAATTTTTGATCCACCTTCTATCTTTCTCTAAGAATATTTGTACCATCCAAACCTTTTCAATCATGGAACTCCTCTTATCCACCAATTATAAGGTGCCACTTGGAGGTTTCTCATGGCTCTGATTATTTCAAGCAATCTCCTCCATTGATCTTTCAAATCAATCCTAGCACTTGATATTCCATCTCTCAAGTCTATAGATAGCTCCCCATATGAGCCATTTTTATAAGAACTCATGGAATGCAATGTTATGCTATCACTTTGGGAACCTTACATACTCTTTCCATCACACATAAATTCATCTTGAGAACATCTACACCTTGTGTGCAATAAGAGATACATTGGTGAGGGTCTCATTATATTTTTTATTTTATGCATAGCCTCTTAGCTCAACCAAGGGTTTACAATTAGATTTTTTTTATATTGAACAAAAAAATTAATTTACCAAAGTTAAGCTACCAAAATTAGCTTGAAAAGAAAGCCTAAGCAACCAAAAGACTAGCCATGTAAGCAACAAAAAATCCAAACAATAAGGACAAAATTATAAGGGTTGAATAACATTTTTACAACTAATAATTACAAAGAGCCAACAATACAACCCAAAAGACTACAACTTGAAGCTAATACTTGAGATGAAACACTTTACATCGATTCAAAATGTTGTTGTTTTGAAGCTTATTAACCTAATCTTGAATTTGTTGAAGCCGAGCCATGACCATAACATTTTTCTTTGTTAAATCTTGCAGCCATGAACAAAAAAAAAAACCTAAAAAACTATGTCAGTGTAAACCATTAGAATACTAGTTTCTTGAAAAATAATTATTTGAAAATAGAGCAGTACACTTGGCCTTCCAAATATGTCTTAAAATAACTTGTCTGATAGAATAATCAATCACATCATCATGCAAACCCAATCCCAAGAGAGATTCTTTCCAATGCAACTTATGATGAAAAATAGAAAGATTTTTTTTAAAGTATTGTATTTTTTTAACAAAAGGACGGTCCCAAAAAATGTGCTTCACGTTTTTGATACATAAATAAAAAGGAAACTTGACTGGTTGAATCATAATGAATCTTAGTCTATCTCCAACTGGAAGTTTATGGTGTAAAACTTTCTAGGCCAACAATTTAGTTTCAACGTCAGTTTTGGATTTCCATATTTGTGCACTCATTTTGGTCCACTTCTTGGCACTAAATCTATATTTCCATTTATGATTGAGGTGAGGGATGATCTTCCAATGAGGTAGGGAAAGACATTCTTTGTACTTGACGTTCAACCCATACTATTCTTTGATTTTCAGCCATGAAGCCCATTCAAATGTACTAAAATCCCAAATGTCTTTAAATCGACGAATACCTTTCTCAAACAAATAGTAAGCATGTTTAGGAAAACACATCGCAAGCAGTTGATTATGGTAATTAACAAGTTTATTCCACCAGATGGATGAAAATGAAAAGTTGAAGCCATGTTGTAGAGAAGAGCAATTCCATTGAAGAAATTGACAAACCTGCTAACAAGCAGTTCAAATGGTCTACAAAGGAAAGGAGGCCTTGACTTTGAAGAAGGGGGACATGATAATTTTATCAAACCAATTGACTGACTACCATTTTTATTTGTTGTAGTTTGAAAAATTTGGTTACGAACAAGGATTTTCCATGGTTCCTCCCCGATAGTTACTCTAATAATCCATTTCGTAGCCAAACACAACCCTTGAGTTTTGGGATCAATAATTCCTAAACCACCCTTGTGTTTTGGATGAATGCAATGAGACCAAGAAGCAATAAAACCAACATTGCCATCCCATTTGGACCAAAGAAATTTCCTAATTAATTTGTTCAGCTCTTCATATTTTTTCTTAGAAGTCATCCAACATGATGAGAAGTATACATGGTTAGAAGTAAAAATTTTGTTGGCAACTTGGATTTTTCCAGACAATGATAAGAATTTGTTGCCCCAATTAAATAGTTTTTTAAAATTTTATTTAGGAACCAATCCCACATGTCAAAAAGAGAAACCCCTATGCCAAATGGAATGCCAAGATATCTAGTAATCTCCCCATGTTTAATTTTCCTCCACTCCTTAGGAATCCACTTAGGAGTATGCCCAGATTGAGATATCATAAACTCAATCTTGTTGTGAGCTAGCTGAGAGCCAAAAATGGAACAATATAGATTTAGGATGCCTAAAGTGTTATTTTACTCTTCTTCAAAATTTTACAAAAAACAACATACTATCATTAGCAAAATGAGAGTTGATAACAACCTTATCTTGGGGAATAGAAATCTCTCTTATCAATTTCATCTAGTTAGCTTTTTGAAGCATATATACTAAAGAATCAATTGTAAGCATATATAAAAGAGGGGATAAAGGAAATCCTTACCTTATTGACCTTTGTAATTCAAAAGGTTCTATCAAAGATTTATTAATCACAAGTTAAGCATTGGCATTTTGGAACAACATATGAACATGCTTTTGTAATTTAGGCCCGAAACCTAACCAATATAGCATTTTGAGAATTAAATCCCAATGAATTTTGTCATAAGCTTTATTAAAGTAATTCAATGGTAATCCCAAATACTGAGTACACTTTTTGGCCAAACTTGACATTAAAATGAACATTTTGAACTTTTTTTCACTTTCAGACACTTGTAGCTACTAAAACCATGAGGAATTTGAAGATGATGCAAACTAGTGATTTGTGAAATTTTTCCTATAGATTCTAAATATATATATATATATATATATATATTTTGCATCAATTTGAATTTCTTTTTCCATCTCATTCGATAACTAATTTTTAACAGTAAACACCATTTTTAGAGAGTGATGTGTATGTGATTTCAGCAAAAATTAGGATGTCCCAAAAAGCGTAAACCACTATTGTGGGTGTAGACACTTAAAAATTTCCTGGATAATATCATGCACTTGAATCTAATATATTAACATAGTTTCATCCTAAAATCCATCCTTTTTTCACTTAATTGATTAAATTAGCCTAGCTATTTAATTAATTGCATCATTTTCATCTACTAATCTGATTAGTCTAATTAGGTTAATTCATCCCCCTTTCATGCTAAACTTTCATCCTTTAAATTGGATAAATCAAAATACTCAATTTTAACACCCTAGGGCCTCTCATTTAAATTAAATAATCTTAATTATTTAATTAAATATCATTTTGACCTCTTTTCATTAAATAAGTTAATTATTTAATGAATATCCTAAATTCCCCTAATTTGCATAATTGGAACATTGTTTTAATTATCAAATTATTAATTAATCTAATTCTCCTACTTGCAAGGGAATATTCTTCCTTTGAACATCCCTCCAAAAAGGGAATATTCTCATAGAATATTCTTTCTCTTTGCACTCATTTGAAAAAGGGAATATTCATTTTGGTAACAAACTTTCAATAAGACTTCTTGTGCAAGTTTTGAAAGTGTGTTTGTTTGGATGAATGTAAGCCTTTGATTAAATATCATTTTGCATCCTCAACCCTTGATGGGAATCCATGATCCGTGCCTCCATATTCCTCCAATTTTGACCATTGATTAGCTTTTTCAATCTTAGCCCTTCATTTCTCATTTGTCCTATAAATAGGTCACTATTTGGAGACAAATGGATCCACCTTTTCAGAGAAAACTTATGTTGAAACTCATCCATCCATCTTTTAATAGTAAACTTATGCTGTTAAAATCAAACTCATCTTGCATCCATGTTTAGCATATATTTAGTATTTTTAGTTTAGATCTTGATCATAGTAGCTTAAAGCATCCATTAATGGCTTCCATGGTAACTTAGTTGCATCCATTTAGAATATTTTAGAATAAGGACTTGCATCTTTAAATCTTGTATAGATTTAGAATAGATTTGCACACATTTACAACAAACATCTTAGTATATATCATGTTAAATTAGCTTTCATCATGTTTCACATATATCTCTCATCGGTTTCATCAGTTTTCTTCAATAAAACTAATTGAAACAAGCTCATTATCCAAGGGATTGGGAGAGGGTCTCCATTCCACATCAATGCAAAACCACTCCCCTAATAGGATAAGTTTCAATGTCTTAGAATAACTGTTTGTCAATATTTCATGTTTTTTAGCATGTTAGATTAATGGATTCTTCATTTTCATCGAATCTTATTGGGATTGTTGCTTAGTGGATTAAATATGCCTCAAATTCCTATGGATCGGGTGTAGTTAGTCTATGATATGTCATTGGTCATAGTGGGATCACCCTTAATCATAGGGAATTTTGACTAGAATATTGGTCTCATTCAAGATTCTCCCAAGCTAACATTAGATTATCCAAAATATACCTTCCTTTGATAAAACTTTTTTGTTCAGCTCTAACAATTCCTTAAACCACAGGTTTAATCTTGACAACCAAAGCTTTAGTGGTAATTTTGTAAGAGGTGTTTATTAATGTAATTGATCTCCAACCAACAATAGTGTCCTCTTTTTTTCCTTTAGGAATTAGTTTGATTAAACCTCTATTAATGTTTGATCCTAAAGAGCCCTTATGAAGGGCCTCCAAATGGAGCATATAAAAATATTCCTTGATATGAGTCCACATGATTTGATAGAATTCAGTTGGTAGGCCATCAACACCTAGAATCTTATTAGATTTCATAGAAAATAGAGCACATTTAATATCTTCCAAGGAAAGGATGCGATCTAGATATATATTGTAGCGAAGACCAATTTTATTAGGGATATTCTCCTTAACAATATCTTCCAAAGTTTGTTGAACATCTGTCTAATTCTTTTCTTCTTTAAACAAATTCTCATAATTTTTTTGAAATACCATAGTAATTTCAGTGGGATTAGTGTGTAATCCATGATCATCCATTGTGGCACATATTCTTTCTTGTCTATGTTTATAATTGAGGTATTTACAAAATAATTTAGACCATCTATTACCTTCCTTGATCTAATGAAGTCTAGCTCCCATTTTAGCACCTTGGCCCTTGTAATTATCAAGTTTTTGTGTAGTTGAGTTTCAATGACAACAATCTTGGCAAGACACATTGCAACATCACTTGATGTTGTCATTGATGGCAACTCTAATCGATGATCAGATACGCACACTATCATTCGATCACATCGGTAGACAAATTGAAGATCAATCAAGAAGAACAAAGTATCTGATAGCACAGTGTTCATTGATCTGTATGAAGATTTCATGTTATTATTTTATGTCGCACATCTAAGGAAATGTTTTTTGGTATATTACCTTTGTTACTACTGAAGCGCAGATGCTCGTATCAATTTGTGTGGAAGTTAGAAGATCCGGTTGGCTTATTCTTAGTTTTTCTTGTATTGGAGCTGACTTCATGAATGTATTATGTCGCAGATGTATGAGAAGCAATTGGTTAAGTATTTTTGGGTTTGTAAATCTTTGTTTGGGTCCTCTCTATGTCTTAGCCGACTTTGGAGGATGCGCATAAAATATTTAATTAAGGATCTAGCTGACGGTGGTAATTATTTTTGTGTTCTATTGAAGCCGAAAAAGTGTAATTGAGTTCTATGTTGCAGATATATATATAAGACCATTTGCATCATTTTGTATGATTTATGAGTTGTGTATTGATGCAAATTGTGAATTAGAGAAGAGTAGAAGAGCGATAATGCACAATTTCACTTGTGCATAGATAATTTGTATTGCGAGTGTGAGCAGAACATAGCAAAAGTGCAAAATCAGTCAGCAAGACAAAAGATTGTGTATTGTGCTTAATCGAAACTGTAATCAGGCATATGTAGATGCTATTTTTCTCAGTTCAAAATCTTAGATGGTTTTAATCTGATTTTCTTTGTAAGGCAGTGAGCCTTCCCTTTGAGTAGTGAGCTCTAGGCAGTGTGCCTGAATGCAAGTGCATTCCCCTTATTGTAAACTTTATTTGAGTATACTCAGATTAACTTGTGGATTGGCCATCCACCGTGGTTTTTCCCCTAACAGGGCTTCCACGTAAAAATCCTTGTGTTATGGTGTTGTGTTCATTTGCTTCATGTTTATGCATTATGGTTGAATGTTGTTAATGCTTTGAAGATAAAGGTTTATAAAGTTAATTTTTGCACAACATTGATTCACCCCCCCTCTCTGTGTAGCTTGTTTCCAACAATTGGTATTAAAGCTAGTTCCTCTGAAAGAAGTCTAATCACTTGAGGAGATCTTGGAATGTGTTTCAATGGATTCAAGCAGTCTTCAACAACAACTCTTGGTGGCCCTGTATGATCTTGATTAGTCAAAGGCTGAAGTTTAGAAATTGCAAGCAAACCTCTCAAATGCTGAGAAATTCATTGAGTCTCTGAAAGATAAAATCAATAAGTCTATAGAGAAGAGAAAGGAATTCTGTGATCAAATTAAGTAGAGTGACAGTAAGAGCACTGAAGAAGAACAACTCAGTCAAGCCCTGAAAGAAAAGATAGAATAATGTGAAAAGCTTACGAGAGATAATACAGTCCTAAAGCATGAGATGTAATCTATCATGATGAAGATGACTAAGGAGATTGAAGACAAAAAGAAGAATGAAGAGAACCTAGCACAGTCCCTGAAAGAAAAATCTGAATTATGCAGCCGATTGGATGATGAATTGGAAAAATCTAAAAACAGTGAAGAGGCACTTGAAAAGTAGATGGATGATCTCAGAAATGAACTTGCTGCTGCCAATGAGTACAAAGAGAAATTAAAAGCTAGCTCTACCATGCTTGATGAACTAATTAGCAGTTAGAGGACTCATAGTGACAAGCGAGGTCTTGGATATGAAGAAGGAGAAAGTTCTAGATCCGAGCAAAAGAGATTCAAACAAGGAAATCAAATGAACAAATCTGGAAGGTATCCGGTAAGGCAACCTAATGCTCAAAGATTTAATGGATATTGTTTTAGTTGCAACAAATTCGGACACATGGTTACTCAATGTAGAAGTAGAATGAATCAAAGTGGTCCATCTTTCTCAGGTCAGTGTTTTAATTGTCATAAAGTTGGTCTTAAGTCAAATGCATGCAGAAATATGATGAATCAATTTCATAGAAATATCAGATGCTATATATGCAATAGACTTGGCCATACTGCTAACCAGTGCAGATCAAGAGGAAATTAGTGGAACAACTGGTCTAGAAAGAGAAATGTTGTGTGCTATAACTACAACAAAATTGGACATGCTGCTACATTCTGTTGGAACAGAAAGGGTCCGATAAATCAAAAGAAAAACATGCAGAAGGATATCAAAGGAAAAGGAAAAGTCACTAAAGATGTGGTAAGACAACAAATACAAAAGAAATGGGTGAATAAAGAACCCTCTGTTGAAAAAAATATGCCAGCACTAGAACCTGCTTCTGGTAATTCCTCTAGGAATTAGTTTCAGGTCCTTTGGCCTAGGGGGAGCAGTCAAGAAAACCATTTAACCCCCTAATCGATAAGTGACACCGGATGTGGATGTGTACAATAGATGCATAGATGCTCAACAAATGCTGTTGAACTCATTGGAGGAAGTAGTATGCCATATTGGAGGTCCGTAGAAGATTTACCCGTCACAGTGTACAAAAATAGGGTAACCATATGTATTAGGGGGTGATCCCACAATAATGTGTTACACTTTTTGGCCAAACTTGACATTGAAATCAACATTTTTCACCAGATCTTCACTTTCGCATGCTTATAGAAGCTAAACCATTAAGAATTTGAAGATGAAGCAAACTAGTGATTTGTGATATTTTTTGTTGAGAATATAATTTTATTTTTTTTAAAAATTAAAAAATAAATTGTGAATTATTTTATGTAGTTTTTATTAACTTATTTTTTTTACTAAACATCATTTTCAAAAATTAATGCTTACTTTCAGCTGATAACTTTTTTTTATAGAAAGCATACAATTCTAATTTTTTAAATATACTGTTTTCACACCATTATCTAGTGGATGAATATTTTTTCATAATTTTTGTTGCATATATATTTTTTAATTAATTTTCTAATTCAAAGTAATTATAATTTGGATATATTATACTTTCAACTGCATAATTTTTTTTGTATTATTTGAATTAACTTATTGTTTTTTTGTTGGAATAAGGACATCAATAGCTAGTGTACATGCATTTTTAAGAATTTTTTTTCTCTCTTTTCCTATTTTTCTGTATGTGTGAAATAAAGACCTCGATGTTCATTGAAAAACCTACATTCAAAAGAAATAAAAAATAAATATAATAATAAAATTAAATATATTTAAAATTATACTTTTTGGGAAGCTTATAATAAGGACTACATGTTTACAAAAAAATAATTTTAAATAAATTAATTTGATCCCCTAAAAGGTAAATCAAAAGTGGTTTTTTATCAGCATTTTGATAGGTGTAGAGGAGACTCCATTATAGTTATGGTTTAAAACTAGCGGCTTTCTATCCAAGGGAGTTTGATATAAGTGGGTTTGATCAAACCCTCTTCAATTAAAACACTTAAAATGGAACCTTTTTAAGGCTTAAATCATTATATTTTCTAAAAATATGTGATTTCAGCAAAAATCAGGATGTCCCAAAAAGTGTAACCCATTATTGTGGCAGCACCCTAGGGTTAAAACATTTATTGCGACAAAAGAGTTAGGTATGCAAGTGATAAAAGGTCATTTATACTCTTCATTTGTCACTTTTAATTTGGAGAAAAGAAGTTTGGAGAGCCTTAAAATGAACATTGATGAATTGAGGCGAGACTCAAGCGTGGAAGTGATTCGACAATCAAATTCTGATCTGGCGAAAAAGATATTTTTCAGAAAACTTCGCGAACTTGTGATTTGGTCAAAATGAATACTCGTCTGGTAGTTGAAGTCAAGGACAAACCTCATCCTAAATTCAAATGACATCCTTACAAGTCTCTTGAGACTGATCCATTAGGACCATTTTCGTCCGTTCTGTATAGAGTTTTATACACATAAGACATTAGGGTTTATATTCATGTCAATATTGAAGAACTAGGAAGTTCTCAACTACTGAATTTGTACACTAATCATATCATTGGTGAAGATTACTATGTAAAGCCAAAACACAAAATCTTGGAAACAAAGAAGTTCACACAGATTATCAAATTTCCCGTGTTTGAAGTGTCAAAGTGGGTTCGTTATGTTTTGAGTCAAGTGCATGATGAATTTATGTGGCTTAGAATTCCATTAAAAATTACAAAGCAAGCTATCAGTGCAGTAATCGGTCTAAACTTTTTCGATGGACTACCAATTCTGAAGTTTGTGAAAAACCAAACGGTCACTATTGCTACATGCTCTACATATGACAGAAGGGCAATGAATATTGATAGAATTGTTGATATAGATGCCAAATTTGCATCTATGGTCATTAGATACAAGATTTATCATTCTAGCCGAGACAACTCTATGTCTGGCACAACAATTTATTTCGCCTACCAAATGGTGAAGGAAAATGCAGATTATGATCTCTGTGAACTGCTGAGAAGTCAGCTAATGGAGAATCTTGCAAAGATTAAGAAAGATAAGAAAAAGTATTTCAAATATGGTAACTTTCTCTTGTGTTTATTCTGTTATTTCATGGGTGAAGTTCTGGAGTTGGAAAGGTTCATTAGCAAAAGGACAAATCGGTATCCACACAGATCAAAGATCTATTGTACAATTTTGCAGATACCAAAACAAAGAATGCATCTATCTGGGGATACTTTAAAAGTTTTCAAGCTATGATGCAAGAGAGGGAGAGGATTTCCACCTCAATTGTAGAGAAGTAAAAAGATTCAATTTTCTTCATGGTGGATGTTGATTAGTGTATGATGGAAGCTGTTGATTCAAGAACTATTTGGATCATGCCTATGGGGTATGAAGTTGAAGAGAAAATTTTGGACATGTATGCATAAAAATTGCCATGTAAACCTCTGGATCCAATAAAAGAAAGGTTTGGTACCTATGCTGAGAAGGACATACAGGTTCACAATGAGCTCAGAAAACCTATGGTTACTAAAAGAGTCAGAAAAGAGGTAGAAGTTCTTGCAGAGAGTATGGGCATATCTGCAAAACTATTAAAAGAATCTAGAAATAAGAGGGAAGAAGTTGAAGCAGCAAAGAAAGTAGCTAGAACTCAATCAGCTGGTCTAGAAACACCATCTGCCTGAGCTAGAACAACTAGAAGCTCTGCATCCCATTCAACTCCTACAACAAAGTCCATCCCTGTAAAAACTGAAGCCAAGGGATTTGACAAAGAAGGCAAAAGGAAGAAAGATAAGAGCAAAAGAGTGTATATGGAAGTTTTTAATGATGAGGAAACTAAGTCAGATGAAGGTTTCAAAGAAATCAAACATCAAGGCACCAAGGAAACAAATGTCACAAAGGGAAAACCCTCCAGTGAAGATGTTCAAGTGAAGAAAACGACTGACAATTTAGGTATGTGAGTTGCAGAGGTTGAAAAGGCATTAGTCAAGGATGGTAATCTCAAACCTCTCTGTAAATGGTATGAGTATTTTGATGATTCTAATAAAAGAATTCTTGAAGAAGCAACAATAAAACACATGAATATTTTCAATAAATTTTTGATATAAATCATGCCTAATCTGCCCAAAAGTCTATATGACATTTTGGAAATGAGGAGACTTAATGCTAGAGCAAAAGAAGAACAAATGAGAGAAAAGATTCTTGCAGAATTGTGTCCGGTGATGTCTATGGATGACATGAAGACACTCTTGAACAAGGCCCAAAATAAATTTAAAATCAAAACAAGGGTTAACAAGCTAATGATTGGTCTAACCGATGAAGTCACAAAAGAAACAGAGCAAATTCTGAGGGAGATACTGCTAAATGAGAGAATTGATGTTGTAGCTGAGGAAACACATGTTGATACTCCATCAGGTCCGAAAAAGGAAGCAAAAGAAGAAAATATTGGTACAAAGTGAGGATTCTCAGATTCTTCTTGCAGAGGACAACACATAAATTCCCATGGAAGTTGAGCTACCTAAAAATGTATCAGTTGAAAAGGTAGATATCCTTGAAAACAAATCAAAACTTGTCATTGAGGAAGAAACAATTGAAGAAAAGAAAGATGATGTAAAGCCAATCCCAGTTGAGGCAAGAGATATTGCTGAGGCAGTGAAGAAATTTTTGGTTGAATAGAAAGAAGAATTGGATCCAAAATTGATTGAAGGTCCCATTGACCTGTCCACCTTAAGTCCAATCCAGAAGATGAAAGCAACTTCGTTTGCTCAAGCACAAGCCAGAGAAGAGCTACTGAAGTCATACATTGAAGATAGTGAATCGATAAATATTTCATTCAGAGTATTGAAGAAGATAATTCCATCCTATGTGAAATATCCGACTGGTTCCTCCTCCAGTGAATTGAAAAAGCTTATCAACTCGGTTAGTACACACTTTGAGTCACTAGAAAAATATGCTATGGTGAAAGTACAAAAAGAATTTGATGTCAAAAGGTTTAGTGGATTGAAGGTATTGATTGCTAAAGACAAAACTGTTTTAGCCACATGTGTAAAGAATGTATAGAATGCTTTGTCAGAAGGTGGTAAGATCTATAAATCATGTTTGTGTTTTTCAAATTTTATTGAAGCTATTGAGAAGAAGATCAAAGATCTGGAAAAACAGTTAAGCACTATTTCTAAAGGATTTGATCCTCTAATTGGTTGTATTGGGAAAATAAAAGGTGAAGTGATGTTTGTGCTTAACAATATAAAAGGATTGAAGCATGCGAATGATAAGATTGTTGCTAGAGCATGTGAACTCAGAGGCATAATTGGTCCTAAAATTGAAATAATGTCAAGCGCTCTAAAGGAAGGAGAGGACTCTATGGAAGTTGATGATCCGACCAAGTTGGAATCTGTAGAGACATAGTCCTACCTAATATGTGGTCACATAAAAATCATGGAGAGTCTCAAAAGAGTTTGGGATGCTAATCTAATCCAGTTGAAGAAAGATTTTGCAAACATTTTTTCAGCTTATGTAAGTTAAAGAAGCACTTTTGCATAACAATTTTGATTGATCCATTTTTGGTATGCGATCCATGCCTTTTCCATTGATGTCAAAGGGGGAGAAGAGTGGAGTGAAAAATGTAATCATCTCAGGGGGAGAATTTTATTTTTGGAATTTTAGAGACGACAGTGTAGTTTATCTTGGTATTGATTCGACACTTAGTCATTTTTCACTAAGTGTTGCCATCAATTCCAAAGGGGGAGATTGTTGGAAAGAGACACTGCAGTATCACCTGATGCTATCATTGATGGAAACTCTAATCGATGATCAAATACACACACTATCATTTGATCACACTGATAGATAGATTGAAGATTAATCAGGAAGAACAGAGTATCCGGTAGCATAGTGTTCATCGATCTGTATGAAAATTTCATGTTATAATTTTATGTCGTGCATCTCAGGAAATGTTTTTTGGTATATTACCTTTGTTACTACTGAAGTGCAATGGCTCATATCAATTCGTGTGGAAGTTAGATCTAGTTGGCTTATTCTCAAATTTTCTTGTATTGGAGCCGACTTCATGAATGTATTATGTCGCAGATGTATGAGAAGCAATTGGTTAAGTATTTTTGGGTTTTTAAATCTTTGTTTGGGTCCTCTCTATGTCTTAACCAACTTTGGAGGATGCACATAAAAGATTTAATTAAGGATCTAGCCGACAATGGTAATTATTTTTGTGTTCTATTGAAGCCGACAAAGTGTAATTGAATTCTATTTTGCAGATATATATAAGACCATCCGTATCATTTTGTATGATGTATGCGTTGTGTATTGATGTGAATTGTGAATTAGAGTGGAGAAGAAGAGCGATAATGTGCAGTTTCACTTGCGCATAGAGAATTTGTATTGCGAGTGTGAGCAAAACAGAGCATAAGTGCAAAATCAGTCAGTAGGACAAAAGATTGTGTATTGTGCTTAACCGAAACTATAATTAGACATATCTAGATGCTATTTTTCTCAGTTCAAACTCTTAGATGGTTTTAATTTGATTTTCTTTGTAAGGCAGTGAGCCTTCCCTTTGAATAGTGAGCTCTAGGTAGTGTTCCTGAATGCAAGTGCATTCCCCTTATTGTAAACTTCATTTGAGTATACTCAGATTAACTTGTGGATTGGCCATCCACCGTGGTTTTTCCCCTAACAGGGTTTCCATGTAAAAATACTTGTGTTATGGTGTTGTGTTCATTTGCTTCATTTTTATGCATTATCGTTGAATGTTGTTAATGCTTTGAAGATAAAGGTTTATAAAGTTAATTTTTGCACAACACTGATTCACCCCCCCTCTCAATGTAGCTTGTTTCCAACAAACAATAGAAGTTTTTTATATTTTCATTATTAGGATCTACATTTAGTTTTTTCCTAGCATGCTTAAGCTTCCCTTGCAGGGATTTTTCTCTACATTTTCATTTCCAAGCCATTCTACGACCAAGAAATTGAAGAAAACTAACACATTGATTAAAGGAAAGACACCACCATTTAATCCATGAAATCCCTATTCCAAATACTTGTCAAAGCAACAACACATTTTAGGTTCTTCAAGTGAGAAGTATTAAGTTTATAAGGGAGTTGAGAAGAAAAACCTATCTATTGAGAAGTGGAAATGTGAAAAATAATAGGAAAATGACCAAACAGAGTAGTAGAGTAATCAACCAACACATTATCCCTTGAAACATGAAACTCTAAATGAATATTATGAGAAACATAAAATCTGTCTAGTCTACTCATTTTCCTATCATTACCAAATTTGTGGTTAGACCAAGTAAACCAATTGTTTTCATGACTTACAAAATTATTGTAGATGGGGTCAACCACTCCAATTAAGTTACGATAGTAAATCCATCTTTTAAATTATTCATTACAAAGTTTGAAATAATTATACCAATTGTTGGTACTGAAATCTACAATCCACTTGAATCCTAGAGGGTTGCTAGGCATAATGGTCAGATTCAAGGAGATATTTGGCCAACAAATGGGAGATTGAATTAAAACCCTTTCTCCCCTGCACTTTGGGCTTTGTGAAACCTGGGAGGGTGATCCCAACAATGTTTTTATAGATACTTGTGTGCCAAAGCATCTAGAACACTGTAAATAGATAATTCTCCCTTAATGGTTAAATAGACATATTACCCTAAAGGTTTGGTTGACCTTCATGGTAATGCTTGATTTAAACATGAGAAATGAAATGCATTAAATCTCAACACACAATCATGCTGAAATCGATAAGTAAATTTGATTTTAAGCGATTTTTTGCTGAATTAACCAACTAAGTGTAATATGAATACATCACTTAGATCAGTGCCTCATCTTTGGAGCATAGTCAACACCAATATCTACATAACCAAATAAAAATTTCATATATGACACTAATTAAGCTTTGAAGATACTGCATTATAGTATTTCAACGTTATATCTCGACCACCACTTCTTATCAGAATCTTAGTACTCAATTTAACATAAACCAATAGCTTCACTCAAGCATTTACATTAATTATTTGAATCAACAAGCAAGAACAAAACTAAACATCCACTAGAAATCAATCGAGACAAATAAGACAATCCTTGATTATATTATTCATAGTTTAGGAAACAAGTACATAGGAGAGAAAATGGCCTTGAATTTACACCATTCGGTATTATTTTTCCAGTATTGCTATCAAAATTACATATACATTGACAACCTCAAACCCTAAGACTTAACTCTAAAATGCTCGGTATTCTCATTACAATGCTCTCCATGATTAATTATAAAGCAATGAACCCCCAAGCAAATGAAGCAAAAATCTCATTTAAGGGAAAGCAAAGAAACCCTAAATAGAAACCTAGAACAAACATCTAGCATCACTTAGCTCCATTGATCAATAACTGTCACCACTTGAAGAAAAGCCCCTTCTACACTTAAATTCCCACCTCTTCATTCACTTGCTTTCATTGCAACAAAAAATATGGTTTTACCATGAAAAGCCATTCCTAATTATACCCTACAGCTACAAAATATTTTATTTTTACTCGCAGCCAAAAGTTGTTTTAAATGGATGAAAACTTTCATTCATTTATCTGGCTATGAAAACCCTTTTACCTGTTTCTCTTTTTACTACCCAACAACACAAAGCTCTTATTTTTACCGTAGTTGAAAAGAAATATTTATGAGGCTTTATTTCTTTTATCAGGCCCGTGCACTTTCTATTTTAATTTACCTTCACATTTAAAGTTTTGTTTTTAAATGGTGAAAGCTTTAATTAAATTTTATTGGGATGTGAGGAAGAAAAATTACCTGAGCACTTTACATTTCCTAGCACTAAATTTTTTGCTTTTATTTGTGAAAGAGATAATTCTTTTTATATCGGTTGTGAAAACCCTTTACCCATGTATTTACCTTTAATTATTCCTCCAGTGTCAAAAGAAAGCCAAATGTTTTCCATCGGGCAACACCCACAGGCCCACCATCACTTCAACACTTTCCTAGTTGTTATCGTGCATTGTTGAAATAAAGAGAATTTACTGCAGATAGAGAGAGCGAAGCATCTCACATTGCCAAAGTGATGTGGAGAAGGAGGAACATTACAACGATGGGAAATATGGAATAGGTGATATCGTGCATTGCTAAAATGATGTGGAGAAAGAATTCCTTTAACGTGATGGGTGATAAAGGCACTTTCACGGCTCTTTGTTGTACTTTTTATTTTGTTGCTTCCTGGTGAACCATGGAAACATCAAGCAAATGTTTGCAATTGTTTGCAAGCCACTCTATCTTCTTGCCATGATTATGAAGACTCACCATAACTAGTAATCGACCTTTGAAATGTTATGTTAAAATCTTCTGCATCACACTTCATCACCAAAACGTAACATGTAATTTGAGGGCACCAAGTGCACAACACTTAACAATACTCATTTGCAACCTTGTATCCATTCTTCACATAATGTATTGAAGCTGAATATAATAAAAATCGAGCATCAGTGCTAATATAGAATTTTCTCAAAAAACTTTGATACACCTTCATTGCAAGCAAAACTATCCATGTGCTCAATTTACTCACACACCAGGCATCGAACAAAGATGCTTCCTGTAGCAGATTCTCATACCCGAGTTAAAATTTCCTTTGCAACCTCAAATTAACCCTACTTAGCTCGCGCAATGGCTGTTTCATTACCATTTTCATTTCCTGTTCTCTACGCTAGTACTTCACCATACAATTTTCAAGCCTTCTCAAAATGCATTGCCTCGTTCATTGAATCTATCATCTCACTACGAAATGCTGCAAAATAACTCCAATTCCCAAGTGAAATATCAACATAAGAATTCCTCACATTTGATTCATTTTGTGCAGCTTTGATTATTTCCCTTGCTTTAATTGATCTTATTGTGAAGTTTTCTTACACATAAATCACTCTATGGAGTTCCCACTATGAACATATAGACCTTTTATTCCTTTGTTATGGTTGTATCCTTATTCTTTTTACTATTTTTTACAGCCTTGACTGATTTATCTTGACTTTGTCTTAATCTATTTCCTGAGACTAATGTTTCACTTCTCTAATCTTGATTTGCAAAGAAATCCATCATGAGGAAAACTAAACTAATAAAAAAAGTTTTCCATACTGTCCTCAAGTTACTGTCATTATTTTTCATTCCTTGGTCCTTTGATAGCACATGGTTATTATGCTTGATACTTGGCCAAAGGTTTTAACAATTTTTACAGTAATAAAAACCCTTTTCAATCCCGTACAATGGCTCAAACACATTTGCAGTGGATTTTGATGTGGCTAGGAAAAGGGAGACATTAAGCTCCTGTTTAAATAATGCATCTTCTATTACATTTTCCTGGACTCCTTCAAGGTGTAACATACCATCAAAGAATTTATCATGAAAAATTTTAGGCTTCTATTCATTTGTGCACTTTTTTTTGTGACCGTCTTTCTCATTGTTGCTATCACTTAACAAAGAGGAATGTCCACTACTACAAATACTTCATATCCATTGCATTTAATCTATCTTTTATTTCCTCTTCAGTTACCTCTATTGACTGTCCTGAATACTACCTTTTGCTGATTTCTTAACAATCATTATACTCACTTTCAACTGCCTTTATCATTTGCATTGACAGTTAGTACTTAAGACTTGAAAAAAATCCATTCACACTCTGCCCCATGTTCTTCATGACCGTGGCTTGACTATCGTCTGTTTAGGTATCCAAAAGTCATGTTAACTTGAAGACCACTATCATATATGTCATGATTTTTTGTTGAAAGATTTTAATGTTTCTAGTTGTCATTGTAGATTGCCTTGTAGACTCATGAACACCGTTCCTCTTGCATACCATGAAAATTCCACCTTAAGAATTTGACAGAGGGTTTATATACAAGACTTTGACTCAGGTTTTAAACACCTTGTCATTTTATCTGCTCTCTCTATTATTCTTTGTCTATTAAACCCTCATACTCTGTCATAGATTCTTTGATGTTTGATGAATTTCATATGAAGATATTCATGCCAATATTGATTTATAGTCATTTCATCTCTTTATGCTTGGACTTAAAATTAGTGGGAAGCTAAATAAAAGCATCTTTATTCCCTTCACAATGCTGAGGGTAAATTTCCTCCTTATGAGTTTTCACTTTGCCAATTGAAATAGTGTTATGGAACCTAAGCACTGGAGAAGGAAATATCACCACATTTGATCCTATTGGGGAATCAATTACATATGTAAAGTTACTTTGTTGCATGGGGTTCAAGCAAAGATTTACTTGCAATTAATATGATTCTATTACTATCTTGCCATATTTGTAGCACACATGGAGGAGTGTATGTTTTTTAAAATAGTTGTTCATTACTATGAACATGATATTCATCATTTCTTATGAATATTTAGGTTGCCTTATGTTAACTTCTCCAAACTTTCATACCCTTATAAGCTCCACCATCATATGGAATTGTTATGATTTCTGAGAAGCAGTCCTCATCCTGTTTTCTGCCCCTGACTGTTATGAGCCCCCTATCCATGTTATGTTCCTAGGTTCCCACTTGCTTTCCATTCAAACTGTCATCTCCACTTTCCAATAGAGTTTTTTATTTACTGATTTCAAGAAAATGCAACAACCAACATTTACAAATTTTGAGTCATCTCCCTGTCGCCATACAAACACTCATACGATAGGCCCACAAAGCACATGTTAACTGAATATTCCAATCCTTACCATGTTTATTAACTGTTTTATGAAGAATGCGTTCAAGAGTCTTGTTAGACGCTTCCTCTTGGCCATTAGATTGTGGGTAGTAAGGTGTAGAAAATCTATGTTGAATGTGGAATTTCTCTAAGAACTACTTTACTTCCTTGTTCTTGAATGGCATCCCATTGTCAAAAAAAAGTGTAGCAAGCAATCCAAAATGAGAAATAATGTTGTTCAGAAGAAAACTATAGATAGCTTCAGCGTTAGTGGATCAAAGTGGAATGGCTTCGAATCACTTCATGAAATAATTTGTAGTAGTAATGTTAAAGGTATGTCCTTTAGAATGAGGTGATATTTTTCCAATAATATCCAACCCCCACTTTGTGAATGGCCAAGGGGAGGTCTAATTTTGTAACTCTTGTGTAGGGGTATGAATAAGACGACTGTGCTATTGACATTACAGGAATTTCTTAACAAAATCAAAAGAATCTTGCTCCATAATTTTCAAAAAATACCACATGTGTACCAATTTTCTCACTAGGGATCTACCACCAAAATGTCCACCACAGAGCCTGAATGGGCTTCCTTAAGGGAAAGGGGTATCTCTGCTTTAGTGAGACATCAGATAAGCACACCATTATAGGATTTTTAGTAAAGGACATTAGACAAAATGACATAACACATTGAAATCTTTCATATACGAGTGCGATAGTTCTTCATCGCATCATTGAGAAAGTTTTTAGTCTTTAGGTAGTTATAGATATTAGAGAACCATTCTCCAAAGTCTACATGAGAACACATAAGGATATTGGGCTCAGGTTGATTGAAAAGAGTTGGAGATCAAAGAACCTGAACAACAAAGTGGTAATTTTTTGTATCTTCCTCCGACGGTACCAAGGAAATAATGCTTGCCATGGCATTGATATGTCTATTCTCCATCCTAGGGATACTATCTATTGTGAAAGAAGAGAACTGATTAAGCAAGGACAAAGAAAGGTCTCGATATCGAGACAACTTACTTTGTTTAGCTTGATAGGTTCTCGTAATTTGATTCACAACATGTTTAGAATCACCCAGTATACATAGATGTTTTATTCTTAGCACGATCATGACATGTAAGCCAACAATGAGAGCTTCATACTCATCGATGTTATTGGTGCAAGGAAAATAAAATCAAAAGGATAGAAGGACCGGTTTAGTTTCAGGGGATATTAAGACCACACTTGCTCTGGAACCAGTGACACCTCGACCCATCAAAATACATCTTCCATTCAAGGTCATAGTTAATCACAAAAATGTTCTCATCAAGAAAAAAATCTAGCCCCAAGAAGGAGCGAGATGAGGGAGTGTTCGCCAATTGATCGACAACCACTTGACCCTTTACTGACTTTTGAGTAATGAACTTTATATCAAACCCAAAAAGCAACATAACCCATTTCGCTAACCTCCCAGCAAGGCCGGCACTAGAGAACAGATGCTTCAAAAGGTCACTTTTTACAATGACGTGCATTTCAACATGGAGAAGGTAGTGCCTTAACTTCTGTGTAGCAAAGAAAAGAGAAAGACATTGTTTCTCCATGGAGGAATAACAATTTTTCGTAATCAACTAGAACATGACTAATGTAGTAGACCGATCTCTCTTTCCAGACATCATCATACTGAGCCAACAAAGCTGCCAAAGAATACAATGACGTTGCGAGGTAAAGAAAACGAGTGATGTAGTAGACCACTCTCTCTTTCCCGACATCATCATACTGAGCCAACAAAGCTGCCAAAGCATATTATGATGTTGTGAGGTAAAGAAAAAAGGGTTTATCTTGCATAGCTGGCATCAATACAGGAGGATTGGCCAAATAGGCTTTGATTGATTCAAAATCTATTTGGCACTCTTCATCCCATATGAAGTGAATATCTTTCTTTAATAGGCGAGTAAAGGGAAGGGTGCGATCAACCAATTGAGATATAAATCTATGAATCACCTGAATTTTCCCTTGTAAACTTTGCAACTCAGTAATGTTCCTAAGTGGAGGCATGCCAACAATAAAATCAATCTTATTTATTTCAACTTTGATTCCATGGTGAGAAACTATAAATCCAAAAAGTTTGTCGGCATCTACATCGAAGACACATTGAAAGGGATTGAATCTCATCTTATAGATCCGAAGCCTTTCAAAAATAAGATGAAGGTTCTTTACATGATCTTGACGAGTTATAGATTTTTCCAAGATTTCATCAACACAATCTTCTAAGATCTTATGAATAAAATCATGAAAGATCAAGGTCATCGCCCGTTGGTAAGTTTCTCTTGCATTATTTAACCCAAAGGGCATGACCACGCAACAGAAAGCACCCCAAGGGGTGGTGAAGGTTGTCTTGTATTGATCTTTCATATTAATATGGATCTAATTATAACTTGAGAAGCCATCCATAAAGGATAACAATGCATGGCCTATAGTCGAGTGCACAATCATATCTGTATTAGGCAACATAAAATCATCTTTAATAGAAGCCTTATTAAGATCATGAAAGTCAATGCATATGCGAATACAACCATCAGGTTTACTAATAGCAACAATATTCAAAATCCAAGGGGAATAGTCGATTGGATGGATAAAGCTTGCTTTCAACAACTTCTCTATCTCAGTCTTAACCATCAACACCACCCTGGGATTGATCTTTCATATTTTCTGCTTGACCAGCTTGGTGTCAGGATATAGGATGATATTGTGGACCATTATAGACTCATCAATATTGGGCATATCCTCGTATGTCCAAGCAAAGATATCATGATGAGAATGTAAGAGATAAGAATGTTCGTTTGCTTCTTCTAAAGAAAGCAACTTCCTAATCTTAATTACTTTTTTTGAAGACTTAGGATCCATAGAGATTTCAGTAGTATCTCCTTTAAGGATAGAACTATGATCTTCAAGATGCGATATCTGAACATTATTACCAAAATTGGATAAAGAGTCCTCCTCGTCATTACTCAAGACAAATTCTCCAAAGTACACTTGCTTATGTAGGCGATACAAGAATCATCTCTTGTGATGGAAGGGGGGGAACGGGGAGTAGGCACCTAGGAATTCCTCAAGTGCTTCATTTGAAAAGAAGAAATGTGAAGGGATTTTCTCGGCCTGCCCCTATCCTCTATCGATTTAGGATGGACCAAACTCAGTGGTTCGACCGAAATCATGTTAACACTCCACCAAGGTTTTTGCTTAGACTGTCTAATAGAGCATCCCAAACCCAGATTGCATTTTTGTGGCTTAAATTGGATATGGACTTGGATTCCTTTCTCAATACGTCCTAGGCCTTTCTGCCCATATCCATATCGTGAAGCAAGTTCATACCCAAAACCATAATGGGTTTGCAAAACTTTGGGAGGTGGTGGATTTATATAGAGGGTTTCATTCCACTAGTGAACATCAAATGCATCCATAGGAGTGCTTCCACCTTCTTTGCTTGGTTCGAAAATGTTAACCTCCTTCAAAAGAGTGGGACTACTCTCCTCGGTAGAGGAAGAACTAGCCTCCTAGATAGGATCACACTTCTCTTCCTTGATGGGAAAATCGTCCATCTTCACATCAGAGGCATTTGGAAACTCTATATGAGAGGAAATCGCTTTGTATTTTGTAATAGAGAAATTTGAGAACTCTAAGGAGCCCCAATCATCACCAAGGAAATCATTTGATTCAAAAGAAGTAGAAGACAGGGGAGACTTAGGAGTTTCTACTTTAGGTGGTTCATCTCTAATGACATTCACTCCAGGGAAAACTTCCACAGAGGGTATTTTTGAGGAACATGCCAAAGCGTCAGCGGTTAGGGACAAAATACAATTCTTAAGAGTGGAGATGACTAAATCCCGATCGGTAGCCGCTAGCTCACAAAGGTGAACAACTTCTAGATCAGCTTTAACTGTGACCATCCGGTTAATTGCGATGAACTTTAGGTAATGGTGTAAAGTAGAAGTCACAACACCCATGGAATGATTCCAGGGTCTCCCCAAAAGGAGATTTTAAGGTAAAGGACTAGGCATCACATAAACCAAAGTAGGCAAGGTAACGAGGCCTAGCTGTAAAGGCAGTATTATCATTCCTAGAGCTTGACGATTGACATTATCAAACCCACGAATATACAAAGAAGAAGATGCTAAAGAAGATGAATCAAATTTAATCTTAGGTAGTAGGTCGATACCACATACATTGAGGACTGAACAGGTGTCAATGAGAGTATGCCTAATACCAATATTATTAACATTAATTATAATCATTAAGGGGTCCACTTGTTTTTGCAAGTACAAAGGTGAGAGTTCTTACAGATGGAACATAATATTTGGCGAATCCACTCGAATATGAGCCAACGACACATTAACATCCATAGGCCTAGTGGAGGTAGGCAAGAGGATCTTCTGCAAGGCTTTTGGAAGCATCTCTTGATAAATCAGAGTGGTCTAAAGCAAGTCCCAAAGTGAGATCTTAGCTGGAGTAATGCGAAGTTGCTCAAAAAGATCATAATCACCTGATGCTTTGATCCCAGGCTTGGGTGCTGAAGGAAGGCTTGGTTGAGAAGGCGATAAAGAAGTAGGAACTTGAGTGGGTTGAGACGTAGGAATAGAAGGTTGTTGATCCAAGTTCTTTTTTTCTTCTTCTTGTATTATGTGTGCCCAACAACATTATAGGAAGTGGAGTCTGTAGTTTTTACGAACTGAGTATAGGTCCGTTGAATCACTACAACATGAAATCCCGTAGATAAAACAATCCTCCCTAGAAGAAAGGTTAAGCGAGGTCATGTAAACGATGGGTTTCTTAGGGCTCAGAGGAGCCACAAAGACCACAACTACATTTACTGACTCTTTAGCTTGCAGAGAGGAATTTTGATCGGGAGGTTTGCATATAGTAGAAGGCACTTCTAAGAAGTTGTTTAGAGATTCGTCCAACATATCAAAATATTCCTTAGATAAAACATTATCGTAGACCTGAAAAACATTGTGAGAATAGATCCAAAATGTTCACGTCAAGTTCACCAAAATGTGAGATAAGAGGGATTCGCTACACACAGGTCTCTCCATTCTCAAGAGATCACCAGGGAACGAACTACCCTTATTGACCTCAATGTAAGAAGATTGAAGAAACGATAAAGAGATGTACACAAGTTATATTTCAAAGAAGACTACTTCAGATCCTGAGAGAGTGAAACTTCTAGATTTCTGCCTTAGACAAAGGATATCTCGACCAAAAGACGGTAACGCAGATTCAAGATGCTAGCGCTACGCACTGTCATCCAAATGGCACGTTGGCGTCCTAAGCAATAGAGTGCTCAAGAGATCAAATGTGCAGAATAAGGTTTCACTTCTTGACTCGGGTCTAAGGTCTACTAGACAAAATGATCAAACAGTGAACATAGACTTTAAGAAAACCACAAGGAGAGCTTGGAGAAAACTTACCTTGAACCGGATGTTCGAGTCTTCACTCCAAGCTCTACTCTGCAACCTACACATAGAATGATGAGGGGAAAAGGTTGGGACTGTCTAGGGGTCTGCCTCAGTCAAACCCTTGTTTTGGTGTTCCCACCTCCATGGACAACCAAGTTGGAAAGGAGTGTAAACGAAAAGGACAAAGCGTGTAGTGAAAGCAAAACCTGCTTTAGGAGTAGAACCCGCACAACTAAGTAGTAAATGAACAAGTAGATTGAAGGAGTGAGGAAGAGAGAGCATAACCCATGGGCCTAGACCCTCTCCACAGCACACAAACGCATCGTTAAGTTCTTGCTTGGGAGCTGTAGCTGCTGGAAGAACCTCAGTCTGGCATGGCTTCGCTTGTGAGAGTGCTACTATCAAGAATGAAGAGAACTCAAGAGTGAAGAACTTGAAGAGAGCTTGATTGAAGATGAATTGAACCCCCAAATGAGAGAAAAAGAGGGATTTTTGATGCATGCAAGGGTAAAAAAGAGCTGTTACATCAAAATTTTGAATCTTAGGACACATGTCGAGAGCATCAAAATTTGAGACTCCTCATTTCAAACTCGAAAAACTACCAGGACGCTAGTGCATTGTGCAGATGTCTGCATGCCACGCAGACGTCCAAGGCTTGGATTTTTGAGAAATGTGTCATTAGGCTTCTATTGCTCTGCAATTGGTCCACATGGAGTCAAAATTGCAAAATTCTGACTCATGGGATTTTTGTCATTAATGCTAGGAAAAAGTGCAAAAAATGTGGAATTGCCTCTAGGTGCAATTCTACGACATTACACTCCCTTAATGGTTAAATAGACATATTACCCTAAAGATTTGGCTAAAATTCATGGTAATTCTTGATTTAAACATGAGAAATGAAATGCATTAAAGCTCAACACACAATCATACTAAAATGGATAAGTAAATTTGATTTTAAGTGATTTGTTGCCGAATTAACCAACTTAGTGTAATATGAATACATCACTTAGATCAATGCCTCATCCTTGGAACAAAGTCAAATCCAATACCTACACAACCTGATAACAATTTCATACATGACACCAATTAAGCTTTGAAGATACCGCATTATAGTATTTCAACATTATATCTCAACCACCACTTCTTATCATAATCCTAGCACTCAATTTAACATAAACCAATAGCTTCACTCAAACATTTACATTAATTATTTGAATCAACAAGCAAGAAAAAAATTAAACATCCACTGGAAATCAATGGAGGCAAATAAGACAATCCTTGATTATATTATTCATAGTTTAGGAAACAAGTACATAGGAGAGAAAATGGCCTTGAATTTGCACCATTCAGTATTTTGCCAGTATTTCTATCAAAATTATATATACATGATAGAATCAGACCCTAAGAATTAACTCTAAAATTCTCTATATTCTCATTACAATGCTCTCTATGATTAATTACAAAGGAACGAACACCCCAGCAAATGAAGTAGAAAACCCATTTAAGGGAAAAAAAGAAAACCCTAAAAGAAAAGACATTTGACATCACTCAGCTCTGTTGATCAATAACCGTCACCGCTTGAAGAAAATCCCCTTCTGCACTTAAATTCCTGCCTCTTCATTCACTTTCTTTCATTGCAACAGGAAATATGATTTTACTGTGAAAAGCCATTCCTCATAATGCTCTACAGCTGCAGAATATTTTATTTTTACTCACAGCTGAAAGTTGTTTTAAATGGATGAAAAATTTCATTCATTTATCTGTCTATGAAAACCCTTTTATCTGTTTCTCTTTTTATTGCCCAGTAACACAAAGCTCTTGTTTTTACAGTAGCTGAAAATAAATATTTGCGAGGATTTATTTCTTTTTCGGGCTACACCTGTGCACTTTCTATTTTAATTTAAATTCACATTTAAAGTTTTATTTTTAAATGGTGAAGGCTTTAATTAAATTTTACTGGGCTGTGAAGAAGAAAAATTACTCGGGCACATTAGATTCTATATTTACATTTCCCAGAACTAATTTTTTTGCTTTTATCTGTGAAAGTGATAATTCTTTTTATATCGGGTTGTGAAAACCCTTTACCTATGTATTTACCTTTAATTATTCCTCCAGCATCAAAATAAAGCCAAATATTTGCCATCGGGCAACACCCACGGGCCCACCATCACTTCAACACTTTCCCAGTTGTTATCATGCATCACTGAAATAAAGAGAAAATGAAGACAATTTATCACGATGCACGATAGAGAGAGCGAAGCATCACACATTGCCAAAGTGATGTGGAGAAGGAGGAAGATTATAACGATGGGCAATATGGAATAGTTGATATCGCGCATTGCTGAAATGATGTGGAGGACTTCATTTACCGCGATGGGCGATAAAGGCACTTTCATGACTCTTTGTTGCACTTTTCATTTTCCTACTTCCTGATGAACCATGGCAACATCAAGCAAATGTTTGCAACAGTCAAAAAGCCACATTATCTTCTTCACACCAAAGCCATGAGTATGAAGACTTGCCACAACTAGTAATTGGCCTTTGAAACATTGATGTTAAAAACTTCTGCATCGCACTTCATCACCAAAACATAACATGTAATTTGAGGGTGTCAAGTGCATAGCACTTAACAATATTACTCATTTTCAACCTTATCTCCATTCTTCACATAATGTATCTGATAGGATAGGGTTGGGTGGAACACTCCCCGTTCCATGCTCTGGGTCTCACCTTGACGAACCCCTATGGTGTCACTCTCCACCACCTTAACCTATAGGCCCTAATGCTTGCTAGGCACCCCTGGTTATCCTGGACAACCCTACTATCATCTCCATTTCCCTAACCAAGCCAATCTTGGTGCTCTCTCTGCCATTCTCTCCTTAGCCCTTAATCTTCCTAAAGGCTGGCTAAATCTCCAACCTTCACTAATTCGATGCAGGGGTGTGTGATGTCTCCCATGGCTTTCAAGACCATCCCCCTAGGGTTCTTGATCATCCGCCAATCTCCAATTCTCCATCACTCTCACCAAACCCTCTTCTAGGGTTAAAAAGGCTACTAGCCCTTGAGCCCAATTAGGTCTCCTAACCCGAGCAAAATGGAATCCACTCCAAAAACCTCCAAATGACCTAGGATCTTTTCTTGGGGTTTGTGTATCCTATGCCCACACCTTGAAGATTTTTGAGGTTTGGAGCCTGTGTTGTCTGTACACTGCCCTAGCCATGAACTTAGCACTTTTAGGCTTGTTTTAAGCCAATTTTCTACCTTTGTTTTAGAGGGAAATTAGTTGTTTCTTCCTCCATGCGATCTATCAGGGCTCCATCCTTCTTTCCAAGCCTCTGCAAGGCCTCTTGCATCCACCACACACCTTGGGTTGCTAGGGAATTGACACCCCTGCAACTTTAGCGCTTGTTTTGCACTGTCTTTCCTAGCTGGCCATTTCCAAGCTCACCTAGGAAGAGAATTTCCTCATGATCATTTGAACCTTGAAGAATCCTAGACCTAATCTATTTACAGGCATGGAGCTTAGCCTCAATCCCCATAGACTATACACCAGGTATAGTGGAAGATAGAGGTCTAAGTCTCCATGGTTGACAGTTTACCGGACTGATCAGCAATGGAAGGAAATAAAACTAACTAAGAACAAAGCTAGGAAATGATGAGACAAATTAACTACTGACCACACAAAGCTTGAAATACAATTACTTCATGTGCCACATACTGCTCAGTGCTTGGAACCCTCCATTAACACACTAATAAGAGCTAAAAACCAAAAAATTACAAGAGTTTCATTATTTTTCCATTTGATCAGCAAACTCCAAATGATACAAAAGCCTTCCAACCTTTGGACCTGGTCGAGGCACACCTTTTAAAGGTTCATAAAGTGGTTACCCTTCCCCTTGTTCAGACATAACCACCACATTAGGCCAAAATTGCACAAATGCAACATTTTGGGCTTTATTTCCAATTCCTAGTGAATCCTAGTGGAAACAGGTTGCTAAACTCATCCATTCTACCATGAGCTACTGATCAACCTTCCTCCTAACATGTTCTAACAACTCTAACTCAAAAATAAATGGTCAACATGACCTTAAAGCATTAAAACCACAAAATTTCACCCTAGGCTCACAAATTTGCCTAGTGCTACCTAATGCTTCCTAGGTGCTCCTGCACCATTCTCCCCCTCTCTGCCTAAACATGAAGGAATGGAAGGAGAGATCAATGACAATTCAATGCCAAGCTTCATGAACTGATCTTCTTGTACCCATGTGGCTTCTGATTCATGCTTATTCTTCCACTTGATAAGGTGCTCCATGTACACCTTATGCCTTGTAGACTTTTGCACTCTTGACTCCAAGATTCGTTATGCTTGTTGCTTGTCTGGAGTAGGTAGGGGTATGTTGCTGACATTCTTGAAGATTTCCCTATTGTTCTGATCCACATCCTTGACTAATCCCTTGTACTTGATCAAATCAGCTACATTGAACACTAGAGAGATCCCTAGATCTGCAAGTAACTCCACCCTGTATGCATTCTTCCCATACTTGGCCAGTACCTTGCATGGACCCACTCTCTTCAACTGCAACTTGGTTGATGTACCCTTCTATAATCTTTATTTGTTGAGGTGGACCATGACATAGTCTCCTACTGCAAATTGCACATCTTTCCTTGACAAATCTGCCTTCTCCTTCAACTTTTGTGTAGCCTCGGTGACTGTCTTCTTCATCTGCTCCTGAATCTCTTTCATGGTTTGACTGAAGTCTTTTGCATGTCCACTTCTATGGTCCATAGCTCCAAGATCTTTGAGCTCACATATGCCTCTCGGATGCATTCCATACACAATCTCAAAAGGACTTTTCCCGGTGGTTCGATTTACACTATCATTATATGCATACTCAGCTTGTGAGATAACCATGTCCCATGTCTGTCCATATTCTTTAGTGAGGCACCTAAAAAGATTACCTAACACCCTATTAACTACCTCTGTTTTCCCATCAGTCTGAGGATGGTAAGCTGATCCAAAAGACAGGTTGGTACCTAATCTACTCCATAGAGTCTTCCAAAAATGACTCATGAACTTCACATCTCTGTCACAAACAATACTTAAAGGTAGTCCATGGATCCTTACCACTTCCTTGAAGAAAAGATGAGCTATGTAGCTAGCATCATGAGTAGTTTTGCAGGGAATAAAATGACTTATTTTGCTAAATCTATCTACCACTACATAAACATTATCACAGCCTGCCTTGGTCTTAGGGAGGCCTACCACAAAATCCATGCTCACACACTCCCATGGTCTATTAGGAATGGGTAGGGGTTGATATAAACCAGCATTACTAGTTCCTCCCTTAGCTTTCATACACACCACACATTGCTCCACATATTTTCTGACATCTCTTGCCAACTTAGGCCAATAGTAGAACCTTTGCACTAGTTCCAATGTCTTGTTGATGCCAAAATGTCCACTAAGACTGCCATTGTGCTTCTCTTGAATGAGGTTTTCTCTCATTGATCCTCTTGGAACACACAACTGATTTCCTTTGAACAACAAACCACTTTGCAAAGTATAATCTGAGTATTGGCTATGAAAATGATTCTCAAAGTCTAAACATACCTTGTAGGCCTATGAAAAGTCTTCATCTTCCCCATAGAGATCCTTGAAACTCTCTATGCCAATGCTCTTGATCTTTATCTCTTGCACTGTCAACAATCTCCTGCTTAGTGCATTTTCCACCTTGTTCAACTGTCCCTTCTTATGCTTGATGGTAAAAGTAAAAGCTTGGATGTATTCCATCCATTTCAAATGCCTATTACTCAACTTCTCTTGAGTGTTGATATAGCTAAGTGCCTGATTGTCAGTAAAGACTACAAACTCCTTGGGTAGAAGGTAATGCCTCCACTTCCTAAGTGATTGAACCAAAGCATAAAGTTCTAAGTCATAGGTTGAATACTTCTTCTTTGCTTCATTGAGCTTCTCACTAAAGAAGGCTATAGGCCTGCCCTCTTGACTTAACACTCCTCCTACTACAACTCCACTAGCATCACATTCCATAGTGAACAACTTGTCAAAGCTAGGTAACAAGAGAATAGGTTAAGTTGCCACTTCTTGTTTCAATTTCTCAAACCCTTTCTCAGCTTCTTGTGTCCACTTAAACTTGGTTTTCAGACCACCTTTGATTGTATCTAGGACCGGTGCACAAATACCACTAAAGTTCCTTATGAATTTCCTATAAAATTGAGCCAAACCATGGAAACTTCTTACCTCAGTCCCTGTGGTTGGTGTAGGCCAATTTAGGATAGCTTCGACCTTGCTTGGATCCATCTTCAATGATCCTTTGGACACTAAAAAACCCAAATATACAAGCTCTTGCTTAAAGAACTCACACTTCTCTAGATTGATTGCCAACTTCTCCTCTTGCAACCTTCTAAGAACCAACTCCACATGTTTTAAATGCTCTTCTGCTGTCTTGCTGAATATGAGGATGTCATCAAGGTATACCACCAAAAATACCCCTGTGAAATCTTTGAGCACTTCATTCATGAGCCTCATGAATATGCTAGGGGAATTGGAGAGACCAAATGGCATCACTCTCCATTCATATAACCCATCATTTGTCTTAAATGCTATCTTCCACTCATCACCATCCTTAATTCTGATCTGATGGTATCCACTCTTGAGATCCAACTTGGTGTAATACTGAGCTCCTCCAAGACAATCCATTAAGTCTTCAATTCTAGGAGTAGGGAACCTATACGTGATTGTGATTCTATTTATTGCTCTAGAATCAGTACATAATCTCCATTTACCTCCCTTCTTGGTTGCCAAGACTACTAGTACTGCACATGGGCTGATGCTCTTTTGAATCAATTTTTGATCCAACAACTCTCGCACTTGTCTAGCTACCTCTAGATTCTGATCCGATGTAAGCTTATAAGCTGCTTTGTTAGGCAATGAGGCTCTAGGTATGAATTCAATTTGATGACTTATGGCTCTCTTTGGTGGTAGAGTTGCAGGTGCACCATCACTTACAATGTCCTTGAACTGATCCAACAACTTTAGGACTGCTCCGGGTACGACTATCTTTTCATCCTTGTCTTCTTCTTTAGGTTGTAACATAACCACATATCCTTCACCCCATTGATGTAGGTTATTAAGGAACTCCTTCCCACTACTCAACATGACACTTGGTGTCCTTGACTATCCCTCTGCTTCTTCTGACAGTGACTGCAACTTGAAAGTCTTCCCATCCTTCTTGAATGAGATGGTGTTCTCTTTCCCATCATATATGGAACCTCTGTCATATTGCCATGGTTTGCCCAATAGTAGATGGCATGCATCCATGGGTAACACATCACAAACTAACTTGTCCTTGTACCCTCCAATGGAAAACTCCATCGTTACTTTCTCATTCACTAAAACACTTTGCCCTTTGTTTAGCCATGTGACCTTGTAGGGGTTAGTGTGGGGTACCTTCTCCAATTTCAGTTTCATTACTACCTCCTTTGAGATAATATTGTCTGTTGAACCTAAATCTACTATGACCTTGCATGCTTTACCAAGTATCTTGCACCTTACCCTAAATAGAGCTCTCCTTTGTTTTGGTTCTTCCTTGACCAATTGTCTGATCAAAACTCTTCTAAACATCATACTCTATCCCATCTCAGATTCAATGTGACTGACCTCATATGACTTAGGACTCATGGTGTCCTCTTGTGCATAAGCCACTCTCTTCTCATTGCTTGATGAAGATGCTTTCTCCGGGCACCTATAAGCTGAATGTCCAACTTGACCACAATGGTAGCATTTCATGTTTGCAAAGTATGAATTGCTCCTGCCTGCTCCTCTTCCTCTAGTGGATCCTCCTTGAGAACCTCTACCTCTGTTATACCCTCCTCTAGAAAGTGTTTCATTGCCATGATTTGTGGATTTAAACTCTCCTCGGTTTCTTTGGTCATTGCCTCTACCTTGGTAGCCACCTCGCTGTCCTCTTTGATCTCTTTGATCTCTGCCTTTGCCTCTGCCCTTAGAAGCTCGGTCTTGCTTCCTCTTATTTCTTTCCTCAATCTTGATAGCTAATTGGTAACATTGATGTAATGTCTTCGGACTTAAAAGAGCCATCTCCTCTTGAATGTTCCATTTCAAGCCATTAAGATACCTCGCCACCTTGAGACTTTCATCTTCTGAAACATTAGACCTCATACAAAGTTTTTGGAACTCCTCTGTGTAGGTATTCACATCTAGGTCTTTCTACCTTAGGCCTTGTCTCTTCTTGTGTAACTGAATCTCATAATCATCAGGCATGTAGGCTTCTCTCACCTTTGCAACCATGCCTTTCCAAGTTGAGATAGGTTTCTTTCCTTCCTTCTCCCTCTCTGTTTGGATGAATTTCCACCATGTCAAGGCTAATCCTCTCAATCTTGATTTATCCACCTTCACCTTCTATGCTTTTGTGACTCCATCACACTCAAAGTGATTCTCCATGCCTTCTATCCAATCCATGACTAGATCGGTTTCCAACTTCCCACTGAACAATGGTATGCCTTCAAGTGCTTTCCCACTCAAAGATTTCAATGCCTTCAAGAAAGGCTCCTCTTGTAGAACATGGTCAGGTTCAGGGGTCTTGTCTTCCTCTACAACCTCTTCTTTGTTTGGTACCCTGCCTTCCAATCTATCACTGACCTCATCGGTCTTGCTTAGCACATTGCTCAATGTCTCCTCCAATTGTGCTAGTCTTTCCCTTAGTCTCCTATTATCTTCTTCCTAGTCTTCAACCTTCTTTACCAACTCCATGTTTTTCACCATGATTGTGGAACCATTGGATTCAAGGTCTGACATATAAGATTCTCTCCCAAATCTTTAACTTGCTCTGATACCAATCTGATAGGATAGGGTTGGGTGGAACACTCCCCGTTGCATGCTCTGGGTCTCTCCTTGGTGAACCCCTATGGTGTCACTCTCCACCACCTTAACCTATAGGCCCTAATGCTTGCTAGGAACCCCTGGTTCTCCTGGCCAACCCTACTATCATCTCCATTTCCCTAACCAAGCCAATCTCGATGCTCTCTCTGCCATTGTCTCCTTAGCCCTTAATCTTCCTAAAGGCTGGCTAAATCTCCAACCTTCACTAATTCGATGTAGGGGTGTGTGATGTCTCCCATGGATTTCAAGACCATCCCCCTAGGGTTCTTGATCATCCCGATCTCACCAAACCCTCTTCTAGGGTTAAAAAGGCTACTAGCCCTTGAGCCCAATTAGGTCTCCTAACCCAAGAAAAATGGAATCCACTCCAAAAACCTCCAAATGACCTAGGATATTTTCTTGGGGTTTGTGTATCCTATGCCCACACCTTGAAGATTTTCGGGGTTTGGAGCCTGTGTTGTCCATACTCTGCCCTAGCCATGAACTTAGCACTTTTAGGCTTGTTTTAAGCCAATTTCTGACCTTTTGTTTTAGAGGGCAATCAGTTGTTTCTTCCTCCATGCGGTCTGTCAGGGCTCCATCCTTCTTTCCAAGCCTCTGCAAGGCCTCCTACATCCACCACACACCTTGGGTTTCCAAGGAATTGACACCCCTGCAACTTTAGTGCTTGTTTTGCACTGTCTTTCCTAGCCGGGCATTGCCAAGCTCGCCTAGGAAGAGACTTTCCTCATGATCACTCGACCCCTGAAGACTCCTAGACCTAATCTATTTATAGGCATGGATATTAGCCTTAATCCCCATAGACTATACACCAGGTATAGTGGAAGACAGAGGTCTAAGTCTCCATGGTTGATAGTTTACCGGACTAATCAGTAATGGAAGGAAACACAACTAACTAAGAACAAAGCTAGGAAATGATGAGACAACTTAACTATTGACCACACAAAGCTTGAAAGACAATTACTTCATGTGCCACACACTGATCAGTGCTCGAAACCCTCCATTAACACACTAATAAGAGCTAAAAACCAGAAAATTACAAGAGTTTCATTGTTTTTCCATTTGATCAACAAACTCCAAATGATACAAAAGCCTTCCAACCTTTGGACCTGGTCGAGGCACACCTTTTAAAGGTTCATAAAGTGGCTACTCTACCCCTTGGTCGGACATAACCACCACATTAGGCCAAAATTGCACAAATGCAACATTTTGGGCTTTATTTCCAATTCCTAGTGAATCCTAGTGGAAACAGGTTGCTAAACTCATCCATTCTACCATGAGCTACTGATCAACCTTCCTCCTAACATGTTCTAACAACTCTAACTCAAAACTAAATGGTGAACATGACCTTAAAGCATTAAAACCACAAAATTTTATCCTAGGCTCACAAATTTGCCTAGTGCTACCTAATGCTTCCTAGGTGCTCCTGCACTAGTATTAAAGCTGAATATAATAAAAATCAAGCATCAATGCCAAGATAGAATTTTCTCAAACAACTTCAATTCACCTTCGTTGCAAGCACAATCTGTCCATGTGCAAGTAAACATGTGTGGGATTTACTCACACACTAGGCATCGAACAAAGATACTTCCTCCAACAACTTCTCATACCTATGTTAAAATTTCCTTTGCAACCTCAAATTAACCCTACTTAGGTCACGTGATGGCTGCTCCATTACCATTTTCATTTCCTATTCTTTGTTCCAACACTTCACCGTACAGTTTTTAGGCCTTCTCAAAATGTGTTGCCTTGTTCATTGGATCTATCCTCTCATTACAAAATGCTGCAAAATAACTCCAATTCCCAAGTGAAATGTCAACATAAGAATTACTCGCATCTGATTCATTTTGTGTAGCTTTGATTATTTCTCTTGCTTTAATTGATCTTATTGTGAAGTTTTCTTACACATAAATCACTCTATGGAGTTCCCACTGTGAACATATAGACCTTTTATTCCTTTTTTATAGCTGTATGGATTTTGATGTTGCTAGGAAAAGGGAGACATCAAGCTCATGTTTAAATAAGGCATCTTATTTTACATTTTCTTGGTCTCCTTCAAGGTGTAACATACCATCAAAGAATTTATCATGAAAATTTTCAGGCTTCTCTTCTTTTGTGCACTTCTTTTTGTGACTGTCTTTCTCATTGCTATTGTCACTTGGTGAAGATGACTTCCCACTACTACAAATACTTCATATCCATTGCATTTACTCTATATTTTATTGCCTCTTTAGTTACCTCTGTTGACTATTCTGAATACTGCCTTTTGCTGATTTCTTAACAATCATTATACTCACTTTAAACTACCTTTATCATTTGCATTGATAGTTAATACTTAAGACTTGAAAAAATACATTCACACTCTACCCCATGCTCTTCATGATCGTGGCCTGATTGTCCTCTATTTAGGCATCCTCAAGTCATGTTAATTTGAAGACCACTATCATATATGTCATGAGTTTTTGTTTAAAGATTTTAATGTTTCTAGTTGTCATTGTAGATTGCCCTATAGACTCATGAACACTGTTCCTCTTGCATACTGTGAACATTCCAGTTTAAGTCTTTGACATGGGGTTTACATACAAGACTTTGACTGAGGTTTTAAACACCTTGTCATTTTGTCTTCTCTCTCTATTATTCTCTGTCTATTAAAACCTCATACTCTGTCATAGATTCTTTGATGTTTGATGTCATATGGAGATATTCATGTCAATATTAATTTATATCCATTTGATATCTTTATGCTTGGACTTAAAATTAGTGGGAAGCTGAGTAAAAGCATCTTTATTCCCTCCACAATGTTGAGGGTTACTTTCCCTCTTTTGAGTTTTAACTTTGCCAACTGAAATAGTGCTATGGAACCTAAGCACTAGAGAAGGAAATATCACCACATCTGATCCTATTGGGGAATTAATTACAAATGTAAAGTTACTCTGTTGCATGGGGTTCAAGTGAAGATTTACTTGCAATTAATATGATTCTATTACTATCTTGCCATATTTGTAGCACACATGGAGGAGTGTATGTTTTTAAAAATATTTGTTCATTACTATGAACATGATATTCATCATTTCTTATGAATATTTAGTCTGCCTTATGTTCACTTTTCCACACTTTCATACCCTTATAAGCTCCACCATCATATGATACTATTATGATTTTTGAGAAGCAGTCCTCATCTTGTTTGCTGCCCCTGACTATTATGAGCCCCCTATCCATGCTTTGTTCCTAGGTTCCCACTTGTTGTCCATTCAAACTATCATCTTTGCTTTCCAATAGGGGTTTTATTGACTGATTTCAAGAAAATGCAGCAACTAACATTTGCAAATTTTGAGAGTCCCATCACCGACTATGGTCTTCATGATGTTCCTCCATATTAGAGTCCCCTCCCAATAGCCAATCAACAATAATAATATTTTTAGCCATCCAATCCCAAAGAGCAAATATTTTTTTAGGATCATTTGGAGTATAGATAGAGCATAAACTAATAGGTTGTCCATTGATAGAAGCAAGGGCCCAAATACAAATGTGTGAGGGGTCCTTACCATTATCAATGAAATTTTTGGAAATCTATAGTGTGAAACCAATAACAACTCTGACATTTCCATCTCTATGTGAAGTATGTGTAGTCTTAGTTAATGTATTGTAAACTTGGTAGAATCTACTCAATTCAGAGGGTTAACTAGCTGAAAAGTCCACTTTACATTGCTTAAGACTACATTAAATTGTCAAACCAAGGCTTGTAAGATTATGATGGTGCAAAATTATATATGCCTTCATGGAATTAAAACTACCTAGACTACCCTACTTAAGTTATTCTACTTGCTATAAATTCACATAATTGAAAAATAGTAAAAGCATAAATCAAAACTAGTTGCTACGGGTACCTACAGTAAAGACTGTAACTGAATTGCTGCTCATAAAGTAATGCTATATCAACTAAAAACTTAATAAAAACTAATGACTTAGTTGAACTATCCTCTGGAGTGCTACTAATAATCATTACATGCATATTCACAAGAATTCATTCATAATAAGCAAGAAGTGAAATTCTAATTAATTTGCATATGATTCATGAACAATGATAATTTAATAATAGCTATTAACAAAAATA